>CM024246.1:4595973-5195973 GCA_013421045.1 Propylea japonica | reverse complement strand
AACGCATCCAGCTCTCCGCGAAAATATGTCCAAAAAAAATTAAAATGGGAATTATGTGAAAACTATTTATCCGACCGAATCCAATTTTGGCACACATGAATTGCACGTCAATAGCTACTATCGTGTGAAGTTTCAGTTCTTAATATTGCAAAATGGCAGAGTTATGAGTTAAAAGAAAAAACACGCAATTTTCCGGTTTTTTCCGCTTTTCTCCAGTTTCAATCATTCGATCGGATCGTTTGACCCACCATTCTCTTCACAATGTAATTCTCTACAATTCATCCCATTGCAACGTTATCACTGCATCAATAGTTTCCATTTTGCAACGAAAAAACTAAAAAGAACGCGTATTTTTTTGTTTTTTGTTAATAACAAATAAAAAAATGGCATTTCCGTGTTTAAAACATGGTGGGAATAAACTACGGACTGTCCTGCACGGAATGGCGCAGGTGGCGTCCAGGTAGTATTTTTGTCAAAAAACTAATCACTTGTAGCTCTGTTGCTTGGCGTAAAGGACATTCGCTTAGCCGCAGACGTGTCGAATCATCTGCTTCACGCGGTATCTCATGGAAGTCCGATGTGTTTGTTTTGTACATGAAGTATCTTCTCAAATTGTTTATCTGTTCGGTCGCCATTTGTCTAATGTCCAGAAATCCTTGCCCGCCTTGAGTTCTAGGAATCATTGTTCTTTCAACACAGCATTTAGGGGGCTGCTTATTGGCCCTTGTGCACAGTGTTCTCATTCTCCGTTGAAGGCTATCGAGATCTGTATTACTCCACTTCACTATTCCGAAAGAGTAGGTGAGAATTGAGCAAGCGTAGGTGGTAACAGCTTTTGTGAGATTTCTGCTCTTCAGTTTCGTTTTCAGAATGCTTCTCATTCTTCTGGTGAACTCAGCTGTAAGCTCATCCTTCATCACACGTTGATCTTTTGACATTGTTTCATTCCTAAGTATTTATATAGATCTCCTGCTAACATTGCCTTTATTTCCTCTCCGTTGGACAAGACGAGAGGTGTCTGTTGTATTTTACCCCCTGCTATATTTAGGGAACGATATTTGTCCAGTCCAAATTCCATACCGCCATCTTTGGAAAACCTCCACAAGTAGAAGTAGACACTCCAGTTGTTGTCTGTTCCCTGTCATCAGTTTTAGATCATCGACATACAGTAAATGGTTCATTAATAATTTGCGTGTATTGCCTTTTGAATCCCTTCCCAGATGATTCAAAAAGGTTCGATAGTGGATTCATTGCCATGCAAAACCTTCCATGATGGACAGTGAACCCGTTTAAGTGTTTGTTCCACTGATTTCGATGTTAGTGCTCCAAGTTGACATAGCGATTTTGAGAAAGCCTACTATTCTCGGATCAACTTTATAGATCTCCTATATTCTTATGAGCCATTCATGCGGCATAGAGTCGAAGGCTTTTTTGTAGTCCTGATACGCCATGAACAAATTTCTTTTTTCTGTGACGGGAAGAAATGGGACATTTTATATCTCTTGACAGGTCACAAAATATGACTTTTTACGAAATTACTTTTTTCCCTGCCAAAAAAATGATTCTCTATGTAGCCGGAAAAAAGTACTCACTTTTTTCCCGGGGAAAAAAAGTAATTTCGTGAACAGTTATATTTCTTTCACTACTAAATGGTCGTTTTTCCTGTCACAGAAAAAAATAGTGTATTATACACGGGAAAAATATTAGATTTTAGCTCTCGGCTTTTTGTCGCCCTCCGCTTCACGTAAAGAGACAACATAACCTCGAGCTAAAATCTTATACCTTTTTCCCTTGTATAATAAATAACCATCTTTTTCATGGAAGTGGTTGCAAATTATAGAGTTAATTATCAATTGCTCTTTCGATCCCCTTGCACCTTTAGAGTATCTTTTTTGTTCGGAGGCAATTATTCCATTTCGTTCACAGTGGGAGTATATTCGCCAAGTGATGCAAGATGTTATGAGCTTATACATAGTTGGAAGGCAAATTACTGGTCTATACGTTGCTGGGTCCACTGGCGCAGCCAGGGGGGGGGCTTTGGGGCTGCAGCCCCCCCCCCCAAAGATTAAATTTCTTCGTTATTCCTTTCTTCTTTATTTTTTTGAAAGTTTCGTATTTGGTGTATCATCAAGAATTGTTTAGTTCAGCCCCCCCAAAACTAAATCCTGGCTGCGCCACTGGCTGGGTCATTTGCACTTTCAGGGTTTTTCGGTAGTAGATAAGTGACACCTTCTGTTAGGAAAGGAGGCATGTTTTCTGGGTTGCTCATGAGGTCATTTATGGCCTTAGTTAAATTCTGATGAAGGCAGTTGAACCTCTTCATCCAGAAGCTGTGGAGCCCGTCTGGTCCAGGTGACTTCTAGTTGTGCATCTCCTTCAGAATTTTCGACAGCTCTTGTGATGTAACGACTGTTTGAGGCATTTGTTCGGTGTTTGTTTGGGTTTCTTCTTCATTTTTTATCCATTTTGCACTTTTGTTATAAGTGGTAGGTATTAGAGAGTTGAAGTGCGCGCAGCACGTAAGCCCGAACGTGGACGTAGACGTGAGAAATATAACGTTTACGTCTTGGAGTAAAAATAGAGTTGAAGTGCTGCCATACGTACGTACGGCAGACCATTAGAGACTAAAGCTAACCTATTATTTCTTTTTGTTGTATTCTGACAGAAAGTTTCTGATATTAGCGATTCAGATTGTCTGTTTCCTATAAACAAATTGATGATGTGAACATTTATATTTGTAGGATTACTTCATTACATTCGAATTTCAAAATGAATAATGAAAATAATTTTTCTATAACTTGAGTTCTTGCCGAAAGCAGGAATTTTAGAGGAAATCATCACAAATGAGTTACTTGTATGTAAATATCACTCTCATTTGAAAGGAAAATGCCACATTTGTAACTTATCGAAATAATATAATAGTTCTTGGTACTTATATGCAATCTCGTAACAGAAGTATTGCATTGAAAAAAATTCAACACTTCTCAGAAACATGCAAAATCCCAGTTTATAAATAATAAGGAAGATATTAAGTAAAAAGTTAATTAATCGTGTTCTCAAAACAAACTTTCAGTTACTAGATTGCTTTTAAATTTTTAAGGTTAGAAGCAATTCAATTCAAAATTCCAGCATTCGCCCTTCATCGGTCGGATTCGATCAACTTTCGGTTACGTACGTACTACGTACGTACGTAACAGGACGCTAGTTTACGTCGCACGTAAAGCCGGCCCAAGCGTGAACGTAAGAAACTGACGAGTGCGCATGAGCACATGTCAATTGTAACGTTTACGTCTACGTTCTTGGCAGCACTTCAACTCTCTAAAGAGAGTTGTTCGGTCCAGAATTTTTCTATATCGTCTTTAGTTGGATAGATGTTTATAGTTTTGCTGTTTCCTGCCAAGGTGCCTTTAAAATTTTTCTCCGAGTTTTCAAATGAGATGTTATCTTGTTTTCTCTTGTTGCTTTCCTTATATCTACTCAATCTCTCGGAGTAGACACTGAGTTTTTGTTTCAGTGTGTCGATGCATTGCTTGACAGTTGTATTTTCCCCTTCATAACTGGAGTGTTTGCGGTTTCGATAAATTATCTATTCCACCAATGATTTCAGCTTGATTGTTCTGATGTCATTTTCATATTGTGTCAGCCTTCCTATGTCCTGCCGACATCCCTCTAGCCTTCTTTGCCAGTGAGGTAAGTGGGGTTGTTTATTAGTTTGATTTGTGTGCTGCCTTGGTTTTGTTTTCATGCCCAGCACCTCTACAACTGTTTTAGAGGCACAATAAAGAGTGAGATGAATTGCCTCTATTCGTGTTGCCACTATTAAAAATTGTGGTACGATTTCATCATTCATTATCATCAGAATGACCGAAAGTTTCTTGGGTGATTTGATCCTCGCTAAGATTGGTCTGGAAAATGGATCAGTGCCGTCATATTCGCTGAAGGATTGACACATTGCTGATTGAAGACGTTCAAGTAGTATCTGTCGTTTTTTCTTTGAGGTTTGGCTTATGTTTCCTTCCGCAGTGTTGCTTTGATGGGATGAAGGTAGCTCAGTAGTGCTTCCTTCCTCTGTTACTTCATCCGTGAAGGTCTCACCTTGGATTGGTATGTGAGGTACGTCAGCTCTTGTCTCTTGTGTTGATTCAATGGCGTTGTCTTCGATTTCACAATTTGTATGATCTTCTCTATTTTGTTGACCCTAGTTGTTCAGTTCATTTATAACATCATTTCGAATGTCTTGCAGTCTTTCTTCACGGATAAGTTTATTCCTGATGATGACGCGATACTGATCAGCTATTCTCTGTTCAGTAACCTGTAGGTCGGGACAACATCGCTTAAATTCGTTGAATAACCGCTGTCTATCCCCCAATTAGTTCTTGACCGATATTGGTTATTTTATAGAAGTTGCGCATGATCGTTTCATTCATATCACTGGTCCATTTCATGCGTCGTCTGGGTAGCCCTGCTTGAGTGAACGCTGGTTGAAGATCCTGCGTAGCACTTTCTGCAGGGGGTGACACTGCTATTATTTTTCTCCTTGGTTCTTCCTGTTGAGTTATAGTGTTTTGTATGACAGGGGCCCGCCTCCTCAGTACCCTCCACTGACGTCATGCAAGTAATGTCATGTCCAGCGCCAGCTCCAGACATGCCCTGACGATCCTCAAGCAGCGACTCAATTTTCCTATTCCTTAATTGCACAATTGCACCATCAATATGGGTTGCATTTTATACCTACTGCCAGGTTTAGCTCGGGTACTTCGGGAGTGCTAAGCCCGTACTCTAGAACTTACCATTCCACAGCCCCTGAGGGGCAACTATTATTATTAATATTATTATTATTACACGATTCGCATAAAACAATTGGACAAGGTGGTCGAAACTGTATGGAAAAAGAACTAGGTATAAAAACATAAAAGAAGGAATGATTGTTATATATCTAAATTTATCCATGTATGACCTGCAAAAAAACATAGTGTGCCAAAAGGAGTTTCATTTGTTAGACCGATACTAAGTAAGAATATGAATTCAAGATGTCAAGTCGATTTAATTGACATGCAGTCACTGGATGATGATCAACATGAATTTATACTTGTATACCAAGACCATCTCGCTAAATTCAACTTCGACCTCTCAATAACAAAAGGACAACTCCGCCTGAGTTGTGGGAGGGTGGATTGAGTAGCCCAAACGCAACTTTGCCGGTACCAAGCTCGGATAAAGGAGGAGGGTTTTAAGGTGAGGCTAGCCATCTGCCTTTTGTAAAAATATCAAAGGGCTCATAGACCAATCACTAATGCCTCGGAACAGGACGGGTCAAATCATACGACGAACGCACGAAATAGGAAACGAAAAAGGAAACAACGTAGGATGGTAAAAGATAACACACTAAGGCTCGGATGCTAGAATGTAAGATCATTTAACTCAAAAGACCAAGAGGTTATATTGGAGCTCCATCACCACAATATAGATATATTAGTCTAAGAGCTGGCTACGGGGGGGTAAGGGTCACTAGGTGCAAGGGTAATTTTATCGTTCACAGGTTCGATTGTTACCGACATAGCGTAAGGCGGGCTGCCAGAAGGCACACTGGAAGAATAACGCAAGGGTAGGGGGTTAAACATGCATTTTTTTACGAAAAAAAAGTCATAAGGTGCAAAGATGGCAATTTGTAGAATAATCGAAGGTAGTATGAGTAAGCAGGAAAAAACATTGCCAGAAGGCTGAGTGGAAGAATAACGCGAAGGGAGGGGGTTAAACATGCATATTTTTTTCGAAAAAAAAGTCATAAGGTGCAAAGATGGCAATTTGTAGAATAATAGGAGGTAGTATGAGTAAGTAGAAAAAACATTGCCAGAAGGCTGAGTGGAAAAATAACGCGAACGGAGGGGGTTAAACATGCATATTTTTCTCGAAAAAAAAGTCATGAGGTGCAAGGCTGGCAATTTGTAGAATAATCTAAGGTAGTATGACTAAGTAGTAATTTTGAATTCCATTTTGATAATTCATCCATTCGATAAAAATATTGATTTTCTTTTCAGCTGAAGATGATGATACGATTTGTGAGAGCGATGATATTGAACCTGAGGACCTGTCTGAAAATGAAGAATTTTTCGCCGATTCATTATTATTTGACTTAAAATAATGAGATTGATTTCTTAACGTCATGGGCGAAAATTTGTATAAGAAGTAAAAATAGAATAACCTGATCGTTATAGTTTTTCATTAAGACTTTTTTTTCGGAAAAAAGATGTCCTCTCACGTCATTCTTCTACTTAGACTTCTGGAAAATTTTTTCCTACTCACTTATATAACCTCCGATCATTCTACAAACTGCCAGCTTTGCACCTTATGACTCCTTTTCGGAAAAAAATGAATTTTTAACCCCCAATCCTCGCGTTATTCTTCAACTTGGCATTTTGGGAATTTTTCCTAACTTCCTAACTCATACTACCTCCGATTATTCTACAAATTGCCAGCTTTGCACCTTCTGACTTGTTTTTTCCGAAAAAAAGATTGATGTTTAATCCCCTCCCCTCTCGTTATACTTCCATTCAGCCTTTTTGGATTTTTTTTCCAACTTACTCATACTACCTTCGATCATGCTACAAATTGTCAGCTTTGCATCTTATGCCTTTTTTTTTCGTTAAAAAGTTGCTTGTTTAACCCCCTCGCCTCGAGGTTATTCTTCACTTAGCCTCCTGGCAATTTTTTTTCCTGCTTTCTCATACTACCCCCTATTATTTTAAAAATTGCCATCTTTGCACCTTATGACTTTTTTTCGTGAAAAAATTGCATGTTCAACCCCCTCCTTCCGCGTTATTCTTTCATTTCGCCTTCTGGCAGTTTTTTTCCAACTTACTCATACTACCTTAGATTATTCTACAAATTGCCAGCCCTGCACCTCATAACTTTTTTTTCGAAAAAAAGATGCATGTTATTCTTCCACATAGCCTTCTGGCAATGCTTTTTCCTACTTACTCATACTACCTCCTATTATTCTACAAATTGCCATCTTTGCACCATTTTTTTCGTAAAAAAATTGCATGTTTAACCCCCTCCTCTCGCGCTATTCTTCCGCTTGGTCTTCTGGAAATGTTTTTCCAACTAACCCATACTACCCCCTATTAGTCGAAATTGATTCCTCACATAACCCTTGGTGAAACATGATAAATTGAATAATAAAAGAAGATAAAAAACACTTGACAAAGTTTCACAATTTTAATTAAAATATTTGTTGACACGAGTGTTTCGGGTTTTATCCAATTTTCAAAACTGAATACATATCAATACAGAAAGAACACATTCATACACATATCAGTTAACACCCTATTATTCTACAAATTGCCAGCTTTGCACCTCATTATTTTTTTTCGTGAAAATTGCATGTTCAACCCCCTCCCTTCGCGTTACTCTTCCACTCAGCCTTCTGGCAATGTTTTTTCCTGCTTACTCATACTACCTTCGATTATTCTACAAATTGCCATCTTAGCACCTTATGACTTTTTTTCGTAAAAAAATTGCATGTTTAACCCCTTCGCCTCGCGTTATTCTTCCACTTGGTCCTCAGGCAATGTTTTTTCCGACTTACCCATACCTACTAGCCCCTATTATTCTACAAGTTTCCAGTTTTGCACCTCATGATTTTTTTTTCGTAAAAATTGCATGTTCAACCCCTTCCCTTCGCGTTACTCTTCCACTTAGCCTTCTGGCAATGTTTTTTTCTACTTACTCATACTACCTCCCATTATTCTACAAATTGCCATCTTTGCACCTTATGACTTTTTTTTCGAAAAAAATATGCATGTTTAACCCCCTCCCTTCGCGTTATTCTTCCACTCAGCCTTCTGGCAATGTTTTTTCCTGCTTACTCATACTACCTTCGATTATTCTACAAATTGCCATCTTTGCACCTTATGACTTTTTTTTCGAAAAAAATTGCATGTTTAACCCCCTCCCCTCGCGTTATTCTTTCACTTGTTCTTCAGGCAATGTTTTTTCCGACTTACCCATACTACCCCCTATTATTCTACAATTTGCCATCTTTGCACCTTATGACTTTTTTTTCGTAAAAAAATTGCATGTTTAACCCCTACCCTTGCGTTTTTCTTCCAGTGTGCCTTCTGGCTGCCCGCCTTACGCTATATCGGTAACAATCGAACCTGTGAACGATAAAATTACCCTTGCACCTAGTGACCCTTACCCCTCCGTAGCCAGCTCTCAGTCTATATGCACCATATCTGAAACGAAAAAGAAAGGCAAGGGTACATCTCAGTACGGCGAGTACATAATATTTTATTCCGGTAAGTCGAAGGAAGTTAGAGCAGCTTCTGGTGTAGGATTTCTAATCAATAGCATCTGGACAGCATAATCGGCGTCAAATATCGGAGCGACAGAATACTTCAGGTCAGTTTGTAGACAGACACGGAGAAACTGAATATTATATCAGTATATGCTTCGGATTCTGGAAGACCAAGACAAGAACTGGAGGAATTCTACGATCACCTGCAGTCTACCGTGGATGATATACCCAATGGAGAAAAAATCATCATCATGGGTGATCTAAATGCACGTGTTGGAAACGAAAAAATTCCAGGAATAAAGAGTAAATTCAACGAAGCGGAAATTAATGAACAAAGACAACTGCTTATAGAGTTCTGTGTCCACAAGGAACTTAGGCTGAATAATAGGTACTTCGATAATAAAATTCAACATAAAATAACTTTCAGAAGCAAAAGGCAGACAACATCTATGATTGACTACATTATTACAAACAGATCTATCACGCCCGAGTAGATTTTAGGAAAAATAACCTCCATTAGACCACCCTCCAGGAACACCACCTGGGGAGGTCTGAAACAGTGTATAAATCAAGCTGCTGAGGAAGCTGTCAGAAAAAGAACTGTTAACACAAATGCTCATATGGTCGGAAATGAAAACTCTAAATGGAAAATCCCCAGGTCCGGACAACCTTCCAAATGAGCTATTGAAGAATGGGGGAAAAATTGGCCGAAGAACTGACGAGACTATTCAATAACATACTGAAAAGGGAAAACATACCTGAAGAATGGAGAAGCAGCATTACAATACCGGCGTTCAAGAAAGGAAATAACTCAAACCCCTCGAATTATAGAGGAATATCCCTGTTGAATACCACGATGAAGCTATTTACAAAACTACTGGAAAAAGATATTTCCAAAAAAATTAGTATTTCGGAAGAACAGCAAGGATTTAGAAAGAACCGCAGTACCAACGATGCAATATTTATTATATATTAAAACTACGATTTGCTTTCTCCTGACTGAGGAGACCTCGCAAGATTTTTCATTGTGGGTGCGTGGTATGAGCTGAAAGGAGTGATGGTGCTAGTTTGTGTTGGTTTTCTGTAGATTTCGAAAAGAAAAACATTATCATCTTTTAGTGTTATGCTCAGATCTAAGAAATTTAGTGAATTTGCTACATCGTGTTCTATGGTGAATTGAATTTTATATCTGGAGTTAATTTCTTGGTAGAATTCTTCAAGTTCTGTGTTTGTTCCTGACCATATGCAAAAGATGTCGTCTACGTATCTTTTCCAGGTTAATATGTTTTCACTATGTGGTAGGAGTATTTTTTGTTTTTCTACGTGATCTACATAAGTATCAGCTATAAGTCCGCTAGATGGTAGGCCCATGGGTAATCCGTCTTTCATAATATATACTTTTTCGAAAAATATGAAAAAGTTTTGTTCGGTAATTAACTGAGCAAGTTTAATTATATTTTTTATATCCTCAGTTTCCAAATTTAAACTGTTATCGTTGTTTTAATGAGTTATTACTTGTTCTCTGAGTAAATTGAGGGATTCATTAATGGGGATATTGGTATATGGTTGACTATATCAAAGGATAAAATCATATATGCTTTATCGGATTTTAATTCGAGGGATTGTATTTTCTTTATTAATTCTAGGGAAATTATTTATAGAATAATCTAATTTGTAAAACTAAAATAACGTTGATCTCAAAAGGTAACTTTGGATTAGTTACTTCTTGCTCAATGTTTATTCCGATGTACTGTCAGAAAAATCTTCGTGTCTGTGTGTTTTGAAGAATATTGATGGTGGTGACTTATTCATTTCACTTAAGTCACTACTAAGGAGTTGGAACGGCCTCAGTATAACTTACATTTTTCAGAATCTTCTACTGAAGTATGTCTATGCTCGCACATGCGTAGAGAAAATACAGGAATTAATTTAGAACCAAGAGAATTTGGAAAAAAATGTTCTGACGAGAATTTAAGGAGAAAATAAAATAGATGTATGAAAAAAATTGAAAAATAAATTGTCAATTACAATCCACAGAATTAACTACAAAGTTTAAAAAAAATCGAAAAGAAAAAAAAATTATGATAAGATTCACAATGATTTTTCGATTGAGGTAAAAATGATCCGAAAAAATATTTTAAGAGAAATTCAGACAGCGAAATGATATTAGATTGAATATAAAGACCGCAAGAAAGAATATAAACTTTCTGGTAGCGTGTTAGCGAGTATAAAAAAAAATTAGTGCACACAGAAGCTGTGCCAAGATATAAAAATGAGAGGTGTTTAATCTGAATTAAACATTTTGGAATACCTAGAAGAAATCGCATCTAACAATCAAGAATTGAAATCCTATGGAAAATTACCAGGAAGCATTTATTCAATATACTATTTCTAGGCCAAATAATATGCGAATTTTGCAGAGAACAGCAACTCCGGAAGGCGGCTCATGACGAAAACTGTGTTGTCACAAAGAATATATAAACTGTACTCATTTAATTCTCAACAACATTTTTTGTTCAAGTTTTGACGTAAATAATATATTCTAACTCAACCGCGAGTTTTACTTGGTTTGTAGTGGATTTACAACCCCCTACTCTCCACAATCTCACTGCTACTTCAACGGAGTTACGAACCGTTGAAGACAGTAGAAACATATCTTTAGAGAATACCCTTCAATAATACAAGAGTTTAACAATAATATAGAAATATTCGAATTAAATAGAATGCAAGAAGTAAAGATATGTAATGATATATTGATATATATACTCAGCCGATATTCCAACCACCAGAAAATCTACACTTTCTATCTGTTTCCAAATAATAAAGCAAATTCACAAGATGATAACTCTCTAAGCAAAAATATAAGAATCATTAGAACAAACCACCATCTCTCTTCCCGGAAAACATCGCGAAATTCAAATCGTTTTGTTCAATGCGAACTAGTACAAGTATCACTGGCGCTTCATTAATTCGGGCTACGGAAGCAATATAAGGAGGATGACTTATTCGTTTCATCGTTTCAGATTATCCTTAGATAAAACTTTCAGAAATTTCTGTCGAACTGTGTCTTTTTAGCAACGAAAGCACTATAATTGTTTTGGACTAAACAAAATTCAGTTTCAACAGACATCCCTCAAAACAGCATAGAAATTCAATGAAGAAAAATTATCGTATCTAGGTCATATCTGTCTGAATTATAAAAATCATACAACAGAGGCGGCATTCAACTTGAAATATATTTTTGCAACAAAGTATTATGACTTTAATATATTTTGCCTCATATAATACTATACTGTTTCAATTCATTACAATCCTAAAGCATAATTTGAAAAAATGGAATCAGTCAAAATAAACAAACTCACATGAGAACAAATGATATCTCTCCATAGTGAAAAAATAATTTCGATATGATTATGCTTATGATTATTTGAATTTGCAGGAAAAAGATTGGGATATCTTATGATCGCAGTTGGAGCAGTGCATAATTGAGGAAATTTGATGTCAGTTTCTGCGAGGACTCTGAGAGGCCAATGAAGTTCAACCGATATTGTTTCACGATGAGACCAGAAAACCCACTTTTCTTAGAAGTAACACCAAGAAGAATAATGCATTGTTATAACTAAAAAAAATAAATTTCACATAAGACGACCCAGAGTTATAGCTTAATGATCAGTTCGATCCACCAAAAGTTTTCTTTTTATATAGAAAATGATTTCCGCAAAAATGTATCAAAAATTTTTGCCAACATTGGTGGGACTGCGGTGCAATAATGGTTTCAAAATTGCAGTGGCATTCCTGTAATAAGAAGCGGAAAATCCCCCCACTACAATATCACTGCTGTACGTTAATACAGAGTATAAAACTTAAAAATAATTGAGGTTTGTTCAATTAAAACTTTTTAGTAAAGCCATCCGTATTCAAGCTGTTGAAATAGTTATTGTTGTATTGAGTGCGTGTGAAATGAGAGAATTTTATACGCACAAAATACAAACAACATTTTTTGCACAACTATGAATGTGAATTTACAACAATTTATAATTGTTAAAGATAATTCTTCTGATACATATTTTTATGCACCCGGTTATCTTTCTGAGTCGTTACTATAGAAACGGTTTGTTGACACGGTTATATATTATTATGTAAAATAGGCTTAAGCATTCCTTTTTATGATGTGAATGCACTCGCACCATTTCCTGGAAGTATCTAGGCGAGAGCATATCTCCTGAGTCAGCACATCGGCTCGAGCGAGCTTTCCTTATGTTAAAACTCAATTATTGTAACCATTATTATTCAGTCTGCTACCAAAAAAACTTGCTTCCAAATAAATAGTTTTCTTTTAAAAACGTGATCCAAGAGTGGAAAAATATAATTGGCGACGAGGATGGGATGTTGTTAGTGTAATAGTTAATTATACGTGAATTTTCATTCTTCGAACAACATCCAAAAGAACCCGAGTTTTCTAAAAGTGCAACGAAAAATCGAAGTGAATTTCCGACCACGTCAAGAAGCTCGAACCCTGTAGACCAGATGAGCCAAGAATAGTTGCTGAATCCCGAAGGAAGAGTAAGGAGAACCGACTAAGACTTGATCTGAGCTGCACCCCTCAAGGATTACCCTTTGGAGTTTGGACTTAGCACCCCAAGCACAAGGTTGAAGACGGAAGTTAAGAAGGTGAGGCTGTTTTTAATAATCCCAGTTTTTTCCTATCCCTGGACCAAAAGATAGAAGACCACATTTCATTTCTCAATTTTTTTTTCTTTTTTTTCTCTCTCACAAATAGTTGAGGATACGTAAAAAAAAAACGTAATTAATATTTAACAAATACGCATTTGACGTAAATTTTCAAAAAAAAAAATTTTTTATTTTTTTTCATCATTGATTCTCTAATAGATCAATTTAATTCACTGAAAGTAAAAAATACGAAGAAGAGATCGAAAATGGCAACATCAAACGATAATAGAGTTGTCATAGATCTTAGCACGGTAAAATTTTCGGAGAATTACTTCCTCGTTTCAATGGCAATTCAAACGAATTACAAACTTTCCTAGTAGAATCCGAAAATTTTATGAGCCAGTTTGGTAGCACAGATAACGCATTGATAAATAGATATTGTTTTGCTACAATTAAATCAAAATTGATTGACCAGGCAAAAAACCATCGTATATTCAGGACCATGCTGCAATACATGGCCAGAACTGAAACAATTGCTTAATAGTAAGTTCGGTTTCAAAATCAATTTCGACGTCCTACAAAGCGAATACCAATACATGAAAAGAAATCTAAAGAAACACTCTCAGAATTTATTGATCGATCGAGTTAGAAATACCAAATTACAATATGATTATCAAATACAACTTTAGGACTAACACCTCCAGAAATTAATGTTTATAGAAATTTATCAGATAAATAGGGAATACAGTACTTTACAATAACGTAGACGAAAATTCTAGAAATTTACTCGATCTACAACCCAAACCATTTGACGAAACATGCAAACTATTAGAAAATCGAGAAATTAAACGGCAACAACTTTATCTACAACCGATTACAAAACCACCCTTTACCCAAAATTCATTTCAAAATTTTAACACTAGTAGAATGCATTACAATCAAACTGCAACAACCAGTAGGGAATTTCCATCACAGCCAATTGAACTTAAATTCAATAAAGTACCCGAAACAAAAATTTGCAACTGCGAGTCAAGTTTTTGGAAAACCTCGAGACGTATTCAAACCACACCCCAATCACAAATTAAACCTTCCTAAACCGGAACCAATGTCAATAAGAACAAGAAATTATCCAGTTAAAAGACCGGCTAGTAGTCAGGTGAGAACAGAACCTCCAAATAATCGACAATTTTTCCGAAAAACCGGTCCTCCTGAATATTTGTCCGAAGAATTAACTAATACAGAAAATATTGACTACCCAGAATTAGAACAAGAACAAGATTTGGAGTATTCAGATGAAATAGTATCGGAACACGAAAACGAAACTGTCGAATTAGAAGACGAAAATTTTCAAACATTAGCCTTTCAAAATCAGACGACCTAAATTTCACTAAGGAACATCTAGCATCGTTACCTTTTATTAAATTAGAGAATCCACAATGCAAGCTATTAATAGATAGTGGTAGTTCGATGTGTATTATTGACCCTGCCGTAGCATATAGCCTTTTTCCTGACAAAATTTACGAAGAACACACTTATTTCAAAACTGCAGTCGGTAAAGATCATAGTAAATATAAAGTTGCTTTTCCACTAGATTCATTTGGACTAAAAAAATCATATCCTTTTGTAATTATAAATTCCACACACAATATGATGGCGTTATAGGAGCTAATCTTTTGAAAGACTTGAAATTAAAATTCGATTGGCAAAATCACGAGCTAGGCAATAACATTAAAACCCAAAAATTTTTTACAAAATACAAGATATAATGAGCCTCTTCCTATTAAATTAGACCATTTGGATGATAATTTTCGAAACCAACTGACAAAAATTATACAAAGCCATAGACAAGCTTTTCACTTAACAAATCAACCCTTGAATGCCACAAATAAAATCAAACATAATATAAGAACGATCGATGAAAATCCAGTCTACGTAAGACGATATCGATACCCAGAGGTACATAAAAACGAAGTGAAAAAACAGATTAAAGACTTATTGGATAAAAATATCATAAGACCGAGTATTTCCCCTTGGTCATTTCCTATTGTAATTGTTCCTAAAAAAACAGACCAATCAGGCAATAAAAAATGGCGAATAGCCATCGATTATAGAAAACTCAACGAAAAAACAATCGACGATAAATTTCCTATTCCAAACATAGATGAACTTTTAGACCAACTGAAAAATGCGAAGTATTTTAGCGCTCTCGATTTAGCAAGTGGTTTCCATCAGATAGAATTAGACGAACAGTCAATCGAAAAAACTGCATTTGCTACAGACGAAGGACATTATGAATTCTTGAGAATGCCCTTTGGATTAAAAAACGCACCATCAACATTCCAACGTTTCATGAATCGAGTCTTAAAACCAATCATCAATAAAATTTGTATAGTATACATGGATGATGTTCTCATATTTTCGGAAACACCAGAAAAACATTTGGCAGATATTCAAACAGTTCTACAACTTTTAGAAAAGAAAACCTCAAAATTCAATTAGATAAATCATATTTTTTCAGACTGAAATTGTATTTTTAGGACATAAAATATCTGAAAAAGGAATAGAACCAAATCCTGAAAAAATTGAAGTAGTTAAAAATTTTCCTTACCCAAATCAGTTAAAGAAATCAAATCCTACCTTGGAATGATAGGATACTATAGGAAGTTTATACCAAATTTTTCCAAATTAACGAAACCTATGACTAAGTACTTGAAAAAAGATATAAAATTAAATATTCATGATCAAGAATACATTGATGCATTTCAGGCAAGTAGAAATATTCTCATAAATTATCCAATTCTCCAACATCCAGATTTCAATCGACCATTTGTTCTTATGACAGACGCATCTCAATTTGCCATCGGCGCTATTTTATCACAAGGGACACCCCCAAATGATCTTCCTATCGCTTACGCGAGTCGAACTCTTAACGAAGCAGAAATAAAATATTCAACGATTGAAAAAGAACTTCTAGCTGTAGTATGGGCTACGAAATATTTCCGACCTTATTTATTTGGCCAAAAATTCACCATCTACACAGATCATAGACCGCTCACTTGGTTATTTTCTTTAAAAGATGCATCTTCACGACTTATGAGATGGCGTATTAAATTGGAAGAATTCAATTTTGAGATCAGATATAGAAAAGGAGAGTTAATAATAATGCAGATGCAATCTCTCGCATAAAATTTGAAGAATTAAATATAAACGAGGATACAGATGATGATGATAATGATTTAGATTCAATAATTCCCCAAATTTCTCATGAAGATCTAGAAATAACTCAAAAAGAATTAGAAGAAATTACAAAATTTTGTTCTGACGATCAGCCAAATCAGTCCTCTTCTCAAACAGTCCATAGTAACGCTGAAAACCCGATTTTGGAAATACCTTACACAGAACGCTCTTTGAATACGGCAATGAATCAGATAATTTTTCAGAAAACTAATTCATACAAAGTAGAAAAATTGAAACTGCATAAAAACAGTCGCATTAGGCTCATAGTTTCTATCGATGAACTAGATGATTTCACTAAGTTTTTAAAAGAATATATCAAACCAAAAAGTAGTTATACCATATATTTCAGACATAAAGAATTGGAAAAACCATTTTTGAATTTTTCACAGAATCTCTTCAAAGCAAATGCTTTTTCTTTCAAAATTTCTAACATACTTTTAGAAGATATTGAAATTGAAGATGACCAACAAGAAAAAATAAAACTATTCCATGAAACTAAAACTAGACATAGAGGTTTTCAAGAAAATTTCGAAAGCTTAAAAAGACGTTTCTATTGGCCCAAAATGGATAAAGACATTCAGTCTTACATTAATTCATGCGAAATCTGTCAAACTCAAAAATACGAACGACAACCAACCAAATTAGTTTTCAAAAGTAACCCAATAGGTGAGAAACCCTTCTCTCATTTATACATTGACACAATTGTGATGAATAGAACACCATGTCTAACTTTAATAGATTCCTTTCCCGACATGGTCAATGTTATATTTTGAATAGTAAAACTGCAACTGAAATCGCCAATAAACTTATTAACTATTTCTCAAATCACGGCATTCCAGAAATAACTTTCGACAATGAAACGGAATTCAAAAATCAAATTATTCAAGATCTATGCGAAACCCATAAAATAACTGTCCATTACATAACGAATTATAATCCTACCTCGAACGCTTTAGTGGAAAGATTTCACTCTACCCTAATTGAACAGATAAGAGTAATAGATACCAAAAATATGTCATTAACAGAAAAATGAATATAGCACTATTGAGTTATAATAATTCGATACACTCTTCAACTTCTTATACACCTCTGCAAATTGTGAAATCTGATTTGAATTATAACACACCCATTGAGCAAACAACTCACGAAAAAATATCTCAATATATCCAGCAATATCGCGAAAATATGAAGGATATTTCAGAACATTTAAAATCACGAAAAGAAAAACAGAAATCTAAGCTGGACCAAATCAATCAAAACAGAGATCAAGAGAAACAGTTAGATGAAACGAAACCAGCTTATTTAGCCATACAAAAAAAAGCGAAATTAGACCCCAAATTCAAAAAACTAATATAAAAATTTTAGATGATGTTCTGATAAGAAAACCGGATTCCCAGAGAATTTACCACAAAAATAAAATTAAACAGAGAAAATAATAATCGACTATTTTTCTCTTTTTCAGAAACACAAAATGAAAATCCTATTTTTAATTTTCACCCTATTTTTATTCCCTAACTCTCAATCGCTCAAATATCAAGAAATTAACCATAACGTTCTTCCCTTTTTCGTAGGAAAAACCTACATAAGTGAAACTAAACACATATTAATGTATCATTTAATTTGACTGACATCAGTAAAATAATAAATGATCATTTTGTTCTTGTGGATCAAATATTTTCCATCAGTTCAAATAATACGATGGTTACAAATTACGTTGCCTCAATAAAGAGTCAATTGAAGCAAAATGAAAATCTACTTGGCAACTTATACAGTTACCGTCCAAAACGAGGCTTAGTAAATTTAGGTGGACACATAGCAAAGGTATTATTTGGCACACTTGACAGTGATGACGAATCATTATACTTGAATTATTTTCAATCTTTCGAAAAAAAACTCCAGTCAGTGAAAACGGAACAAAATCAATTTATAAGTATCATAAGATCTATGACATCTAAATATCATGATGTTACAAATCAAATTATTCAAAACTATAAACATTATCGATTAGTTCAAAATGATATCAACCGACTCATTCTTGTCCAATTCGAACAATTAACAATTAATAGAATTCTAACTGAAATAAATACAGCAGTCAGTTTTGCAAGACTTCATCTACTTCATGAAAGTATTTTACCACAAGATTTATTTCATAAATTCATAAATTCAACTGACCTAATGAGACATCTTTATTATTTGAAAGATTTTTACTCCATTTGTTTCACTTCAGTAAAATTCAGAAACGAAATGTGATCTTTAACATCGAAGTTCCTTTAACCTCTCCAAACCCATTGGACACCTATTACCTTCACTATGTCCCATACAGAAATGTAACCCTCCAAAAACAGCCAAAACACTTATTAGCCAGGGAAGAAAAGATTTTATGGTCCATCGATCAAGAATGCCCAAAAGTAGAAGACTGGTGGATCTGCCCCCAAAATCTACTACAACCAGTGCCCCATTGCATGGAAAAACTCATTTCGCATAAAAGCGAAAAATGCAAAAGACAACAAGTGCAGTGCAGTGACGATCTTTTGAAAATATCACCGAAAATGTTTATTTCGATCGGTAGTGCGCATATCGGTGAACTATGCAACGAGCATACAGAATACCATAAACTGACAGGTATCTACCTGATTGAAACAGCATGTAATCTTACAAATAATTTAAGTATTTCTCTAATGATGTAACATCAACAATTTTTCATATAATGCCGCTTGTTAGTATAAGACTGAAACCATTGAAAATTTAACACTACCAAATCTGTTATTTGATAATTCTACTTTTCAGGATACCATTTTTAGATGGAAAATTCATCCTAACCATATATCTTCGATTTATTTCATTTTTAATTTGATAATTATCGTTTTCATAACATATTTTTGTATAAGATTTTCATTGAAAAATTTTCAAATATTGTAAAATCCCACAAAAATAATTCAGCCTGTAGTACTGAAGTTATTTCTTAAAAAAGGGAGGTATTATGTAAAATAGGCTTAAGCATTCCTTTTTATGATGTGAATGCACTCGCACCATTTCCTGGAAGTATCTAGGCGAGAGCATATCTCCTGAGTCAGCACATCGGCTCGAGCGAGCTTTCCTTATGTTAAAACTCAATTATTGTAACCATTATTATTCAGTCTGCTACCAAATAAACTTGCTTCCAAATAAATAGTTTTCTTTTTAAAAACGTGATCCAAGAGTGGAAAAATATAATTATATATAAACGAGGCGTGTCAACAAACCGTTTCTATAGTAACGAATCAGAAGATAACGGGTGCATAAAAATATGTATCAGAAGAATTATCTTTAACAATTATAAATTGTTAATATAGACGTATACGCGACCTTACCAAGCCAGAACGCCATATGCCGTTACCCTTGTTCAAAGCCAAAAATCATTTTTACGAAGCCGGGTCGGGCTTCGTAAAAATTCACGTGTATATTTTCTACAGGAGCTTTGTACTGCCTCACTGAGTCTATATACGAATTTTCGTATGGCCGAAAATCGACAAATTTTTATCGCAATATATACACGTTTAGTCATGCCATCCACCTGTAGGTGGTGCTGCGGCGCTAGCGCGTGTAAATATATACATTCTGGCGGTATAACTCGGTTCATAAGAGTCCCACTATAATTTACATTCTATTCAAAGCCCGTAAATTTGACAACGTCGCATTCAATCTGGTACTGGCTCTGACTTTTTCAATTTAGTAATTGCAGATTAATTTTAATTTAAGGACGCAATGGATGGAGTGAAGGGGTGTGAAAATTAACATTTCTTATTATCTTATTGTTCTTCGAATCGATTAGAATTCACTAAGAAATAATTAGATGGAATCAAAAAATTATCCTTAACAATCTTCAATGTACAATTTGAAAATTTTCATTGTAAACGAAAAATGATATAATATTCGACTTTCATAATCAGATGTAATTTTTTCACCTCCTCTGATTTATGCTTGTTTGTATTCTGGAGGAACTGAACACATTTGCATCATATAGGTGGTTAACAGATTCGATGATCACAAAGTAGAAATAGGTGATATAGCCAAACGTGTTACTATTTAGGTCCGGATGAATACTTCTGAGCTCATTGAGAAATATTAATTGATGCAATATTCGATAATAAATGAATTTTCCTTTCTTTCATGAGGATATAACCAATTAATATTGGAAATGAACGAGAAATCTCTTGATATTTTCTGAACTAATCGTCGGGACAATGAAAACAATTTTCTTTGGCTTTCTCGTAGTATGAATTTGATTTCCAAAACTTCATTTAGGTTTATTCGTGAAATTAAGCTGATGCGATAAAATTGCTGGAGTTGGAATGAAAAATCATATTATTTGAAACCTTATGTTCAAAAACCGCCAAAATTTCGTTGCGTCTTCTTGTGAATTTTTACTTTGTTGACGTCAATTACATGTTTTTTCGTTGATTACATTATCAAACAGGGCATTAATTATCCAGACATTATTTCTATGCCGTTAACTTTCGAGTCTGGTGGATATCATTTATTTTGTTAATTTTATACCTTCAACAGAATTCAACGAAATAAAAAATTAAAAGACATGTTTGACATTTAAGCTTTCCTTTCGAGAAATTCTGAATGAAATTGTCACCTGAAGTCATGAAATATCCCAAATAAAATAGGAAATAATGTATTTTCACAATTTACTTCTTAATCATATTTCACACAATACAGGGTGATTTTTTAAGTGTTTAGTGTTAAGACGTTTCCGAGGAAGGAATTGTAATAGAGATTCAAGATTTTGGATTTTCGTTTTAGAGTACATGAACTTCAATTGTAAAATATTTCAAGAGGAATCTACTTCCGGTTTCACCGGAAACGAATGTAACTTCGTTATTTCAAATGCAACACCCTCTATATTTATACATATTCGAATTCTTCGTTCGATTCTTCACTGATTTGATGTATGATATGTGCAACCACTCAAGCGGTTCTTGAATTATAGCCTGATTATCAAATTTTTTGAAAAAAAGGTTATCACAAATTAGTGTCCATATCTTCAAAATCCCTCATTACAAGAATTTCTTTTTCAAAGTGGAAAAAGAAAGTACGCTGATGCTGTTTTTTATAACTTATGAGGAAATATTATACAGGGTGTCTGAAAAAGAGCCTCAAAGTGAGCCTCAATAAAACTATGAAATCTAACTTTTTTCAAATGGCAACCCTATAATTTTGTAATTCCAATCGATTGCTCTTCAAAAACCAGTTATAGTGTCTCGAACGTTTCATGCCTCTAAAATCAGTATTTATTTATATTATTATTCAATAAAATTCGAATTTCACGATTAAAGACAGGTTTCGCACAGTTTTGTAAGCTTGCATTTTTGAAGTAGGCTATGTTAGGAACTGTCATTCTTACTTTTTCTTACAGATCAAGCACTAAGCATAACATGCAATAATAATTTCACTGGAATGATATATCAAGGTATGTTTTTTATTTGCGGCAAATATAACAAATTCGTAGAACAGGTAATAAGAAATTCAACGAACGAAATTCACATTCACTGACTTTAACGGAATCAAAGTTCAGGAGGTATCAAAACAATTTCTACGTACTGGAAGCCTTAGCCCTAAACGGACAATAGTGAATACAGTAATAGATAATGAATGATCTGTAAAGGTTGATGCTCACTTGGACGAGACGAGACGAGAGACGAAGCGAAGAGTTGTTTTTGCAGGCACGATTTGCACTGAATCAAATGGGTAGACACTCACATAGGAGGCGCGAAGCGAAGATCAGAATCGTTAGGCGTTAGGTCCCAGGCGAACTAACGCGTTGCTACGTCTCGTCTCGTCTCGTTCAAGTGAGCGTCAAACTTTACTGTATTCACACGATTCCGTTTTAGGTTGATGCTTCCACTACGGAGAAAATTGTTTTGATACTTCCTGAACTTCGATTTTGTTAAAGGTGGTAAATGTGGATTTCTTTCGTTAAAAGTTCTGAATACCCTTTCTAATATTTTGTTACATTCGCCATAAATGGAGGAGATATTCAATACATCACTGTTACCATAATTCATATTTTGCATAGTGCCCGATGGATCAAAAAAGTATAGATGACAGTTCTCTAAAATGCATTATAAATCAACAGACACAGCCTTCTTGGAATTTCTATCCTAATAAATGCATGGTTAGACTAAGAAACCTGAAATTCTAACTAGTTTTTGACGAGCCATCGATTGGAATTACAAAATCATAGGGTTGCCATTTGAAAAGAGTGAGATTTTATAGTTTTATTGAGGCTCACTTTGGGGCCCTTTTTCAGACATCCTGTATAATATTTCCTCATAAGTTATACAAGAAACAGTATCAGCGTACATTCTTTTATTCCACTTTCGCAAAAAGAAATTCTTGTGATGAGAAATTTTGAAGATATGGACCATAATTTGTGACAATCTTTTTTAAAAAAAAATTGATAATCAGGCAATAATTCAAGAACCTCCTGAGTGGTTGCACGTATCATACATCAAATGAGTGTAGAATTGAACGAAGAATTCGAATATGTATAAATATACAAGGTGTTGCATTTGAAATAACGAAGTTACATTCGTTTCCGGTGAACTCTTGAAAATATTACAATTAAAGTTCACGTACTCTAAAACGAAACTCCAAATCTTGAATCTGTATTACAATTCCTTCCTCGAAAACGTCTAATGAAACACTTAAAAAATCACCTTGTATATCAACCTAGTAAAGACATAATATTCATAACTATTATTATCTTTTCAGATGAAAACTCTAGCAATTAACATAATAATTAAATAATAATTTTTCAATCTGAATTTTTGTACCAAAAATATGTTTCGTAACTAATGTTACGAAACGATTTGAAGATCATTGCTAAAAGTCTCAAAAAAGCAGAGTGAAGAAAACATAAAAGGGGACAAACCATTCGAAAAGTATGAGAATATATCGAGTGAAATTTATTTTGTGAATAGAGATCGGTATACAGAATAATCATCCGAAATTGCGTGGCTATAAACAGAACCATATAAAATTCAATTGGAATATTGAAAAGTAGAATCTTTTTATTTCCATACCAGAACTCCCGATTCAAATGGAATTATTTTGTGAATGAAGGTTGATATACTGAATGTTCATGCAAAATTTGTGGCCATAGTGTTAGCAGAACCATAGAAAATTCAATTTGAAAATTGAAAAGAAAAATATTTATATTTCCATAACAGACTATCCGATTCGAATCAAATTTTTTGTGCATGAAAACAGTTATACTGAAATTTTATGAAAATTTTGTGGCCATAGTGTCGACAAAACCATAGAAAATCCAATTCGAATAATGAAAGTACAATCTTCATAGTTTCATAACAGGATAACTGATTCGAATTAAATTCATTTTGTGAATGAAGTCTGATATACTGAATGTTCATGCGAATTTCGTCGCATCATTAGAACATTAATTTCTTAATTATTAATTATTTACATATTTCATTATCTGAATAATTTTCAGAATAAAATTCCGATTGTGCTGTGAGATTCTGCATGTATACAGGGTCTCTATAAATGATTGTAGCAGCTCAGTTGGCTTTGGATCATTCTCATTTTGTCGTTTTTTATGCAAACCACAGAGTTCTGTGATCATGCTATGCTCTGATTGGTTATAACCAATCTATAGATTGGTATTCTGTAGCGGCAAAGTAATCCAAAGCCAACTGCGCTGTTACAATAATTTATAGAGACCCTGTATATTCGGTATCAATATCAAATCTCATGTGAAATTTTGAGGTAATAGTCTCATTGCTCCACCAATAAACAAGCGCTCAAAAGCTCCTGCTCAGGGCTTTTCTTGAATTTTTTTTATGGAGGGTACTTGTTTGTTTGTTATTCGAATTTCAAAGTCCCACAAGTGCATATACGAAAAAAATAATTATCTGACCTCGATCTATTTCATTTTCATAAAAGTGAGAGGGTTGTTGAAAAAAATGGATTCATACACATGAACAAAAAGTGTATCCATTTGTGGCAAATCAAATCAGGGTTACGGTTCGAAAAACAACAATCCGTGAAACACTAATAAATTGATCTGTACGAACAATCCATAGAAATATTTGGTTAATCATCGCTTACTGGACATGAGAATCGAGAATATCTGAAAACTAGAATGTTTAACTGATCAATTTCCAAGCTGCAATGCAAATTAAATTTATGGAAATGTCAACCCAAAATTTAAGTCATTCCATAAAGTTTTGAACAGAGAATATAATCGTTTAGTTTCGAATTTTATGATGGAAAAAACTCTTCATGAAATGATTGCATTGTTTCATTCATATAAGAACAGAATGAACTAATTCCATGTGAGAATTATTTCGAATTTCATTGCCAATTTCAAATTTTATTATTGTGTGAATCTTTAGTTATTTTATAGAAAAAAATAACGCAAAGTGCAAATGTTCCATTTTGGATAAAAATTGCTTAAAACCTGTACATTCCTTTTCATTTAGCTCTCCTAAGATGGAAGTTACCGAAGCTAACAATAAACCGCGAAACGGAATAGTTTTTATTGATGAATCATACTTTGGCTTCCGTTGGACGCCTTTCGTGTCGCGTATATCTGTTACGATCGAAAGAAATAGAGAAATAAAGCATTCAAATGAAAAGCTACTAGATATTTTGGCAACACCGCCTGGGCTGGGAATGGATCTAAAATCATCTATTTTTATACAGATGGGCTTAATATGTCACTAGCAGTATGCTGGGACTCTTATTGGTAGTGATAAGTCTCCAGAATGTATAAATTATATACTTTCCCCGCATACCCCCGCACACCAGGGCTTCACTTCACTGGGGTGCGTACGGGCTTGGTAAAGATAGCCTAATGCATATATATAATATATATATATATATATCTATGTGCAGCGGGACTTACGGGGACCAATTCGGAGATGTAGGGGTATATGGGGACCTTTGGTACTTTTTGGACCGGTCCCCATATTTTATAGATGCTGCGGTAATTGTGGGGACCGGTCCCCATATGTTTTTATTGGTGCATGGGTACATATGGGGACCGTTTCATAATAGATATAACGGTACTTATTGGGACCAGTGTATATACACTGGTCCCAATAAGTACCGTTATATCTATTATGTATAAGATAAGGGATTCCACCTTCAAATTTAAAATATTTCTCTGAATTAACTTTAAATTAAATTTGAAGTTATATTATGATGCACTAACGGTTTTTTCGCAATTCAAGTCATTTTACCAATTATCTGCTCATATCGATATAAATCAAAACCATAACCTAACTTTATATATTATTTTTTCTCGTAGATTATTTTATACGGATTTCATTTGTTTTTTATCAATATCATATATGAGAGGGAAAATAAAGGTTTTTTCTTGAAAAAATTGAAATTCATTTATGAAATCTGGAATATTTGAAGCTTGATTATTTCTTGGTGTTCACGGAATCGCGAAGAGAAGTACAGTTTTTCGATACTTTTGTGTCATATTCCCCAACACAGGGGCTCGAAGAATGGAATGAAAAGGAAGATATTATGTAGGTGTTCATAAAAATCTAACATTCGAAACTGGATGTCTATCATTAAGAATAATTTTATTCTGATGAGTGAGTTAAAATATTGTTTCGTTAATTTTAAATGGCCGTTGTTAGTTAGATATAGGTATGTGTGTACATATGTTTGAGGTCCTAGAAAATTCACAACACTACAATTGGCAGCAGTGGAGTGGAAACAGAAATCTCCAATTTCAAACTAGCTATCTGGCAAATGAAAGTGGCTGCCTAATTGAGCTGATCAGAATTAATGTGTGGATCAAGTCTCAATCAACCTAATTACCTAATAAATGTATATTTATATATGATTATTATTCATGTTTCATATTTCGTTAGCTCTTGATTCAAAAGAATAAAAATATATTATTTATGTTTTCGATTTTGATGTTTTGAACACATTACAAATTAATTCATCTGCTCCATTTCAACTTTTTCAATATTTCTTTATAACCTATCAGAGTGAATTATTTTTCTGTTCATTAGTTGTTGAAGAAATATTTTTCATTTTTTATCTCCATGTTTTTATTGTGATATCAAAATACTTTCAAATTGGTCCTACTTTCGATGCGAAAATAACCCATACAAAATTTCAATACTCAATTCGGTGTAGAAATCTTCATAATTATATTCGGTGTTAAACCGACCTCTGTAAAAAAGTTATTCTCTATTTGGTGTGAAACAATACATTAAATGGTAAAGTTACTGCACCATGCGGTGTTCTTTGCACATCACAAAAAAAATTGTTTACACCTTCCGGAAGTCAAATTGCTACCAAAGGAAGACAATATCAACCACTACCGGTGTAAAATATATTCACCATCACAGTGTCTATTCGTATTGTATTGCGCCAGACGTTTTTAGGAAAACACTGTCGTAGAATCGGAAGCTTCGGTACGGTTGTCACTTTAAAATGACATCTTCAGTTTTCAATAGCGTCTCTGATCACAACTATTTATATTATATATATTTTCAATTTTTCTTCAATATTCTTCGATGAATAACATAATGATATTGTCTCAGCCTGCTCGTAGTACTCGATATAGAAGTACTTTCGGTTGCCTAACATACTGCTTGAATTAAGCCACTTCCAAGATAAGAAGGGGGAGAGAACACCAAATTATTGCAATCGAATATACTGTGCATGAATCTCTCATAACTATATACAACTGTCAAATTGGAGGAAAAATTTTCTGTCTGATGCATGTATATCGTATCTTTCCGATGTGAATTTCAAATCCTCTAATCTGTCTATTCGAATCTTCGTATTTGACGGAATTAAAAATTTGGTAGTAAAATGAGATCCACAATCGTGCAATATATTTATAATAATACCAACTCTTTGATATTATTTATATTCTAGGATAATTCTTGCCATCGATTCATATGTTACTTGCCGAAAGACTGTACGGTCATTGAGTTTAAAAATATTTTTAAACTCAATGGTACGGTAGTGCCAAACTTTCTCACGGCGAGCTTTTCCTCGAATTTGTGGTTGTATGTTGCCTCTAGAATTTCAGTATTTTTGCAATAATTATTGAATATACATACGTAAACGATCGACTTTAATCTAAATCAACGTCTTGATTGCCGAATCAAGCTTTGTGAAACTCATTGTTTATCTTCTTAACTTAGACAGATCGCCACTTGATTTTTCCACTAATATTGTTCAGGGCGCCAATATGAATACAACGACACCAAAATTTGATTGTTATCTGCTGAATCTCAAACTTCAAAAAGTTTTAATTTTTTTTATAATTCTAAAAATGTGAAAACGTTCCTGATTATACAAGAGCAAAGAAGACATTGGCAGTGGACACTATTGTAAAACATAGAAGAACAAATGAATATAGTTGAAATCTTCTCTGAAAACTTTTTTGTCGGCTAAAATTCATAAAAAATATTACATCTAATCCTTCGATAGCAAAGAATCAAGAAAATAAATCATCGTTCGAGAATATTGGATTTTACTATAAAGAAAAAATGAAATTAAAAAAGTCGCAAAAATCTGGTAAATGGCTACAGATAAATGCCAAACAGTTGGCTGAATTATTTTCATTCAATGTATAATTGATCCCCTTAATATGAATAGAAAAGAATTGTCCCGTCCCGCACCCTTCCAAGATACATACCCTTGAAGGAAGGGTAAGCGATTTTGACCCCTATTCAGCAACACATGTTTGTAATTCGCATGGCTAGGCATGCCGAAGATCTCTACGATGTTTTTCTGGGCAGTAGCGTAGATTATTGTTGGGAACGTCGGATGCTGATACCTACTTTTTTATGATATGACAATCGGATGCAAAATAATTTATAGAAACAGTTTTTTCCTGAGTTTACTGAATACCTACCTAGTTATGTTCATCCATTGAGTTTTAAAATATATTTTTAAAATCAATAGTTCAACTATAGAAATCGTGAAGTTATTCGAAGCGGAATTCTAATACTAGTAGTAAATTTATTCCATTGCAATAAGCAATTCTAATAAATTGTGTTAAAATCGAAAAACTATAATATATTTCCTTTTCACTTTTGTGGTTGTAGTTGTCGATCTATGCTTATTATACATTACTCAAACAATTCGTAATGAAGTTGTAACAAATTTAGTTACCAAACTATTAAACAACGATCAGAAAGTTTATGCAAAGTACTGCCATGAGTTTTCAATGAATAATTTGAAATCGAAGTGAATTTTGAAGTTTGGAATGAATAATTCGAAATTTTTCAAAATCATGGAAAATGTTCATGTCCAACTAATTCATTAATATTATTTCATTTCTCGATTTTCAGCTTTGAATAAAGTACCACGAACTAGAACGATCATAAGGCTCGAATTCGAATAGATGCGACAAGAAGTCCAAGAGTCCACTTAGCAAGTGGCGTAGTGCATTTAAGTAGGATGAAAACTTGATTGATTTTGAATTGAAGCATTTTTGTAACGATTCGGTGTTAACAGTAATGAGTTAATCAATGTAGTAGAAATAATTATTTTGAAACCATTTTTTGAGGAAGTCGTAAATTGAGGCTTCAGGAATTTCGGAAACCCAGCAATATTTATAAATCTGAAAACAAATATTCCATATGAAGAATGCGTGTACCGAAATAGTTCTGCTTGTCATTCCGTGAAACTTTCTAACACAAGGAGTAAAGATTTTAAATTTTCAAAGTACTTGTAAGTCTTACATATATCCGCTTAGTACTTTAATGGGTCAAATTACACGAGTAGTTTGGAAGGTATATATTATTTTTACGATATTCTCGAAAATTTACACATTTGACCAAAATTATGTAGCAGAAAAATGACGCGTAAAATTCTGCTATATTTCATGAGGATCGTGTGATCAGAAAATAAAAAGCATGTTACAACTGTACAATTCTGTTCATATTTTCCCCGAAGGTTTTAGCACAATACATTCGACCAAAGTGAAATTTTGGCAGATTAGAGAAAAAAAAAGAAGACATCGTCAAAAGTACAATATTTGAGGAGAATCGTTTGATGAAGGGAAGCAATGCAATGAATGAACAATCGCGTGAAATGTTTCGAATACGCGTCACCCTTTTTCTCGATCATTCCACTATCATTCTACTATAATTTCGAACTTGCAAAACGAATCGACATGATAGTTGATATTCAGGAATGAAAGAATGGTACAAAAATTCGTATAAAATTATCCGAAATGATGTGATTAATTATAGAATATTGCAAAAAAAGATGTTGGAAACGAAGCCTTGAAAAGTTGAGGTGACATTTTATAGTGACAAGTACTGAAGCTTCTGATAAACTTCAGGTGCCTTAACTTTCCACACCGGCCCTGTATACTAGTAAAGGTGACAGTCTGTTCGTATTCGTTAGTTTGTTTCTCATTGCAGTCTTTATGGGAAACATCCAGGCATTAGGGTATTAGTTTGATATTTCACATCTAATTATAGGTTTCACTTTTAGGTTCTGTGTGTTTGTCGATAGAAATTTGTTCAATTGGGAGATATAGTTATTCATTATACAAGGGTAAAAAGTATTAGATTTCAGCTCGAGGTCATGTTGTCAAAAAATTGAGAGCTAAAATCTTAGATTTTTCCCAGTATAATGCACTATTTCTTTCTGTGACAGGAAAAACGACCATTCAATAGTGGAAGAAATATAACTTTTCACGAAATTACTTTTTCCCCCGTAAAAAGGTGAATAATTTCGTTTAAAAGTTATATTTGAGATCTGTCAAGAGATATAAAATGTCAAATTTTTTTCCCGTCACAGAAAAAGTTTAACTATGTACTATCCTTGTTTATGTAACTCTAGTTGTCCAATGAAGTGTAGTTCAGGGAGTTAGCTCACAGAGGGAGTTTTGGTCAACTTCACTATTTGCTTCTTCTTTGTTATATATCCTCATCTTCGTCTACACTATTTAGCAACATTTGACTTTCTTAATTCGCGCGCAATGAATTCGTAGTAAAATTCAAATTGAATGTATGAATGGGCACATCTAAACAAAGCTCCCTCTGTGAGCTAACTCCCTGAACTACACTTCATTGGACAACTAGAGTTACATAAACAAGGGTACTATTGAACTAAATCTGATATCATTAGATGTGGATTTATATTAATCAAAAAAACTTAACCAACTCCTTTCGATAATTCGATGAACTTAAACCATTTCTCGATTAGTCATACATTAAGGGGAAAGTTAGCCCAGTGCTTTCTTTCTTTTCTTTCCACAAATGGATAGAAAAATTTCGTGCTGAAATTGCAAAATTTAGTGAAATTTAAATTGAGCATTTCTGTTTTTCTCAATGATAACATAGACAAAAATTTCCATGCAAATTTTCGAAAGAAGAAGAAATTGGAGAAAATTCAGTCAAGCAATTTATACTCGATACCTGAATATTTTGAAATATACAAGGAGTTACAAAAAATGAGACTGTACATTGTGGGTAAAATTGGTGATACATGAACCACAACTTTTTAACCGATTTTCGATATTTACGATAACAGTTTTTGACACACCCTATGATAATATTTCTGAAATTCAAAAAAGCATGACCTTTCCACATTCTCCTCATTCGTGTTATGAGAACGGTTGACGCTCAGGATGTTGGGAATAAGAGAAATTAACATAATACTGACTACGAATATTTGACTTCTGTCCGTTTTTTTTCCAATATTCAGAAAACTATTTGAATGAATTCAATGGTTTCAACTGGAATGTATGCACTATGCAGCATTGAATACTCAATCACACAAGAAACGGAAAAATTGAAAAAAAAATTTTAACAAATTCTTTTTCGCTCCTTGTATAACCGGGAGTGTTCAGGCAAAAAATTTTTTAGCTCCGTAGAGATTTTCGAACAATTTCATAATCCCAATTTTCAGATTTAAATTATGTCCAGTTTACCAGAATCGTCTTATAGACACTCGTACTTGGGATTCCGTGTATATTTCTGAAACGGAAAAATAGGACTATTCTTTTTAAGTCATTTCAAACTAATAAGAAAAACCACAAGAAAAAACATAACTTCATGTTATAGCGCAACAAGAAAACCTCAGAAATAAATCAGAGTACGCCACTCGATTGATATCAAAAGAGTGTCTGTATAATGTTTTATTTCAACTTCCTAGCACAAACAGAAATGGAGATAATGACGAAAGCTGAAATCGACCAAATTTCAAACTGGCCTATAACACTTTTCCAAAAATTCCTTGGCTGCTCCATTCAGAACCGTATGAAATGAAAAAAGACCGAAATCACAACACAACCCAGAGACAATTTAGCAAAGAGAAGAATTTCAATGACAGTTCAAGAAAATTCACGAAATAGAATGTGTTTATATCTACATTATGTATTATTCTACATAGGTACTTCAAATGTGTTATTATTATTCTGAAATATATTCAAGAAATATTTGGACTGTACTGCACTGGATTGAATACCCCTCTTAAAAATAAGGGCCCAAAAACTACTCTGCATGCAATAAATTAGGAAGCTTTGACATTTACGATCGTCATCAAAGAATAACCGCGGCCGGCGCTGCTGGTTCGCACATCAGACCTACTACCTAGATTGATATGATGATATGCAGGGTGTCCCAAGTTCGAATTCTTATCAGATGTTTCTGGAGAACTAGACATATTTGAAAGATGGAAAGTCGGATTATGAAATAGTTCGAAATTGTCTACCGAGCTTGAATATATTGGAGCCTGAGCACGCCCTGTTATACAAGGAGTAAAAATAATTTATTTTTTTCATTTTTTCGTTTCCTATATGATTGAGTATTCAATGCTGAATACATCTCTGTTGAAACCATTGTTTGATACATTCGAATAGTTTTCAAAATATCGAAAAAAAGGTTGAATTCAAATACTTACCTATTCGTCATCAGTATTATGTTCATTTCCCTCTTTCTTAGAATCCTAAGCGTAAACAGTTCAAAGTAGAAGAATGTGGAATTATGCTTCTTTTGAACTGTATATTTTTTAAACGATAAAAAGTCATTTCAAACTATTCCTTCCATAAGAAAAACACAAATTTATGTTATGGCTCAGCAAGAAAACTTCTTGGAAAAAATTGGAGTTCGCCACTGGATTGTTTTCAAAAAAGTATCTGTACTCGTATAATGTATATATTTCAACGACACAAACTACTGAGATGGAGATAGTTGAAACCAGACAAATTTCAAAATTGACCTATAACTCTAAATGAAAAGAGATAGTGAAATGCAGTTGATGGCGTAAACAGTTTTTCGAAAAAAGACGACCGTAATGTGCCATTCATTTTCCTCTATCTCTTTGGCTTTAAAAGTTGTAGGTCATGTATCACCAAGCTGTTCACCAGAAACGGTTACGGCATCTTGGCTCAGTTCCTAAAGCCTGAACAAGTAATGGATGTGGCCCCCAAAGGTGGTGAAGTTCATTGAGACTTTGCTGCCGGACTGGTAACAGCGCGGGGATGCACAATAGATCTTAAGGTCAAGGTGCTCGCAAGGTCGGTTTTGATCTGTCGCCCCTCCTCTAATCTAATCTAATCTAATCACCAATTTTGCCCACTCTGTACAGGGTGGGCATATTCCGAGTTTTTAGCACTACAACTTTTAAACCAGGGGAGAAAATCTGATACCCACTTTTCGATCTCTTTTTTGGAGGAACTAACAAGAGTAGTATTCATTTTGACTACCTGCTTTTGTTTTCGAGTTATAAAATTGGAAAAGTGTCGGTATCGAAAAAAATTAATATCTCCGCTAATACTGATTATAGAGCTCTGAAATTAAAACATTTAACAGGCACTTTTTTACGTAGAATCCAGTGGCGTGCTCGTCTCTTTTGCACCATTTTTACTTACGAAGCTATGACCCAAAGTTATTTTTTTTAAAAGGAACACTGAGAGCTTAATTTTTTCTGATTTCAAAAATATATAACATTGTATGGTTTCTATCAATATTAGTAATGAAATTGGTCATACACCTATTTTCATTTGAATTTCAATATTTTTTATGGTTTCAACTGTTGACGAGCACAGAAAAATGGAGCTTCCTATAACAAGAGCAATCTCCTTCTGTCAATCTCATTATTTCTATGGTTTCAACTAATTTCTACAAAATTCGAAAATAGATATATTAAATAAACTTTTATATCTTGAAATGATTACGAAATAACGAACAGATCCACATGATCCTTCGTTTCAATCGATATACAGGGTGTCCCATTACTCGACGTCAACCCGGAACCGGGTGAAAAGGCAAGTGATGCTGGTTGTCGGAAAAATATGAAAAAAAATCTGAGTTGCATGATTTTAAAATAATGCGCATTTAAAAAAACATGCAAAATTCCACACCCTGTCACAGTCTTTTCGCTCCTGTTCCCACAAATATCAACTTTTTCAAATTTTTTCGTTGCTGTGTAACCTTGAATAATGCTTGTCTAAACTGTAATCAAAATTTTGATATCAGCTGCTCTAGGTTTCATAAAAATAGGGCTTACTTATCAGAAAAAAAATTCTAAATAAACAATTGCCTAGTTTCAACTGACTGTATTGAAAAAAAAATGTACTATGTAGGTTTCGCATGTTTTTTCAAAAGTTGGCGCATTTAGTAAGGATTCCAAAATGGTATAATACTTATTAAACTGTAGCTGCCGTAGTTCAAATTTATTTTCGATTGCCTTTGAATACACATTTTCGTTAACTGCTTCCCAGTTAAAAAGTCCAATGGATTCAAGTCCGGTGAACGGGCCGGCCACGAGATTGGACCAGAACGTCTGATCCATCTTCCGGAAAAAAATGTTATCAGAAAAAAAATTTCCAGAAAAAATAATTTTTCCAGAAAAAATTTTTCCGGAGAAATTCCTCTGAAATTTTTTTTTTCTGGTAACATTTTTTCCCGGAAGATGGATCGGACGTTCTGGTTCAATCTCGTGGCCAGCCCGTTCACCGGACTTGAATCCATTGGACTTTTCAACTGGGAAGCAGTTAACGAAAAAGTGTATTCAAAGGCAATCGAAAATAAATTTGAACTACGGCAGCTACAATTAAACAAGTATTATACCATTATGGAATCCTTACTAAATGCGCCAACTTTTGAAAAAACATGCCAAACCTACGTAGTACTTTTTTTTCAATACAGTCAATTGAAACTAGGCAATTGTTTATTTAGAATTTTATTTCTGAGAAGTAAGCCCTATTTTTTTGGAACCTAGAGCAGCTGGTGTCAAAATTTTGATTACAGTTTAGACAAGCATTATTCAAGGTTACACAGTAATGAAAAAAATTGGAAAAAGTTGATATTTGTGGCAACAGGAGCGAAAAGACTGTCACAGGGTGTGGAATTTGCTTGTTTTTTAAGTGCGCATTATTTTAAAATCATGCAACTTAGATTTTTTTTATATTTTTCTGACAACCAGCATTACTTGCCTTTTCACCCGGTTCCGGGTTGACGTCGAGTAATGGGACACCCTGTATGTACTTAGTTATAATTAGATGGATGCAGAAGAAAATTTGTTTTGCTCTTTGGAATGTATAAGCACAAGTGCCAGTTTATTTCAAATCGCATATGAAATCACGCATATAGATATGATCAAAGTTATCAATTTAATTAGAAGAGAAACGAAGGAAAAATATTTTTCAATGCTTAATAGTGATCACAATAATAGGTCAGTAGGTAATAACTTAGAATGACGATCAAGTTTCACAGCAGTCCATTATTCTTCGATCTTGGAAAATTGAGTAAAGAGCATAGAAATGAAAAAAAACTATTGGAAAGAGATTGTGGTAATTAAAGGAAGCTCCATTTTTCGGTGCTCGTCAACAGTTCGAACCATAGAAAATATTGAGACTCAGATAAAAATAGACTTTTGTCCATTTTCAATACCCATATTGACACAAATCATACAATGTTATATATTTTTGAAATCAGAAAAAATTAAGCTCTCAGAAAATTGCACGAAAATCTAGTGTTCCTATTTAAAAAAAAAACTTTGGGTCATAGCTTCGTAATTAAAAATGATGCAAAAAAAGGGTGAGCACGCCACTGGATTCTACGTAAAAAAGTGCCTGTATAATGTTTTAATTTCAGAGCTCTATTTTCAGTATTAGCGGAGATATGATTTTTTTTTCGATATCGCTACTTTACCAATTTTCGCTTATACCTCGAAAACAAATAAGATAGCCAAAATGAATACTACTCTTGTTAGTTTCTCCAAAAAAGAGATCGAGAAGTGGGTATCAGATTTTGTCTATCTCCCTGGTTTAAAAGGTTTAGTGCTAAAACATCGAAATATACCCACCCTGTACAGTGTCTGTTTATGTGAAGAACTTGAAGTTGAGAAACAAATTCATCCAAACGCAAGATTTATAAATTGAATTATTATTTTTTATATATAGGAATTCAACGTCTGAGAATAATAATGGAAAATGATTTGATGTCATGCAGACGGATACCGCTGATGTCAGCCGATATGCCGACGACGCTCATGGAGGAAAGGTTGAAAAGAATCGTGATGATCACTGATAGCATTGAGATTAAAAATGTATTATTATTATTTTTAAACTCAATGCTGATAGGGAATGTGTTCCCTCTACCCTTTATACCCCAAAATACAATAACATTGAATTCTGGGAAAGACTCCTCGAATTGACAAACTTGGTAGATCAGTGGTAGGGCAGTGGACCGGCAATAAGGATATCGTGGGTTCGAGTCCCGCCCGAAGAAGCCTTCTTTTTTAGAATTCAATTATCCTTCTGCATGCCATCAAATCATTTTCAAATATTATTATTATTTTTTCGGTCCATTTCACGTGAAAAATAATAGCGGTTATACATAAAATGGAAACTTCTATCAGGAAATGTCCGAAAAACGGGAAAATAGCAATTTCGAATTCTGGAAACCATGGCATGGCACATAAATAAACTAGCAAAAGGCATGTTTGCGATAATTTTTCGGCATTTCCCACGTATGTAGAAATTCATCATAGTATTAACTTTCATTTGTATTGTTTTCATAGATGATAAGAAATTTTTACAGTGGTATAACTTGAATTGAACTATTTCATTTACTATGATTGAAATTATACTCACCGAAAAAAAATTCATATCGAAAAAAGGAAGGAATTCGATAACTTGAGTAAAATATTGATCCAAAAAAGTACCTAATCGTCGTTAAAAACAAATAAAACAGTTAATTTGACATCTTCCATAATTTTAATCAGTAAGGTGTAAGGTCCTAATAAGTATATTTTAAAATCGCCACCTTTATGCGGTCCCCATATTTACCACTGATGTTTTTCTGGCTGGTCCTAATAAGTATCCTCGTAGCAATGTATATTTCAAAATCGGCCCCATTTATGCGGTCCCCATATTTACCGCTGTGTCTACTTTTGCTGGTCCCGATATGTACCGGAGTATAAATGGAATGAAAAAAACGATATAATTTCGTTTTTGCAATATACATAAGCAAATGAGCGATAATGTATACTTCCAAATGCAAATGTATATCAATATATGCGGTCCATACGATATATACGATCGGTCCCCATGTGTCCCGCTGCATGTAGATATATATATATATATATATATATATAAATGTTGATTAAAGTTTCTTGGGTTGTTTTATAGCACTTTAGTTTAACCAGTAATAGTATTTACTTTTCATAAAATATATATTTATCCCAACATATGTTCGGCCCTATTATGGCCTTTTTCAAGGAGAATACAACTATCAATAATTCACTCACTATTTTCGTCATATATTACATTTCATCAGTTAAGTGATGTTTCATGACCGTTGTATGTATGATTGATGTTAACTTCCATTTCACCCGGAAGAAGATTATATATTCTTCGTTGTTTGGTTTTCTTGTGCTCTTTAATCTATAAATTGGTTGATTGAAGTTTCTTGGGTTTCTAGCACTTAGTTAACCAGTAAATAGTTATTTACTTTTCATCAAATATATATTTATCCCAACATATGTTTCGGCCCTATTATGGCCTTTTTCAAGGAGAATACAACTATCAATAATTCACTCACTATTTTCGTCAATATATATTACATTTCATCAGTTAAGTGATGTTTCATGACCGTTGTAGTATGATTGATGTAACTTCCATTTTCACCCGGAAGATTATATATTCTTCGTTTGTAACGAAGCAAAATAATTTCTATCATTATTTGGTTTCGTTCAATTGAAGTTGACGGAAATCGGGAATTTTTATCTCCGCGCTGAAGATGTACGGCAAATTAGATCGCGATTTCTCGATACCGCACACGTGGGGCGGAGTCAACTGTTACCGGCCACACGTGTCCAAAGGTTTAAAATGCGGGATTTTCCGCTGAATAAGCAGTCGAATTAAAATCAACGTCCTGACCACTACTCCAGAAGTACTAGCCGACCAGTCCGTCCAGAAGTAAGTGCCACCAGAGGGTTCTGCAGGGGCAAGTTCAGTTTAGGTATGATTGTTTTAATTCTTATTTGCTGGCTTTGATATTTATAATGTATTTCTCCTGTTGTATTTTCCCGTCCTTCCGCCGCTCGAATTCGCAGAGGTTGTGTAGTAGCTTCAAACGGCCTGCATGACTTGTGAGAATTCTGAGATTACGAGATGGTGTATGCTAGCTTGAAACGGCGCATATATTGTCTTGTATTATCCTCTCTAGCGTTACTCGAGTTCCTGGACGTTGTGTAGTAGCTTCAAAAGGCCTGCATGAGGTTCTGAAACTCTGAGTCGACAAGAGGGTGTATGTTAGCTTGAAACGGCACATACACTGTCTTGTTGTGTCCTTCCGACACCGTTCGAATTTCAGGGGGTTGTGTAGTAGCTTCAAAAGGCCTGCATGATGCCCTGCAATTCCGAATCGGCAAGAGGGTGTATGTTAACTTGAAACGGCACATACACTGTCTTGTCATGCCCTTCCGCCACTGTTCGAGTTTCTGGGAGTTGTGTAGTAGCTTCAAACGGCCTGCATGACACCCTGAAATTCTGAACCTGCAAGAGGTTGTATGTTAGCTTGAAACGGCCCATACACCGTCTTGTTGTGCCCTTCTGGCATCATTCGAACCCCCGGAGGTTGTGTAGTAGCTTGAAACGGCCTGCATGACATCCCGGAGTTCTGATGTGCAAGAACGCGTATGTTAGCTTGAAACGGCCCATATGCAGTCTTGCAAATGCCTCCCTTTATCCTCCCCAACCGTGTGCCGCTCCGGAATATCGAGGTGCATGCCCTAGCTTCAAAAGGCGTGCATGGGCCTCGTGGTTCAGAGCATTAGGGTGGGTGTATGCTAGCTTGAGACGGCGCATATGCTTTCCCTGGGACCGCACTAGTTTCCTTTCACCGCCTGTCCGTAAACCCTGTTATGGTTAATATAGCCTGTAGATTTGAACCGATATGCCAGTAAGTAAGGATGTCATTTTTGGGAATTTTGTTTGTTAGGAACTTGCTCATGTTAGAACCTTCGCTTCCGTACCGTAATTTACCACTGCTTGATTAATTTTCAGCTTGCACTTTCATTCGACTATCATTACCGCTTTTTAATACCGCTTGTAAATATTGCATTGCTTATTTTTCTGAGAGCTCTTACCGCCGATATAATGCTGCATGTTACATCCCGCTTCAACCTTCTCACCGCCCGCTCACCTGTTTTCCTCACATTGTATTTATGATATTATGGTTTATTTTGATGACTGCCGTTATTTACCGTTTACCGAATAAAGATGTTATTATAATTGTGTGTTTTCTTTTCCTAAGGAATATTTGAGTATTTTTCAGAGTTAGGGAATATTAGTTAGGTACAAACAACTGACCCCTGGACATAACCTTCTCTGGCTAGTAGCTCCCGGACCCCATAGGACACCGCCTATGGGTACCCTAGTGTCCTCAACACTTTAAACTAGAGGTGGCGCCCGAGATCTCTACTTCCGAAGGTAAACGATGGCAACGCAGTTTGGTAGAGACGGGGAGCACGTCACACGTTGTTTGGTTTTCTTGTGCTCTTTAATCTATAAATTGTTGATTGAAGTTTCTTGGGTTTTCTAGCACTTAGTTTAACCAGTAAATAGTTATTTACTTTTCATAAAATATATATTTATCCCAACATATGTTTCGGCCCTAACATCAATCATACATACAACGGTCATGAAACATCACTTAACTGATGAAATGTAATATATTGACGAAAATAGTGAGTGAATTATTGATAGTTGTATTCTCCTTGAAAAAGGCCATAATAGGGCCGAAACATATGTTGGGATAAATATATATTTTATGAAAAGTAAATAACTATTTACTGGTTAAACTAAGTGCTAGAAAACCCAAGAAACTTCAATCAACAATTTATAGATTAAAGAGCACAAGAAAACCAACAACGAAGAATATATAATCTTCCGGGTGAAAATGGAAGTTAACATCAATCATACATACAACGGTCATGAAACATCACTTAACTGATGAAATGTAATATATTGACGAAAATAGTGAGTGAATTATTGATAGTTGTATTCTCCTTGAAAAAGGCCATAATAGGGCCGAAACATATGTTGGGATAAATATATATTTTATGAAAAGTAAATAACTATTTACTGGTTAAACTAAGTGCTAGAAAACCCAAGAAACTTCAATCAACAATTTATAGATTAAAGAGCACAAGAAAACCAAACAACGAAGAATATATATATATATATATATATACAGGGTGTTTCATCATAAACTGGACAAACATATATTTTCGTGTAGAGGACATCGGGAGAAGAATCATTTTTGCCTTATACAATATATCCCGTTTTCGAACCATAAGCGAGATACAGGGTGTTAAACGTCAATTTTGAGCGAGATTTTTATGGGTTTGGTCAGTTTTGTATAACAATCAGAGAAACGGTTTTTGATCAAATCTCAGTATTTTTGGGTCCTCTATTCAGAAATGTTGATGAAATCCGAAAAAAGAATTATAAAATGGCGGAAAACCTGCAACGTTCCTAATTTTTTTTCCGGTGGTCAAATTGAATTTCAGTTTCTGAATGAACTCAATTTTCTAAGAATTTCTGTGCAAAAATTTTTTCAAAAATCGAACACAAATTTTTTTTTACATGTCTACAGCGATAAAAAAAATTCACCCGAAATGGATGAAATTTTGTACAATTGTACTCCTTAAATTATCAATCACGAATATGAAAACGGAATTGTAAAATATCAAACGGTTTCGTTACTACAGCCATTCAAATGTTTCGTTCAAACCTCAAAAAAAAATTTAGAATGGCTTCTTAGAGTCAAAATTAATAAATTATTGCTATTTCCAAAAATTCCGGTTGCTAAAATGTATTTATACAAAAAAAATTCGGTGAAACTCAGTTGGGAGTCGAACCCTCGATTCCAACGTAAGTATTAATGAAGAAATTAAGACAGTTCTAAGGATATTAATATTCGTTGCTGAGCAACGGAAGTTTGTAGCTCATAGAATTCTACTGGTTATTTGAATTTCACTGAATATAATTTCGCAAGTATCGTGACACGAATTTGTCTGGAAACGAAAATAAAATATTTTTTTTTGTAAAAAATGTCATGGTTCATGCTTATTATTGAATGAATTATTCAAGAAGTACCTGAATTTTTTAATAATAATTCTACATTTCATAAACAAAAAAACAGATGAGTGGAAAAAATCAATTTATAAATCGTTTTCGAAGATGTTTCCATTTTTAAGAATACACATTCTAGCCCTTTTCGCAACATTATCAACCGCTGAACGTATCATTTCGGGGTTTTGCCGGATCTCCTTGGCAGCTGATTGAATTCGTTGAATAAGTTCTTCCTTTGAGTTTACTGGAGCTCTCTTATCATAAACAAGACTTTTAAGATGTCCCCAGAAATAAAAATCAACCGGTGTGAGATTCGGCGAACGAGGAGGCCATGCGATGGGTCCTAATCGGCCAATCCATCGGCGTGGGTATTCTTCATCTAGATACCCTCTTACATCACGGGTTGTGTGGGCAGGGCAACCATCATGCTGGTACCAAATGCCCTGAATCTGACTCAGCGGAATATCTTCAAGCAGATTTGGCAGAATCTCCGTCAGGAAGTGATAATAGCCGTTTCCAGTCAATGTTTGAGGAGAATGTATGGTCCGATAATGAATTTATCTGTTTTCCCCCCGCCCAAACATTAACTGAAAACCTCTTCTGGCTATTTTTGATACCGTGGCATGCGGATTTTCTCTATGCCATAAAATATTATTTTTCTGTTTAAGAAAACATCCCTATGAAAAGTAGCTTCATCCGTAATAAAATTTGATGGAGAAAATCCCTATTTCCACGTACTCTTCTCAAAATAAATTGACAAAATTCTTTTCTTCTATGAAAATCACCGTCTTCTAAAGTTTGGCAAAGTTGGAAATGGAACGGATGGAAATTGTTCCTTTTGAGTACTCTCCAAATAGTATTATAGTTTTACTTTTATTCACTGAAGGGTGGTTCGAAAGAGTTCTTGTGGAAATCATTGGGTTATCTCCTACTAAATTAAGGATGCGATCATCGTTTGATCTTATTGTTTCCTTCTTTTTCCGGTTCAAACTTCCTTCTTCACGTAATTTGCGTACTGTTTCATAAAAAGTTTTGAAGTTGGCAAATTTCTTCTTGGAAATCTGCGGGAGTAAATTCCCTTGCTTTTCTGCCTGAGCAATTCGCTTCATAATAAGCCTGCACAATATCATTTTTTTCCAAAAGCGAATATTTCATTTTCGTTTCCAAACAAATTCGTGTCACGATACTTGCGAAATTATATTCAGTGAAATTCAAATAACCAGTAGAATTCTATGAGCTACAAACTTCCGTTGCTCAGCAACGAATATTAATATCCTTAGAACTGTCTTAATTTCTTCATTAATACTTACGTTGGAATCGAGGGTTCGACTCCCAACTGAGTTTCACCGATTTTTTTTGTATAAATACATTTTAGCAACCGGAATTTTTGGAAATAGCAATAATTTATTAATTTTGACTCTAAGAAGCCATTCTAAATTTTTTTTTGAGATTTGAACGAAACATTTGAATGGCTGTAGTAACGAAACCGTTTGATATTTTACAATTCCGTTTTCATATTCGTGATTGATAATTTAAGGAGTATAATTGTACAAAATTTCATCCATTTCGGGTAAATTTTTTTTATCGCTGTAGACATGTAAAAAAAATTTGTGTTCGATTTTTGAAAAATTTTTGCACAGAAATTCTTAGAAAATTGAGTTCATTCAGAAACTGAAATTCAATTTGACCACCGGAAAAAAAATTAGGAACGTTGCAGGTTTTCCGCCATTTTTTAATTCTTTTTTCGGATTTCATCAACATTTCTGAATAGAGGACCCAAAAATACTGAGATTTGATCAAAAACCGTTTCTTTGATTGTTATACAAAACTGACCACACCCATAAGAATCTTGCTCAAAATTGACGTTTAACACCCTGTATCTCGCTTATGGTTCGAAAACGGGATATATTGTATAAGGCAAAAATGATTCTCCCGATGTCCTCTACACGAATATATATGTTTGTCCAGTTTATGATGAAACACCCTGTATATTCTTTTGAAATTGAGAGCTAACATAATACAATACATAAAACAAAAATAAAAATCCCTAACTGAGGTTAGTGCAAAAACGGGGTACCATACTATTTTTTCGTATGATACCAGAGCTCACTGAAAAAACCTCCCGTTCCAACAAAAATATACTTAAAAACTATTCTATTTATGTTATGAGGTAAGCATTCAATACTGATCAAATAATAATGCAAAATAGAAAATATCATATAAAACAGTTACAATATGACCATAAATTCAATAGGTATTAGATATTGGGAATAGCAGCAATATTTTAAAGTGAAACTGTCTTTTCTTTGCTCAAGCTTTTGAGATGATCCCTTCGTCAGGGAAACTGTGAAAATAATATGAAAATATAAATGAACTATATAAATATATAAAGAAAAAAGAGTTTATGTTTCCATTACTTGATTACAGTTCTTGTGGCGAAGGAAAATAAAATCTCGAAAGCTTGAGTAAAGAAAAAATAGTTTTACTATAATATTGCTACTATTCACAATCTAAGTCTAATATCAATACAATACAGCAGAGAATCGAGGATTTCTATAATATTTATACAATCAAACAATAAAAACCATTAAAATCCCTAAAATCTAAGAGTGCGCGAGGCGAAATTGGATTAAGAAAATCCACGGAGTGCAACTACTGGTTGGTGTCTATACTGTGGTACTACTCTGCACAGGCAGTCGACACTCGACAGCCAGTCTGACCTAAGTAAGCGTAAGAGTATGATGTCAAATAGTGTAATGCTGTGAATCGAGAATAAACGTATAATAGAGCTGCTGTATTCTTATGACATATTACTTTAAGAGTATTCTCCATAATCCTATATCTAAACAAAAGGAGAATACTACACAGGGCAAGACTCAAGAAAGAAGAAGAAGAAAATCATCCTTTTAGAGGCTCGTTATGAAGACTTTGAATCCTAAAATATAAAACATGAAAAATGTAATGAAGAGAAATCAGAAATGAAGACATCGGATAAAGCAAGTACTTGCAGGTAGGTACCTACTGTAATGTTTTGAATTTTAGGACTCAAAATCTTCCTAACGAGACTTGAAAAGGGAATATTTCCGAATACATGGCGAAGTTGTTTCTAACTTTACCTACATTAAATATTCAACGTTCCAAACCAATAACAATCGTTTTCTCACATTCAAAATGAATGAGTCGAGTTCAACTTCACAATTATAAAGTATTGAAATGAAAATACCAAAACCAAACTCCAAAGCGTAAATCGTGTCAGTTATATTCTTCATTGATGTCATCCAATTTATTCAATATAAAACATGAACCTAGGTATCTACTTGCTTCATACGATGTCTCATTCCTAATTTCTTCCCATTACAATTTTCATGTTTTATTTTTCATAAGCTGATTCGGCGCTGCAATCGCCGAATCAGCTGTTCCCGAAACGAGTATTGTTTCGTGCACGTTTAAGCAAAACACGAGAGATTCTGGTATTTCTCAAGTGTTTCAGATGATTTATTTCTTCTTTGGAATGAACATTCGTGAAAATGGATTTATGAAATCATTTATTAAGTTCAGATCATATTAATCGAGGAAGATATGTGGAAAAATATCAGTTTCGGGCATTCACCCTTGTCAACTGCAGAAGGAAGGAAGGAAGATATTTAACCATCTAACGTAGCTCTTTTCAAAGATAAAATGTATCCTGATATGATCAGTTATTTAGTGGAAACAAAGAGTTCTGCTTCTGTGAATCAAATGATATTTATAATATTTATTCCTCAATATATAGAAAGAAAAAAATTACAATATTTGTTATTGAAATGAAAGCCGTTGAATTCCAGGATGATTTTATAACAGAAATAAAAGAGTTTATGGAAATTGACAACTAATTTTCAATTATTCACAACGTAAAAAAACTATTTTTATTGAATACAAAGATGGGCGTTCAAAATACATGTAGTTGTAAACGCGCGTTAGCAAAACGCGCGTTGAGCGCTCATCATCTGAACGTAGCCTAAGACAGTTGAATTCATTCAGTTATCGCACTTGATTATCTCGCCTATTCATCTGTGCAACTGGAGGGAAGAATTCTCTTTCTGATGCCTTGTATATCGTATGTTTTCGATGTGAATCGGTATATGGTAAGCTACTAGTAGGGAAAGTGCGTTATTTTGAAAGTTTTCGGCATATTTAAGGAGATCATGAAATTTCACCCCAATTGTGAATATGTGGTGGTTTCAGTGACGGCCGGGCCGACCCAAAAATAATCGGTAAATAGAAAATAATTCTAGATATTCAATTCATTCAAACTCATTCTGAATGATCGATTTCGACATTCAAATTGCCTGGATATTCAGTATTTCCACTCAGAACAGGAAATTATAATTTATTCCGACCAACATTTTCTGTGCGGCTCACCTAATATTATATTTCCAAAGCACCCAGCGTTGTTGTTGCCCTTCAATAAATTGTAACAAACTAAAATTATAAATGGTAACATTTCGTAACATCATCGAAAACTCTCTTTTAGAATTGTACGTTAAACCTGGTTAAACCGTAACACTAGATCTGAAATGTAACACAAATGTTACAATTGTGACACCAAGGTCGGCCCACAGCCTTTGGCCGCACTAGCAGTACGTAAATGAACGACATACGTCCAGAATACGGCCACGGTCGGCAGGCCTACCCTGCGGCAAGCAGAAGTACCTATTTTTCACAGTTCTTACCAAATATTCGCTGATTAAATGAATAGTTAATTATAACTATTTCAGGAAAGATCGGTTACGTACCGTTCGATAGTAGTTATTGATTTTCTGATCATGAAAATATCATCAATATATTATTAACTTGTGGAACATCGTGAATCCCACAACCCGTAGTTGATCCTGAGGACACTATAAAATTTTACTCGCAAAACCGGAAAAGATCGTTAACCTCTCTCCTTAAGTTCACTACTGTATCAGAAATGGATGTACTCAAAATAATCTCCAGTTGAAATCTAAAGCCTGCGGCATAGATGGCATCAATATACACGTACTGCATTTATGTACTCCGTTATTCTTCCATTTCTCACTCATCTCATAAATTACTGTATTTCCAACTCAATTTATCCAACTACGTGGAAAAAAGCACTTGTAATCCCAAAACCAAAAAAAACATCTCCTAAAGAGTACAGTGACCTCAGACCTATAAGCATCCTCCCATGCTTATCGAAGATTCTTGAAAAAATAATTAACGAACAACTAATTAATCATATAGAAGCCAACAATATCCTTCCTGAAACACAATCTGGCTTTAGAAAACATCACAACTGTTCTACCGCTCTAACAGATATCACGGATGACATCTTTCGTGCCACAGATAATGGTAATTTCACATTGCTTGTACTCCTGGACTATAGTAGAGCCTTCGACACCCTTAATCGGTCCATATTGTTGGCAGTTCTCCACTACATAGGTCTTGATGAAAGCGCGGTTGCCTTCTTCAGTAGTTACTTTGATGGAAGGACTCAAAGAGTCATGATAGATGGTGTTCTATCCGAGGAACTATCGGTGACTAGAGGTGTTGCACAAGGATCAAATCTGGGAACAACTCTTTACATAGTGTACACCTCTGAGCAAGATTGCTCTTTCAATAAATGTAAAGCTCACTACTATGCAGACGATACTCAAGTATGGATATCCTTTGACAAGACTGATGTCGTTGAAGCTTGTAACACTCTGAATCTTGAACTTGAACAGGTTGTGAATTTTTCAGCTAAACATCACCTTCACATCAATGCAGAAAAATGTACGGCATTACTTTTCGGTCCTAAAAATTGTAGAGAACAAACTGAAAATTTGGTAAATATAAAAATCGGTGATAATATATTGAAAATTGAAACCGGCAAACGTAATCTAGGAGTAGGGATTGCAAATTTACCGAATTTCAGTTTACCGGTAATTCGGTAAATTGTTTTCAAAATTACCGATTTACCGGTATTTACCGGTTTTTTCTTACCGAAAAAAAAATAACCCACAGAATGAATAACAAAAATTTATTTAATTCTAAATGAATAATAAACACAGTAAAGTGAAACTCTAGGTAAACTCAAAGAAAATAAAACTCGAAATAATCTATATAATAAAAAAATATCAGTAATTTCTTACTTAATCTTTCGATTTTTTTTGTTTTATAAAAAAGGCCCTAAGAAAACGTAGTTTATCAAGACTGTTATCCTCAGAGTATAAAGTAAACCTAGAGTTGCCAGTAGAGGTACAGATAATTCTGTTAGTTTGGCAACATTGCATGTTAGTTTTCAGTTTCTTGATGCAATGTGTTTACATTTTCATTTCGATTTGTCGTTCATAAACCGAATTATTTCAATGATTTGGTGGCAGTTTTTTGTTGCTTAAGGCTATTACGTTAATTATAGCTAGGCTGGGGCAAAATTACGAAAATGTTGTATTATACCTATTCAGGAATAAGAGGAATGCAAATCTAACCAATTGTTTATTTCACCCCAGTGTGGCAGTGAAATGCTTTCCGTCTCACTGTTATGCTTGGTTGATTACAATGCAGTACTATTCAAGGGTAGGTGCATCTCTTTGTTTATTTCTTACTCTGAGGTGTTATCACTTAGCCGCGCCCTAATCTTAGTGCGAAGTGTTTCTGCCGCAGAAAAATCTCTTTCTTTCACACTAGTAGACCGAGTTGTCATTAGTGCTGCGATAACCATTTTCCATGTCCATGTCCATGTCCATAATATAAATATAAGAAATAGAGGCCTTATAACACCACCTGTCCATAGAACTACCTTTTTCGAAAGAAGTTTCACCTACAACATCGCTAAAGTCTATAATCGTATTCCATACACCTTCAAGACGTTGAACATAAAGGCATAAAATCTTTGAACTATATTTGAAAGAACAGAACGAGCACTAGTTCTTCTGTTTTTTTTTTCTTTTTGCACATTATCTAACTGACTCCATTAGTGAACGCAGAGCGCCTATGAGAAAAGTGTAAGAAGAAACAAATCAAAAATTTTTTTTTCTTCTTTAGGTTATTTGGTTTTTTAGTTTTATTCTGTAAGGGTTGAGTAGAGCAGAGTATGCGTAGCATAACTGGACTCCGCCTTTTTTCACAATAGATCAAATTAGCTATAAGAACTACTGTAACTTTTTTGTGAGAATAAAGACATTATTATTATTATTATCGACTTGAGCCTATTAGCGTAGAAATGGTGTGATTTTTCACACCCCCTAGCGATCGGCTATCACACTCCCTACTAAGGGGAACATTCACTCATCCCGGATAGCAAGTATCAGGGGGATTGAGCTCTGAGGTCTTCGGTGTTCTTCTTCTCCTGGGTCCTGGGTTGTTCGTCCTTCGTTGCTTGGTCCTGGATCTCTCGGTTGATGTCGTGGTAGTTGGTTTTGCAATGTTTCCCTCCATGGTTGTTCCTGGTGTCCATCGTGACCTACAAACTTCCTTACCGTTCTAGCAGTACCAAGAAGTACTGCTTTTTGCATTACTTTAAACAGGTTTTCATCCAAATCTAGCTCCTTGAGGTTGGACTTGAGGCTCTTAGGAATAATTCCTGTGGTTGATATGAGAATGGGAATGGTTCTGGTACTAGACATTCCCCACTGCCTTTTAATCTGAAGTTCAAGCTCTCGATATTTCGATATTTTTTCAACATATTTTTGACGTAGATTGTTGTTGTTCGGGATGGCTACGTCTATAAGTATTGCTCTCTTCTCTTTTTTCTTCACTAGGATTATATCTGGCCTGTTATTAGCAACTGTTAAATTTGTAAGTACTGTGCGGTCCCAGTATAACCTGTAAAGGTTGTTCTCCAGTATTATTTCAGGCTGATACTTATAATATGGAATTGTTTCGGACTGCAGAATCTTCAGTTGGATGGCGAGTTCCTGATGAAGTATTTTACAAACTGCATCATGTCGACTCTTATATTCATTTCCAGCAAACATTTGGTAGCCTCCTGTGATATGTTGGATTGTTTCTGATGTTTGGCATCCGTAGCGGCATCTATCGTCGGTGATATATTTCTGATAGTTTTTAGTTTGCACTACTTGATCTTGAATGGCAAGGAGGAAACCTTCTGTCTCAGGAAACAATCTTCCAGAAGTCAGCCAGTAGTTCGACGCAGGAATGTCGACATGTTCCTGGGTGACCTCGTTCAGGTGTCTTCCATGTAGGGGCTTTTCTCTCCATCTTTGAATTTTATCACTATCCGTCTGTGTGGTGTTTTCATGAGGGTGCTCGCTTAGTAATAGAGGTGTTGAACAATCTGCTTCAATCAGTATCTTATGTAAGTCCGATGTGTTTGCTTTATCTGTAAAATAATTTCTCAAGTTGTTTATTTGTTCAGCTGCCATTTTCTTTATGTCACAAAGCCTTGTCCGCCTTGAGTTCTTGGAATTGTTGTTCTTTCAACACAGCATTTAGGATGATGCTTGTTGGCCTTTGTACATAGTGTTCTCATTTTCCGTTGGAGACGATCGAGATCTGTATTACTCCACTTTACTATTCCGAAAGAGTAGGTGAGAACTGAGCAAGCGTAGGTGTTAACAGCTTTTGTGAGATTTCTGCTGTTCAGTTTCGTTTTCAGAACGCTCCTCATTCTTCTGGTGAACTCTGCTGTTAGTTCGTCCTTCATCACTCGTTGGTCTATCCTTTGACATTGCTTCATACCTAGGTATTTGTATAGATCACCTGCCAGCATTGCCTTTATTTCTTCTCCGTTAGATAAGGTGAGAGGTGTCTGTTGGATTTTCCCTCCTGCTATATTTAGGGAACGACATTTGTCCAGTCCAAAGTTCATGCTGACGTCTTTGGAAAACATCTCCACTAGTCGTAGTAGGCACTCTAGTTGGTCTCTGTTTGCTGCAATCAGTTTTAAGTCATCGACGTATAAAAGATGGTTAATCAACATATTGCTAGTGTTGCCTTTCAGGTTGAATCCCTTTCTGGAGGATTTTAAAATAGTTGATAACGGGTTCATTGCCATGCAGAACCACAATGAACTCAAAGAGTCTCCTTGAAAAATCCTCTCCTGATGGATACTGTGCCAGTTCTTATGCCTGTTCCGCTGATTTCGATGTTAGTTCGCCAAGTTGACATAACTGTTTTGAGAAAGCTCACTATTTTGGATCTACTTTATAGATCTCTAAAACTTTTATGAGCCATTCATGCGGCATGGAGTCGAAAGCTTTCTTGTAGTCAAGATAAGCCGTGAACAAATTTCTCCTCTTCTTATGGGCTTGGTTGCAGATTATAGAGTCGATTATCAGTTGTTCTTTGGATCCCATTGCACCTCTGGAGCATCCTTTCTGTTCTGATGCAATTATATTATTTCGTTCGCAATGGGAGTATAGTCGACGTGTAATGCAAGATGTTATGAGCTTGTACATAGTTGGCAGGCATGTCACTGGCCTGTACGTTGCTGGATCGTCTGTACTTTGGTGATTTTTTGGCAGAAGATAAGTTATACCCTCTGTCAGGAAGGAGGGCATACTCTCTGGATCTCGTAGAATTTCATTAACTGCGTTAGTTAAATTACTATGCAAACAGTTGAATTTTTTCAGCCAAAAACTGTGGAGCCCGTCTGGTCCAGGTGATTTCCAGTTGTGCATTTCTTTGAGAATATCCGAAAGCTCTTGTTCTGTGATGACCGTAAGGGACATTTGTGCGGTGTTGGTTTGAGTTTTCTCTTCGTTTTTTATCCACTCGGCATTTTTGTTGTAAGTAGTAGGTGTTGACAGTTGTTCGGTCCAGAATTTTTCCATGTCATCCTTATTCGGATAGATGTTTGGGGAGTTCTGTTGTTTTCCATCCAGATGTCTGTAGAAATTTTTCTCCGAGTTTTCAAAGGAGATGTTATCTTGCTTCCTCCTGTTGCTCTCTTTATATCTTCGCAATCTCTCGGAGTAGACACTGAGTTTTTGTTTCAGTGTGTCGATGCACTGCTTTACTGTTGTGTTTTCTTCTTCATAGCTTGAGTGCTTGCGATTTCGATAGATTATCGATTCCACCTACGATTTCAGCTTGATTGTTCTGATGCCATTTTCATATTGTGTCAGCCTTCCTATGTCCTGCCGACAGCGTTGAACTTTTTCCTCCAGCCTCCTTTGCCAGTGAGGTAGGTTGTGGACAGGGTTGATTTGAGTGCTGTCTTGGTTTGGTCTTCATGCCCAGCACTTCCACTACAGTTGTTGCGGCACAATAAAGAATGAGATGGATCGTTTCCAGTTGTGTTGCCATTGAAAGGAATTTTGGTATGACATCAGTGTTCATTATCTTGAGGATGACTGCAAGCTTTTTGGATGATCTGATCCTAGGTAGTGTTGGTCTGGAGAGTGGATCAGTGCCGTTGTATTCGGTGAATAATCTGTGCATTGCTGATTCAAGACGTTCCACTAAAGCTTGTCGTTCTTCGTTCGAAATTTTATGGGCAGTTTCTACCGAGGTATGAACCTGAGGTGATGAATGTTCATTCTGTGTTTCGTCGTCCGTTTGAATATCTTCTTGGAGCGGTAATTGTAGTTCAGTTGTTCTTTCTTCATGTGTTGCTCCATGGTTGTGCTCTTTGTTTCCAGAAGTTGTGTGTTCTTCCCTATTATGGTTTTCTTCGTTGTTTAATTCATTGACAACTTCATTTTTAATTTCCTGCAATCTGTCTTCTGATATAAGTTTGTTTCTGAGGATTACGCGATATTGGTCAGCTATCCTCTGTTCATTTACTTGTAGATCTGGAAAACATCTCTTGAATTCATTGAATAACCGTTGTCTGTATCCAGTTAGTTCTTGACCTAGGTTTGTTATTTTATAGTAGATGCGCATGATCGTTTCATTGATACAACTTGTCCATTTCATGCGTCTTCTGGGTAACCCTGCTTGAGTGAACGCTGGTTGAAGATCCTGCGTAGCACTATTTGTAGGGGGTGGCACTGCTGTTGTTTGCCTCCTTGGTTCTTCCTGTTGAGCTGTAGTGTTTTGTATGACAGGGGCCCGCCTCCTCAGCGCCCTGCCACTGACGTCCCGCATGCTGTCATGTCCAGCGCCAGCTCCAGACATGCCCTGACGATCCTCAGGCAGCGACTCAATATTTCTACTCCTCAATTGCACCATCATTATGGGTTGCATTTTATACCTACTGCCAGGTTAGCTCGGGTACCTCGGGTTTGCTAAGCCCGTACTCTAGAACTTACCATTCCAGAGCCCCTGAGGGGCTATTATTATTATTATTATTATTTCAAAAGGTCTAGAAGACGCGGTTAGGTGGGCTGGCCGTACCAGAGAAGAGGGAATTCATCTAGCAGTGCATTTCGCGCTCTTCGCATATGTATAAGGAATTGAATAGGGTTATTCATTAGTTAGTATTTCTAAGGGGTAAGTCGACAGTGTAAAGTAAGTTCATTACAAATTGATTTGATTGTTAAATTTGAGATATCGAGTAATGGCACATGTAAGGGAGGTTGTATCAAGTAGCGGCGACTTGGTGAGTCGGAAAACAAAATATTTTGAATTGTTCGGACAGTGCTCGAGTGCTAATCCCAAAATTAATAAAAATTTTCAATGATAACGTTAGGGAAAATTGTAAAATTATGAAATATCTATTGAATATGATAATTTTTCTATTGATTTCGAAAAATGTTTTCAACCTTCGGCGTCCTCAGTATTTTTTGGTTTGTCAAGAACCATACCGAGTGATTTAATTGATTCCGTGAGGGAATGAATTTATGAGGAAATAGACAGTGCAACATACTCTTTTTGGGAAATATACGAGACAATAGATATTAGATGTTTCTGTCAAATGTTGACGAGACGGTGAAATATCGGAACGATTTTTGAGGATTTTTCGATGTTAGTGAAATTTGAAACGCGAATGATATTTTCAATAGGTAACTTAGACAATTTCAATCATTTTAATATATCCACTAAATTATAAGGACAAACCAATGACGAGGCGGCTGTGATGGCGGAAAAAAATTAACTGTTCACAATCGCGAATAAAAAAAATCATTGCTATTAATATATTTTTTTTTGTCTGGCCGACCCACATCTGGAGGGCACGAGCCGTCACTGGGTGGTGTATTGGACCATATTAAAACTATCCAAAACGAAATATGCTTAAATGTGCTGCAGAAAATTGTAAAAATTATAGTTGAAAGTCGAAGAAAGTAGAGGTTAGATACCTACTTTCAATCCCAAATAATGAAGATCTAGTATATAACTGAATTACTGCATGTCAGAGAAAAGACAATTTCAATTTGGAAAATGTTAAAAACCTATCACTAATCCTTAGGTATTCCAGATATGGTAATAGCAGTTTGAATTCAATGTTGTGTTGCCCATTTTGAGGTTATGTTCACAACTAATACTTCACATTGTGAAAATAATATAATATAATGCTACCGGCAGAGAATTTATCATATCGAGCCAATTATATTTTCAAAACTTTTAAATCAGAAATAACTTTTCTGTCAAACAAAGAGGTTTTCTCTCATATTTCGGATTTCGTCAAAATTTTCATGCCTTCCTTAAATTTTTCAAACTGTTTGGTAATTTTAGAAACCGTATACACATTTCGAGTGCAATATTGTCCCTAGAAATTCAAAAATTTTGCATAATACCAGATATAACTCGAATTTGAGAACAAATGTTATGTCTGAAGTTGCATCTCGATCTCCCCAAAATTTAGGCCCTCTAATATTTAATAATTTGCCAAATAATATTAAAACTTGTCAATCATAAATGAGTTCAAGAGTAAGTTGAAATCTTTTTTCATAGAGAATTGTTTTTATCGTGTGGACGAATATTTAAAAATTTTAATATGACATATTATCTTGTTTTTGTATTTTGTCTATAGTTTAGTATAAGTACTGTATGTTTATTTGAGTTTGACTGTTCCTATACAATTGTAAAATTGTCTCTGGAAATAAAATGAATTGAATTGTCTATAATTTTACAAATAGAATGAAAATTTCAAGTGCAATATTTTTTCCGGGAATTTCAATTCATTTTATCTTTTTACAAAGTAGACGTTTGAAATTTTTTTTCTGCTAAAATTCGAAAAAATATCCATATTCAGACAAAATACGATAGCGCTGCTCAATAATAATGAACGGGATTCTTTCAAACGAGCGGACTCCTCGACGGACTATCGCAATAATTGGCTATTATTTAAAAATTCTACATTATTATATTCTCTCAAACACCAAAAATGAGTGAATCTCAAAGAAATTCCTAACTAAACGCCTGCATTTGCTCCCCAAATTACGTCACAATTAGAGAGAGAGGCGTAGCTCTATCTCTCTCCCCGATGCGTAATACCATACCATGTATTCTTATATCATGGCTTGATGCAAAAGTGTCACATAAAAAGGCCATATTTATGTGGGCAACTTTGTGGCGGGACTTTTTTGGATTCATTAAAGCACCCATTCACCGAATAAGAAACCTTTTTTAACTAACACTTAATATCTTTCTGCTACAAACTGTAGAGAAAAATGAACAAGAAATGAGGCACAAATAATAAAATTCAACGTTTAAAAAGTTCGAAGTTGGCCATATTGGTTTGTCCCCCCTTTGTTTTGTGTTGTTTTGCTTACGTGACACTTGTCAAACGTTAGGCTCCCTCCACTTCCTTTACCTCCATGCTCCGGTCACGTCCAGCTGTCAGAACTGCTCGTAACCTATTTTCACATGAAAGATCTAGGAAAAATTTCTCAATATTTAGGTATCAATATCATACAAAATTTAGAACAGGGTTTTACAGAATTGAGTCAAAAATCATATTTAAAAAATGTTTTCAAAAAATTCAAAATGAGCAATTGTAAAAGTATTTGCATTGTTCTCCTTAAACAATGGTATTAGTACCATGGAGGTCATTTACCTCCATGATTAATACACCTTTAGATTCTAATATTGATGTTCAAATGTTTAAAACCAGCGAAAATAATTCTGAGTGTATAAAATTATGTCGTCAAATAATTGGTAGCTTAATGTACGCTGCGTTAGCTACTAGACCCGACTTATGCCAGAGCATTAGCTTAGTTAGTAGATATCAGTCGAATGCAAATGAGAATTTGTTTAGAGCTTAGACAAGGAACCCTTTCCTTTGTCTAAGGTTTAGAGCATTAAAACGAGTACTAAGATATGTACAGGGTACTCTCAATTTAAAATTGTTATTTAAACCTAATGGAAAAGTTTTAACAGGACATGTTGATTCTGGCTGGGGCTGGGGTGGAGACACTATTGATGGTAAATCCACTACAGGATATACGGGGTCTTCATAAATGATTGTAACGTAGGTTGCTCTGGAAATTTTTTATCTTATCTTTTTTTACAAATTCTCTACAAATTTATAATTCCAGTCACATTATTCAATTTCTTTCGGAATGACCAGCATAATCCCACAGTATCGTTTATTTAAAGTGAAGTTTACATCAGAATATTAGTATTTATAATAGTCCAACGCCAACTGCGCTGTTATAATCATTTATAGAGACCCTGTATTTTTAAAATGTTCGGTTGTTCAATCTCATGGATCAGTAAAAAACAACAAAATGTCTCTTGCTCAGTTGCAGGAACGTCCATTAAAATTTAAAGGTCCATTAAACCCTTAATCCTCCATTAGTTCCTTGTAATAATGGAGGATTAAGAGTTTAATGGACCTTTAAATTTTAATGGACGTTCCTGCAACTGACGCTCTATCTCGTCTACAGAATCTGAGTATACGGAAATAAGCTTAGCTGTAACCGAAGCTTGTTGGCTAAGAAAAATTTTACTTGATTATCAGTTTGAAATCAAAAAACCAATTCCATTATATGAAGATGACAGAGCAACAATATTTTTAGCGAACAGTCCTTAAAATAACAAGCGACTTAAACATATTGATATCAAATTTCATTTTATAAAAGATAAAATTGATCAGAATATTATTGAAATCATTGTTTCCTTAAACAATGTTGAAATCATTCATGATCAAACAGAAGATCAATTAGCTGATATATTTACAAAGCCATTATGTAAAGTAAAATTTGAAAAATTTCTCTCCGAATTAGGACTTATTATCAGTGAAAAATAAAATGTGAAAATTGTTAATAATTAAGTTTTTTTTATGTTTTGTATTATAGATTAAGGAGTTAAAATAATTTCATTGAGGGGGCGTGTTGACAACGAAAAGATTCATAGGAATCTGTAATTGAAAGTAGAAGTCTACAATGAAAGTATTATCAACATATGTAATTGAAAAAAGTGCCAAGAGATGGCATTAATTACAGAAGAAATGTAACGTCAATATCTTTGTGTTGTAAAAATATCTGTGTGTGATTCTTATTAAAATATTATTAAAAATCTTGTGGATTTATTACAAATAACTTTAGATTCAAATTCCAAACTCATTCTCTTCACTATCTCAGAATAGATAAAGTCATTGTTTAAGGAGAAGATAGTTGGTTACTCCGGTTCAATTTTTATTGGAGAATATTGGGCAACATCGTTAGAGGGCGCCACCCCGGAAAAGGCCCATCATGATGGGTTGCCTATGTACAAGGTTTAAATTTCGGACGAGTATTTTTTTTGCGTATAATGAACAACAGATGTCACTTGTGGCAAGCAATTTTTCTTCACGTCAACGTGTCTTGCATCTTGCTCCACAACTTCTCTTTTGTATGCCTGTATGAAATATCCGAGGGTCCAGAGTAATAAAAATTTTTATTACTCTGATGCCATTAGGGTTGGGATTTGAGAAATATTTCCGATTTCGTCGTGAGATCGCTAAAAGGAATTTTTTTAACTCAGTAGCAAAGAAGTAGTATATAAAAGAAGTGAATGATTTGAGAAATTTTTATATACTCTGATACGTTTATGCTAAAGAAATTCTCCTGTTCTCTCCTGTTCTCCTGTTTGTACCTATGCAGTCTCTTGAATTTAAATAAATGAATGACATAATTATTGTATCAATAATCAAAGCCACGTAATGAAAATTACAAGTTTTTTCAAGTCTTTGAAGCCATCGTATTTACGATAAATCCCAAAAGGAACACTTCAAAACTTGTATTTTTCAAAAAACTTTCAGGATTTGAAAGGGGAAGTTGAATTCATAAAGAAATAGAATGAAACCAACAGCTTCTATGATATTCATGTATGAATTTTCCCAGTATGAACAAGCGCTTATAAGCTTAAAATTACTTCGCTGTGCATATACAGGGTTTTCCGGTTAGAGGTGTCATTCTGATATTCAAAGAAGAATGATAGTTTTTGAAATAAATGATCGGATGTTTATTTCATGCCGTTAATTTATAGTGAAAAATAACATCATGCAAATGACCACCACGACCACGCTCACAGAACAATATCTTTTTAATGAAATATTCCATAACAAAATCGAAAAGTGTGGCTGCTCTATGTACTCGATAGCCTCACGAATTCAGTCTTTGAGGTATTGAATCGACACTGGGCTATTGGCGGAGTCCTTCTCTTTCACCAAGCTTTTTCTGTAAAAGCTCGATCAACGGTTTAGTTGGTTGTGTGGCACGTAGCGCTGTCTTGTTGAAGTAGACGTTGTCCAGATCCATACAATCAGATTCCGATCATAAAAAAATCGTTAATCATCTCTCGATAGCGTCAAGTTAAGTAATTTCTTAAGGTCCCAAAGACTCCGCCGGACCATAACACTTATACGTTGAGGATAGACAGGCTTTACAATAATAAATTTCGGTTTGTGTCTGTAATTAACGAATTTTGAGCCGAAAACGGTCTCAAGCGATAGGGTTCTACTCCCTGATGACGAATCCGAGGTCAAACTCAATTCTGTTCGTGAGTTCGAAGGTTTGTCCTAGAGACTTGAGAAGTTCGTTAACCAGCCAAATCGTACAGGGTGTTCCATAAAATATGGCCATTCAAAATTTTCGTCCCGCCATATCTCAGACAAAACAAAACCAATCGATATGAAATTTTGAGGCCACATGCAAGATGCCCATAATAAGCCTTTTGCAAAATTTTGTGGCCATAATGTTAACCATATAATTTAATTTAATGATATTACTGGATTTTTACATATTTCATTTTTTGAATAATTTCCAGAATATAATTCTGATCGTGCTTAGATTTTGCATTCATATAGGAATCTCAAGTCCCATAAAATTTTGATGTGATAGAATTATTGCTCTACTAATAGACGAGCGCTCAAAAGCACCTGTTCGGGCTTTTCTTGAATTTTTTTAACGCCATTTTCAAGAAAAACTCATCGTATGTTCACGTTACAGGAGGTATCAGTTCAAACCAAGCAAGATATTCCTAAAAAATTCATAATTGTGAGCAAAATTTTCAATAGACACATTCTCGTACCCTGATCACTACTCGTTTAATTGAAATTTTCATTGCAATAAAAGTATGAAAAAATTAAGAAAGCCCTTTCGAACGCTCGTTCATTGGCGGAACAATGAGGCTATTACTTCAAAAATTTGTATAGGACTTGATACTTAATATATATTAATGCAGAATCTCAGCACGATCGGAATAATATTCTGGAAATTATTAAAAAACTGGAACATGTAAAAAATTGACAATTAAAAAAACTAAATCTATGGTTCAGATGATGCGAATCTTTGAAATTTTGAATGAACATTCAGTATATCAATCTTCATACACAAAATAAATTTCACTTGAAACGGATATCTTGTTTTGGACATATAGCAATTTTTTTTTCAAATGTCAATTGAATTTTCTATGGTTTACACAATGCGATTTTCTTGAAATTTTGCATGAATATTAAGTATAATATACCAATCTTCGTTCACGAAATGAAATTCACTCCAATCGGATATATTGAATTTGACCACGTCATCAGGGATACGATTTATTGCCGCCAAAGTTGACTCAAAAATTCAACACAAGAGAAACAGAAAGCATATTTTTTCTTCTTTCCAATGACATCCATAAGAAATATATTGCCAATAATAATACATTACAGTATTATCAGTATTCCGAAACTCCATTCGTATTTCAGAATCGAAATAATTTAATGATGAGGAAAACGCCTGAATTTCACTGCCATAAATTTTTAAATAGGTAATGTTTTTATCATAGTTTTCGTGAGTGCAAAGACTTCACGTTGGTACTAATATTCGTCGCATTTGTTTGAAGAAGAATTCATAGCTATAAAAAAACTTGTTCAAAATAAAATCTAACCAAATAAATTTTTGCGTTTTGCGATTCAATTTAAAACACGTTTAATTTAGCAAAAACCAAAAATTATTCTTATATTCAATTTTTTCCATTTCATATCTTGCCTTCAACTACGATTCAAAGTCCATACTAATTCTCTTCACTACCTTAGAATAGAAAAACTAGAATCATAAAGAAAGTCTGTTCTGTGACTAGAATCGCATAACATAAACAGACCCCGTAATTATCAAAGTATGTAGTAAAATTCCCAACTGGAACCCTGGCATACTCTATTCATTTAACATCGACGAACATGTGTTGGAATTTACCCAGTTTCGAATGTTTCGATTGGCGAATCCAATTTACGTTGGCGGCGCTGCGAACTGTAAACAAACTTTGACGTTTGTCAGTACTATTTTCAAGATTAGCATAGCGAGATGGAGGTTTTTGTACGATTTTCTTGAAAATCTATATATTTATTGGACATATTGAAAGTAAATTAGTGGATTGTGATTGATGTTGTATAAAGTTATAAAATTAAGGTGAAAAATTGGTTCCTTCAGTCGAATCCTTGGCGAAATAGACAATAATTCAACAGGAACAATGGTGCACTATGTGAGCTTGAATACCGTTTTCAATTATTTGGGGGCTGCACCAAATAAAAGATGCATAATAGAAGGTGAACAAGTCCTCAATTGTAAGCACCTAATATTGGTGGGCATTGTAGTTATTGGTCCTTTATCAAAAGAAGAATACCTCTTCGTTATAGTCGATTACCATAGCCTCTATAAAGAAATTCACATTATGCGATAAATAACTGCTGCTAATACCATAATGATATTGAAAGAGATTTTTTCAAGTTTGGGAAACCCTCTGTCAATTAACAATTATCTAATTGTTGAAAGGAAGAGATGTAGTGTATGGATTGCTGAAACGTAATCAGATCCCAATGTATATATAGATATTCTACAATGTAGAATATCTATCGGCATCGACATCGGACGTGTCGGATCGATCTAAACCGTTCGTTTATTACATCCGGATTGAGGGGATACACATCTGTGGGTCGATTCTTGAATTATGTCGTGTTCGCGAATCGACAAATGTCGACCAACTTAGCAGGGAAGTTGGTCGACAATTGTCGAATCGCGAACACGACATAATTCAAGAATCACCCCCCTGTACCGTTCGTCATAAAAATCTGAGCAATCGGACGTCAATCTTTTCGCTCGGTCTATTTCGACGGAGCAAAGCGATTTTATCCATAGAGTTTTATGTTTTTTATATTTGTTTTTGTTTTATGTTGAGTTTCCTGATCCGACAACCGATAGATTGAAAAATTCTAACAGTTTTATTCTTCTGTTTTCATTTATTCATTAAAAACTTAATAAATTCAATAAAGCTATCGTAGTTATAAACGGGCAGGTGGAAATATTGCTTTCCCGTTTCTTTTTCGTGTAATTAATCAATCAGGATCTTTCGGTACAACTATCGCCGTATTGAACGACCAGAAGGGGATACTGCATTACTCGTTTCTTTTGCATTCAGTGCCTTTGCACCTAATTATTTAATTGAGATTTTATTTGAAGAGCTACTAAAAGGGTGAAAGTATAGTTAAAAGATGAGCATATTTCCCAAAATAGTGATCTTTGAAATCTCATAATCTATTGGCGAATCCAATTTACGTTGGTGGCGCTGCGAACTGTAAACAAACTTTGACGTTTGTCAGTACTATTTTCAAGATTAGTATAGCGAGATGGAGGTTTTTGTACGATTTTCTTGAAAATCTATATATTTATTGGACATATTGAAAGTAAATTAGTGGATTGTGGTTAATGTTGTATAAAGTTAAGCTGAAAAATTGGTTCCTTCAGTCTAATCCTTGGTGAAATAGACAATAAATAATTCAACAGGAACAATGGTGCACTATTTGAGCTTGAATACCGTTTTCAATTATTTGGGGGCTGCACCCAATAAAATATGCATAATAAAAGGTGAACAAGTCCTCAATTGTAAGCACCTAATATTGGTGGGCATTGTAGTTATTGGTCCTTTATCAAAAGGAGAATACCTCTTCGTTATAGTCAATTAGGTACTATAGCCGCTAAAAAGAAATTCACATAATGCGATAAATAACTGCTGCTAATACCATAATGATACTGAAAGTAGTTTGGGAAACCCTCTGTCAATTAACAATTATCTAATTGTTGAAAGGAAGAGATGTAGTGTATGGATTGGTAAAACGTATTCAGATCCCGATGTAGTTGAACGAGGTATATACTCTTGAAGTTGAGAGATGACTATAATAATATAATAACTGGATCGTAAAGTGAATACAGGTATTGACAGAATGTAACAGATGTATCATTCGTATACATATATAGTTTGACTGGGAAAGTAAATACAAGGAGTTAAGTTAAATAGTATATTATTTCAACCCTGTCAAATAAAGTGTATAAAAAGTGTGATTCTACAGGCATAATGGATGAAAAAATTAATAATGGTGTTTTTTGCTCCATAAAAATAATGGCACCTTGCCTTCAAACTAGTGCTTTACTAACTGGGAAACCCATGATATATGTGGTTGGTCAACAATTTGTTTATCCAGGCCTTTCTTGTATCAACTTATTCCAGTACATCAAAGACATTGGTGATATGAACTGATGCTGCATTTTTCTTAGGAAACCTGTGAAAATGTATACCTAGTCCTATTCTTGCTTTTTGTCGATAAACAATTGAAAACACAACAGTTACAGTTATGCACTGTTCTTTTACGATTAGAAGAACATTAGGATTGTGTAAATCTCTAAACCTACCAGCAGTATATAATTTCTGACACTGTATTGACAAATTTTCGTATTTACCATCATTTGCAGCTAAAGAGCGAGGAAAGAATAGGTATAGCCATAGCCCCTTAAGCTTGTGAATATCATGAAAATAAACACAGTCATTTATATTTCAGTCCAGTTCAATCAATGGGATTCAGGTTTTATTACTATAGTCCATTCACGAAAGGTTGAGCCGTCGGTTGGCCATGGAAATTTGGCATATTCCACTGTGTATATTAAAATTTTGTTATGTTCTTTATTTTCTTGTCAGATTGATACGCAATGTTGTCAATATTGCATAGAGTTCTTAGATAACTCGCAAGCTCGTCCTACTAGGGCGGGTACATTCGGCAACGTTGACTTTATTTTACGTTATGTCAGCAAATACTGCCAACTTCAGATAAATAAGAAAGAAACGCCTACTATGTGCTCAACCTTTCGTGAACGGACTATATGTCGCTGCCTCAATAAACAAAACTATAAACTATCAAAGTACTCTAATGAGATGTCATTCATATAATTCACCGATGAAGATTGAGACTCTATTGAAGATAATTAAGATATGTATTTTCTTTTTCTCTGACAAATTTATTTGTAATTATAACTTAAAATGAGTGTGTTCAACTCAAATTCAACTGAGATATGTATTTTCTTTTTCTCTGACAAATTTATTTGTAATTATATTTTAAAATGAGTGTGTTCAACTCAAATTCAACTGAGATAGCCAAACTGGTGAAACGAAACAAAAAGAACTTGCTGATACTTTGAAAGGTGTGGACCAATTTGTCATACATAATAAGACAAAAACACAAATTAAAGAATTTATTCAGTATGTACGTTAATTGTACTACATTGTATAACTTTAATAAACTTATCACCGATTCTGTCTGTTTTAGTAAGAGGAATATTTCATTGAATAGCCAAAATATGAACCAAGTGTGTGTGGCAAAGGTGTTAAAATTAAAGTGAAAAATGTGGACCACAAGATGTTATCATTTTTGTATGAAAATCATACTTGTTTTAGAATATACTATTGCACAGATTAAATAATGATTTCATTCATTCATATGCCTTGGTTACGTTTGATATGAATAATTGAGTATTTGTTTGTTGATTTAACATATCCATTTCCATTATATTAATTAAGTACTATTTCTTCAGATCCCCAATAGATGACACACAGTTTTCCCTAAGTCTAGAATAGAGAAATGAGGCGTTTTCGGAAACTTACTCAGGGTTACTAACTCGATCCATCGGGTCACGTGACGGATCTACTCGGGTCTCGGACCGGGTTCAGTGTTTACGAACACATCAGGTTAGGAGAGAGTTGAAGTGCGCGCAGCACGTAAGCCCGAACGTGGACGTAGACGTGAGAAATATAACGTTTACGTCTTGGAGTAAAAATAGAGTTGAAGTGCTGCCATACGTACGTACGGCAGACCATTAGAGACTAAAGCTAACCTATTATTTCTTTTTGTTGTATTCTGACAGAAAGTTTCTGATATTAGCGATTCAGATTGTCTGTTTCCTATAAACAAATTGATGATGTGAACATATATTTGTAGGATTACTTCATTACATTCGAATTTCAAAATGAATAATAATGAAATAACTTGAGTTCTTGCCGAAAGCAGGAATTTTAGAGGAAATCATCACAAATGAGTTACTTGTATGTAAATATCACTCTCATTTGAAAGGAAAATGCCACATTTGTAACTTATCGAAATAATATATTAGTTCTTGGTACTTATATGCAATCTCGTAACAGAAGTATTGCATTGAAAAAAATTCAACACTTCTCAGAAACATGCAAAATCACAGTTTATAAATAATAAGGAAGATATTAAGTAAAAAGTTAATTAATCGTGTTCTCAAAACAAAGTTTCAGCTACTAGATTGTTTTTAAATTTTAAGGTTAGAAGCATTTCATCTCAAAATTCCAGCATTCGCCCTTCATCGGTCGGATTCGTTCAACTTTCGGTTACGTACGTACGTACTACGTACGTACGTAACAGGACGCTAGTTTACGTCGCACGTAAAGCCGGCCCAAGCGTGAACGTAAGAAACTGACGAGTGCGCATGAGCACATGTCAATTGTAACGTTTACGTCTACGTCCTTGGCAGCACTTCAACTCTCTAGGATTTGAAGTGACAGTCGTATCAATAACATAACCAAACAAATTAATGAATTTATTTTTTCGATCCCACACGGAAAAAAATGATCCTGAACGACGGTCGTACAAACATGTAACATATACCAGTAACATGAATTTCATATATTATCCGTATTATAATATATTGCGTAGAAACCCCTTCAGATACGAATCAAAAAATCAATCTTACTGGAAATCGTTCTCCAATGACAGATTTCCAGACTATTCACCGAAAAAATATCTTATACACATTATATTCTCAGTAGTTCTATACAATTTCGGACCTTCCTCGTATTCCCGTCGTATAAATGGAATATCCTCATCTGATATAAATGACTACCTGTTCTTCAAGAACAGACTTTTTTCCTTCCGCTTTCCTTTATCTCTCCCCGACAATACGCGAAGCGCGGTGACGAGACGAAACGAAGGGGCACGAAACATCGCCTCGTTTTTGCAAGCACAGACTTGCAGCACAGATGACAGAACAGTGTTCTGTGCTTGCAGCATTCTCCACTCTGATGCGTCTGCGTCTCAGTCTGCCAGTTGCACGTAATTAATTTCCGTTTCCATTTGTGATTTTGTGCGAGCATCAGTGAGCACTGCGAAAGAAGTTTAAAAATCGACCTAGACTGATTTGTTATAAATGGAGGCCTTCCTGAAACAGCTTAATTTAGAGGAAGAATATATTCAAAGATTCCTAGGTAAGTGAAAATTAATTCCTTTATTGTTTGTGCATGATATTTGGGTACATAATTCCGTTATTTCTTTGAGATTTGTAAATATGTACGTCATCAGACTCTTAGCCGGGCTGCACACCAAAGAAAAATGAAATACCTGATGCGAAACATATGAAATCAACCTCGAGGTGTTTTTATAAATGAGAATGTCTCTTGTTTCGCGATTTATTTCTTTGGTGTGCGGCCCCCCGTCTTAGAATGAATTATTTTTGTACATAAATATGATTTCTGGTATGCTTAAAACCGTTAGTTTTGGGTTTTCGCCCTCCTTCAAGTAGGCACAGGGTCCTCGAGTTGGATAAATTGACAGTCATTCCACATCATTCCCGAAGAATCTGAAAGTTCTGATTTTTTCCAGCAGACTCCACTAATTTTGCTCTGCCTACTGGACTATTAGGATCGGGGAATGTTTATACAGGGTGTTCCTAGATATCTAGATATAGGTACAATGTTTCATTTCGTTATGCATATATGACAGACTGTCAAAAAAGTGTTCATTTTTATTGAATATTTTTTTGTTAGAATTTTGGATATGTTTATTTTCATTTTTTTAAAAAGATCAATAAATTTTCTCATGACCGTTTTAAATGCTTTTTTTTCAATATACCTATCTATTCTGATGGTATTAGATTTCTTGTTCATCTGGCCGACATTGATCTCATTTATATGTATTGGATGTGCTTACAGAATGATGAAAATGATTTGAAAAATCATCTGCCAGATGAACGAGAAATCTAGACTCACATGACAAGGTTATTAGTTTTACATTACAAGATTCATAGAACAATATTACCAGCTTCATAAGTCTAAAATAACTGAAATATAAACCATATATGACAATAGTACTGAGTTCGAAAGCGGGATTAACTAGTACTCAAAATCGTGGATATACGGTTAATCTGATTAGAGTCTAATTTTTATATTCTCAGGATCCTACATTGGTATACCACGGTTCTAGTTCAATATGCCAAAATCATCAGATCCTCCAGACCTTACCATTATAGTAATATTGGAAGTAGATTAGTTGCAATATTCGGATGCGCGTTACGAATAGGTGACTGCAGTCAGATAAGATTAGATATGCGTTCTTCTGTCCCGCCGAGTATATGAAATTCAGGAAGTCAGTATATGAATCTCGTATATTAGGTACATTATTTTTTTTCCGTGCAGTCTATTCTCGGATTGTCTCTAGATATGCTTGCATTTATGAGCTTCTGTTGAATATTTCCTATAATTTCTCGTGTGCCCTTCAATGTTTAATTACATTTTTGACTACCTATGCTTGAGAAGTAGAGAATTTATTTTTTCAGTTCCAATTTATTCACTTATTTCCTTTAGCTTTGCAGGATTTATTGGCTTCTGTAAAATATTTTTTATAATTTCTGGTGTGCCCTCACATGTTCAATGTTATCTTCGAGTACCTATATTAAAGAAGTAAATAAGGCTTCAGCTTTTACGCAGAAAGATCTGCATACAAAGTTATGAAGAAGTGTTGCACATTATTTTCTCGGCTCAAGGAACCACTCATTTTACAATGAGCCAAATTCTCTTCTCTTTCCATAATTTTTAGGAATAGAATATATGAAATTATTTAGAAAGGAGTAGAAGACTTATTCCCTCTTTTTTCAAATACAAAATTGAACTGCAGTGCGCATGCGGTGCCTCCAGAACCCTACTCTCGAGTAGGGTTACGATAAATCAACCTGGGTCAGTGATCGAGTTAATAACCCTGTACTTTCCGAACACTGGTTGGATGTTCGGGGTAGGTAAACGAACGCCAAGGTTAGGGATCGAGTTAACCCGAGTAAGTATCCGAAAACGCCTTACGTGAATATTTTGGCTTTCATTGGAAACGATTGTCATTTTAGATAAAAGTTGATTAAGTTCCTTTGAGTGTTTGGAATTCAGAGGAAGCAAAAATTAAAATTTTGTTACAGTCCTTATAGTAGGAGAGCTGGCACCAATTTTAGGGTAGGTATTTGAGGCAAGCTGAAAACTTGTCAGATACCTCTCCTATTATATCCCAACTCGGGATTGCAGACCTGGCTGGTGAGTAGCGGGGCTAAATCAACCCCTACATTTTTAATGGCCTGGCAGGTAGAAAGCCCTACCGAAATGATCTGTCTTTTTGGGAATCTTTTTTTTGAGGTATAAATAACACTCCATAAAAATTTCAAGCTGCCTCAAAAACATTTTTATAATTTTTTAATTTTATATTTTTGCACGCGTCTGGCAATGTTAAAACCCCGATTAAATTATCTGGTTTATTTTTTTTAGTATTCATAAAGCATTACACTGCAATATATATAAATTGCGTATTGCCTCAAATATATTTTTGGGAAAAAAAATTAAAAAAATGTAGGGGTTGATTTAGCCCCGCTACTCACCAGCCAGGTCTGCAATCCCGAGTTGGGATATAATAGGAGAGGTATCTGACAAGTTTTCAGCTTGCCTGAAATACCTACCCTGAAATTCGTGCCAGCTCTCGGACTATTACCGTATGGGTAAGGAACACACTTAACATTAACTGACAATTTACAGTGAAAAACTAAAATAAGCTTCTGTACAAAATTGAGAAAATTCATTCAGAATATGAAATAGTTCCCCATTCATTGTTTTATGGTAATCCGTATCATTGATACCACTGTCAAGAATTAGATCACATCCAGGTTCCATCAAATTGTGTACCTCCTGCCTTCACCTATGAATTTTCTTGGTAAACCTTTAGGATTACTTTCTAATGTCCACTGGCGAATTTGACTACCATTTTCGAATATCCATGTTTCATTTTAATGAACAAATTTTACATTTTCTCTTAAGTATTCAAGATATTCACCACAAAACCGTACTCTATTCACGATATTTTTATGTTTATCAATAAGAATTTTCCTTCGATCAACTTTCTAGTACTTGTAACCACTTTTTTTGATTATTCTATAAAGTGTTGACTTGAAATAATCGCAATTCAGGTGCTTTTTAGCCAGTTCAAAAACGATATCCAAACTGATACACTCATTGTTTTTGATTTTAGAAAAAATAATGTCGTAAATATTAAGTTATTAGTGACCAGCAGATATCGACCAGATTTTGGTGTCATTGTATTCATTGATTCTTCCTGAACAACATTAGTGAAACCAACAGGTGGCGGTCTGTCTTAGTTTAGAAGATATGGGCCCCCAAAGTTCCAAAAATGTTCCATCTTCACATTCTTCACGTCACTTTTTTCACTATAAAAACACAAAAACACTGCTCCGATTTGATCTATAAATCACCCTCGAACATTCACATAACGATTCGAATAGTTTCATTTCAGGTAAATTCAATGATTAACGCAAAAACATCGAAATTCTAGACGTACCACGTAACCACACTTTGCGCTTTGGCCTGGGATGCCAGGGGTCCCGGGTTCGAATCCCGGCAAGGACATGGATGGTTGTGTATGTCCTGTTCGTTAAGAATAAAAAGTTTGATGTACTGTGTAGTATGAATGAACGAATATGTTAACGACGAAGATAATAACTGAGATTGGGTACATAGCCGTTAGTTGAGCTTAGCCCATTAATAGCCTATTCGTTTTGAGATATTTCGTGCTCCTGAGTAACTCAAAAGCTCGAGATACGGCTTGCCATTGGCTGCGCACAAGTACTGGAACAGCTCAGGAGCACGAAACTCCACAAAACGAATACCGTATAAAAGAGAATGTGAGTAGAGAGTTGAAGTGCGCGCAGCACGTAAGCCCGAACGTGGACGTAGACGTGAGAAATATAACGTTTACGTCTTGGAGTAAAAATAGAGTTGAAGTGCTGCCATACGTACGTACGGCAGACCATTAGGGACTAAAGCTAACCTATTATTTCTTTTTGTTGTAATCTGACAGAGAAACTTTCTGATATTAGCGATTCAGATTGTTCTCTATAAACAAATTGATGAAGTGCACATATATTTGTAGGATTCCTTCATTACATTCGAATTTCAAAATGAATAATAATGAAAATATTTTTTTATAACTTGAGTTCTTGCCGAAAGCAGGAATTTTAGAGGAAATCATCACAAATGAGTTGCTTGTATGTAAATATCACTCTCATTTGAAAGGAAAATTCAACATTTGTAACTTATCGAAATAATATATTAGTTCTTGGTACTTATATGCAATCTCGTAACAGAAGTATTGCATTGAAAAAATTCAACACTTCTTAGAAAAATGCAAAATCACAGTTTATAAATAATAAGAAAGATATTAAGTAAAAAGTTAATTAATCGTGTTCTCAAAACAAAGTTTCAGCTACTAGATTATTTTTAAATTTTTAAGGTTAGAAGCAATTCATTTCAAAATTCCAGCATTCGCCCTTCATCGGTCGGATTCGTTCAACTTTCGGTTACGTACGTACGTACTGCGTACGTACCACAGAACATATAAAAAAGAAATGCGAAGTCCCCACTATTCTGTGGAAACAAATTGGCGGCCATTTTGAGTGGCCAACTACTGGTAGCGACATCTGGGACCACATTACGAACTAATATCTGTCAGATTATTTCGTTATGGCGGTAATATTCAAATTAATAGAAAGTCTTGATAGGTCGCGTTTTTATTTTCATCACTTCCTTCGATTAATTCAATCGGAGAGAAATATGAAGTATAGTTTTCATTTTCCTCTACGATTAAATTGATAGCAAACTTTTGAAAATAAAAACATGACCTACCACACATTTCGGACGTTGTTAAACTAAAAGAGGTTACTTTGTGATCAACATTTGTAAACATGATGGTGAAATTAATATTTTAATTAGTATTCAGGACAATATCAGCAGTAATATAACAAATTACATAAAATTTCTTGATGAACAAGATATATCATCAATATCAATCGCCAGTGACACTATGATATGCAAATTCTATGAACCAGAACCAGGGACGACCAGGGCAGTGGATGACCTAGAATAAAAGAATATAAAGATAATTTATTGCAATAATCCAATGCCAGGTTCTATATTCTACCCTTTGTACCCAAATCATACAAGACATACCTTTTTCGGCTTTCATAAAATAACCCACAATTTAAACATATCTCATCGAAGAGCACAAAAAGGATCAAGCTCGTTGGTATATCTAACCCGAACTTTCAGATATTTAAATAATACGAATACCAAAATTTATTGAAGGAATCTGGGTTGAACGAAAGGTTGGAGGTATGTAGTTGTATAACTTTCTACTCTTAAATATGAACGTTGAGATATTTCATGCCTTCTGCTAATGGAATAATTTGGTTAAATTTTTGAGAACTCGGAAGAAGAGCCTTCTGAATTATAGGAATAGGTACCAGGGAAAATTTATATTGTAGTTTCGATGGCGAAAGGTATACTGTTTCATTAAACATGTTTAATGAAGATAGATATGATAAATGGGATTGAATATTGAGTAAGCAATTTTTGTCAGTATAGAATACATAATATAGTAAAAATTACCTAATAAATTCAAAAGTAAGCCATAAAATAAAGGTTGAAAAACTTCACTGATTACCACTTCACACATTTTATTTTACTAACAATAACAAAACTGAATTGTCAAATTGTTGCGTCAAAGTCAAAACATCCATTCCATTTAGAGAGAGACAACAAACATCATCTTCCATCTCCCTCAATCTTGAGTGGCCACCATAGAGTATTTTGTTTCCAACCTAGCACTAGCAGTTTCACCCCCTGGTACGTACGTGACAGGACGCTAGTTTACGTCGCACGTAAAGCCGGCCCAAGCGTGAACGTAAGAAACTGACGAATGCGCATGAGCACATGTCAATTGTAACGTTTACGTCTACGTCCTTGGCAGCACTTCAACTCTCTAGTGAGTGAGTAAGGGGTCGTTTATACTGGCCCGTAACTTTAACTTTTCCTTACCCTAAGAGTTGAAACATAGAAATTTCGTGCTATGGTTTATACTCGAACTTTAACTTATTCCTTAAATAGAAGTTTTTCATTCATAATTTAAGGGCATAAGTTAAGGGCATAAGTTACGGGCCAGTATAAACGACCCCTAAGGGGTCGTTTATACTGGCCCGTAACTTTAACTTTTCCCTTACCCTAAGAGTTGAAACATATAAATTTCGTGCTATGGTTTATACTCGAACTTTAACTTATTCCCTTAAATAGAAGTTTTTCATTCATAATTTAAGGGCATAAGTTAAGGGCATAAGTTACGGGCCAGTATAAACGACCCCTAACCACACTTTCTACGGAAAGCGCGCCGTTCTTCAAGGTAAGTTTGGCACCGCCGCATTGTCAAAGACTTGGGGTTTGTTTATCTCTTAGATTAGGTGTAAATAATCTAAGATCTCTGCGCACGATTTGCCAAATGTCATAAAAAATGATGGCGGGAATTACGTTTCTTAGCGCTGATTGGAAACTGAAAACCAGGATATCGATATTTTATTTCATGATTACTTATACATATTTGGTTGATCTTCATTTCGTACATGGCAATTGCGATCTGGGTATGTCGCTATCTGCATACTTTATAAAGGATTTTTAATTTTAATTAAGGTTAATATAATTCTTGGAAAAGCGCGCCATCGGCAACCCCTAACCTTCTATTTCTATTCTATCAATCAGTCGATGGTCACACCCAATTTTGGTTTTTCATTGATTGCTCTACTATATATACCTTTCATTGCTTTATTTTTCTGCCATTTCACTATTTGGTGATAAATAAAAGAACACAACCCAAAACTTTCACTTGCCTGAAGCTTCCAGTGTTCAGAGATATTAAATTCAATTAGGTAGTTAGTTATATAATACATATTTAAATCTGAATAAATCACCTGTTCATCAAGTGTGTTAAGATTAAAATCGAAATTTACATTTTAACAGATTGACAACTGCAATATCAACATAAATCATTCAAACTTCGATAAATAATTCATAGCCTACAATTATTCTTCATAAAACCCCTAAATAATCTTGAAAGGTGTTATACGAATATGTCTATACAATTAGAAACTCCTAAAAATATGCAGTCTGACACATAATAGCTATTGATATTATACTCAGATCAACAAAATAGTATTTTATTGATCTGAGGTATTATATCATATCCTTATAATAGTTGAAATAGAATCCAATCAGATATTAAATTATGAATAATGGTAATGTACGCACAGAATATGACATTATATGAACCTATTCTAGGTTAATTAAATCAGATTCAAACCGAAACAGTTTCCGGTCAGCTGATTCTAAAACAGCTGTTCATATGTCACTCCCGAAAGAACTGATATGCGGCGGTGCCAAACTTACCTTGAAGAACGGCGCGCTTTCCATCGAAAGTGTGGTTACGTGGTACGTCTAGAATTTCGATGTTTTTGCGTTAATTATTGAATTTACCTGAAATGAAACTATTCGAATCGTTATGTGAATGTTCGAGAGTGATTTATAGACCAAACCGGGGCAGTGTTTTTGTGTTTTTATAGTGGAAATAGTGACGTGAAGATGGTACATTTTTGGAACTTTGGGGGCCCATATCTTCTAAACTAAGACAGACCGCCACTTGTTGGTTTCACTAATGTTGTTCAGGAAGACTCAATGAATACAATGACACCAAAATCTGGTCGATATCTGCTGGTCACTAGTAACTTAATATTTACCCACATTGTACATGATCGTTTACCTGAAAAACGAGCGCAATGCCATTAATACTAGCAGAAATATCTGCTGAATTGAATCCCTTAAGAACTCGCAGTAACACCGATACACTGCCTGGCGTTCCCTTGCAGTAAAATGAGAGGAATCTGGTTGTATCCCGGCCGTTTCAATTCAGATATCAAATCAAAGTAGATTTAAGAGATATTTAAATCCACTTGTCGATTAAATCAAGAATATAAACTGATATTAACAATTAAATTCGAAATATCTTCAATAGGTTAACTCAAACTGGAAAAAGTCAAAGTCAGTGATATTTTCAACACCAACCTAAAATCGGCAAATCGAAATTCACCGAACGGACCGATACCAACATATTTTCGATTTCTCACAGCCGCCCGAGATGCCAATCATTTTGAAATGAACTATATGTTCTGTTAATACCAGAATTCACTTTCCAATCCAGTTATTATATTATTATAGTTATCTCTCAACTTCAAGAGTCTATATCTCGTTCAACTATAGTCCGTTCACGAAAGGTTGAGCCGTCGGTTGGCCATGGAAATTTGGCATATTCCACTGTGTATATTAAAATTTAGGTTATGTTCTTGTCAGATTGATACGCAATGTTGTCAATATTGCATAGAGTTGTCTGATAACTCGCAATCTCGTCGAACGAGGCCGGTTACATTCGGCAACGTTGACTTTATTTTACGTTATGACAGCAAATACTGCCAATTTCAGATAAATAAAAAAACGCCTACTATGTGCTCAACCTTTCGTGAACGGACTATAGATATTCTACAATGTAGAATATCTATCGGCATCGACATCGGACGTGTCGGATCGATCTAAACCGTTCGTTTATTACATCCGGATTGAGGGGAATACACATCTGTGGGTCGATTCTTGAATTATGTCGTGTTCGCGAATCGACAAATGTCGACCAACTTAGCAGGGAAGTTGGTCGACAATTGTCGAATCGCGACCACGACATAATTCAAGAATCACCCCCCTGTACCGTTCGTCATAAAAATCTGAGCAATCGGACGTCAATCTTTTCGCTCGGTCTATTTCGACGGAGCAAAGCGATTTTATCCATAGAGTTTTATGTTTTTTATATTTGTTTTTGTTTTATGTTGAGTTTCCTGATCCGACAACCGATAGGGATAGATTGAAAAATTCTAACAGTTTTATTCTTCTGTTTTCATTTATTCATTAAAAACTTAATAAATTCAATAAAGCTATCGTAGTTATAAACGGGCAGGTGGAAATATTGCTTTCCCGTTTCTTTTTCGTGTAATTAATCAATCAGGTTCTTTCGGTACAACTATCGCCGTATTGAACGACCAGAAGGGGATACTGCATTACTCGTTTCTTTTGCATTCAGTGCCTTTGCACCTAATTATTTAATTGAGATTTTATTTGAAGAGCTACTAAAAGGGTGAAAGTATAGTTAAAAGATGAGCATATTTCCCAAAATAGTGATCTTTGAAATCTCATAATCTATTGGCGAATCCAATTTACGTTGGTGGCGCTGCGAACTGTAAACAAACTTTGACGTTTGTCAGTACTATTTTCAAGATTAGTATAGCGAGATGGAGGTTTTTGTACGATTTTCTTGAAAATCTATATATTTATTGGACATATTGAAAGTAAATTAGTGGATTGTGGTTAATGTTGTATAAAGTTAAGCTGAAAAATTGGTTCCTTCAGTCTAATCCTTGGTGAAATAGACAATAAATAATTCAACAGGAACAATGGTGCACTATTTGAGCTTGAATACCGTTTTCAATTATTTGGGGGCTGCACCCAATAAAATATGCATAATAAAAGGTGAACAAGTCCTCAATTGTAAGCACCTAATATTGGTGGGCATTGTAGTTATTGGTCCTTTATCAAAAGGAGAATACCTCTTCGTTATAGTCAATTAGGTACTATAGCCGCTAAAAAGAAATTCACATAATGCGATAAATAACTGCTGCTAATAGCATAATGATACTGAAAGTAGTTTGGGAAACCCTCTGTCAATTAACAATTATCTAATTGTTGAAAGGAAGAGATGTAGTGTATGGATTGGTAAAACGTATTCAGATCCCGATGTAGTTGAACGAGGTATATACTCTTGAAGTTGAGAGATGACTATAATAATATAATAACTGGATCGTAAAGTGAATACAGGTATTGACAGAATGTAACAGATGTATCATTCGTATATATAGTTTGACTGGGAAAGTAAATACAAGGAGTTAAGTTAAATAGTATATTATTTCAACCCTGTCAAATAAAGTGTATAAAAAGTGTGATTCTACATGGATTGCTGAAACGTAATCAGATCCCAATGTATAGTTCGTTCACGAAAGGTTGAGCCGTCGGTTGGCCATGGAAATTTGGCATATTCCACTGTGTATATTAAAATTTAGGTTATGTTCTTGTCAGATTGATACGCAATGTTGTCAATATTACATAGAGTTGTCTGATAACTCGCAATCTCGTCGAACGAGGCCGGTTACATTCGGCAACGTTGACTTTATTATACGTTATGACAGCAAATACTGCCAATTTCAGATAAATAAAAAAACGCCTACTATGCGTATATTCCGTAAATCAACCGATAAAACCAGACCGGTCGATAATATTTTGACAGCGGTCATCTCTGGTTGTTTTGGTTGAAGTTTATTTACGGAACGTATTTCGGTTGCTGTCTGACTATTATTTAGGTTAGGTTCAACTTCAAAATAATTTTATTCATTTAGAACTTAGTCCACAGGAACAGGAAGACGAAAATGATGATCAACAGAAGAAGGAATCATTTGGGTATACAAAACAGAAAAATTTTCAATCAACCAGATATTGTTCCCACTAAAAAAATTGAAAAGTACTTAAAGTACATTTTATCCTGCTTGTTTTACCATGAAGTAAATATTGTCAGTTTAGTTGTTTTGATATTTGCAATTAAAAAATAGGGTACCTACGAATATTTTCTTTTGTTATGAGAAAAAATGTATTGATAAAATATATATTTTAGTACAACATATTTACAAGGAAGAAATACATCGGAAAAATGCTGAAAATCTGAAGTTAACGAAACAAAAAAATCTGAAAATAAATCGACACGACATACAATGAAAAAAATATTCAGTCTAATTCAACAACACAAATCACAGCACAGAACATAAAAATCATAGCAAGCACAACGATTCAACTCTGAAATAACCCATGATATTCATCAAATAACCTAAATCCCAAAAAAAAACAATAACAAACCAAAGAAACCGAAGAAATTCCTTGGTTGTTCTGGTTCCTGAATATTACCGCTTTTTTCTGTAACCGGATTCCGTAAATAAACTGTTCGCAGAAACCAACCGAGAATTTCATATTTACGGAACAGAAAATTACCAACCAAGTTGATTTACGGAATATATGCTGGATTCGCCAATAGATTATGAGATTTCAAAGATCACTATTTTGGGAAATATGCTCATCTTTTAACTATACTTTCACCCTTTTAGTAGCTCTTCAAATAAAATCTCAATTAAATAATTAGGTGCAAAGGCACTGAATGCAAAAGAAACGAGTAATGCAGTATCCCCTTCTGGTCGTTCAATACGGCGATAGTTGTACCGAAAGAACCTGATTGATTAATTACACGAAAAAGAAACGGGAAAGCAATATTTCCACCTGCCCGTTTATAACTACGATAGCTTATTGAATTTATTAAGTTTTTAATGAATAAATGAAAACAGAAGAATAAAACTGTTAGAATTTTTCAATCTATCCTATCGGTTGTCGGATCAGGAAACTCAACATAAAACAAAAACAAATATAAAAAACATAAAACTCTATGGATAAAATCGCTTTGCTCCGTCGAAATAGACCGAGCGAAAAGATTGACGTCCGATTGCTCAGATTTTTATGACGAACGGTACAGGGGGGTGATTCTTGAATTATGTCGTGGTCGCGATTCGACAATTGTCGACCAACTTCCCTGCTAAGTTGGTCGACATTTGTCGATTCGCGAACACGACATAATTCAAGAATCGACCCACAGATGTGTATTCCCCTCAATCCGGATGTAATAAACGAACGGTTTAGATCGATCCGACACGTCCGATGTCGATGCCGATAGATATTCTACATTGTAGAATATCTATAGTCCGTTCACGAAAGGTTGAGCACATAGTAGGCGTTTTTTTATTTATCTGAAATTGGCAGTATTTGCTGTCATAACGTAAAATAAAGTCAACGTTGCCGAATGTAACCGGCCTCGTTCGACGAGATTGCGAGTTATCAGACAACTCTATGCAATATTGACAACATTGCGTATCAATCTGACAAGAACATAACCTAAATTTTAATATACACAGTGGAATATGCCAAATTTCCATGGCCAACCGACGGCTCAACCTTTCGTGAACGGACGAGCTGTGGTTACATGTAACTATCACGTGATCATTTGACAGTTAATACACGTATTTTCTGTCAAATGATCACGTGATAGTTAGATAGTTATTATATGTTCTGTGGTTACATGTAACCACAGCTCGCCAAAATTCGACTTTTGCTTCAAAACGCAACTGATCGTCTGTTTGTTGTACTAGCTGAGGAGGATTCAAATTGCAGTCACTAGAGGGCGCATCGCTTAGCAGATTAGAAGTTCTGAATCGAAACAAAGCTTTTATATTCTGTGGTTCATATATTCTGTGATTTCTTTTCTATTCTGTTTGCTTTTTATTATAGGTTCTGTGGTGCTACCTACTATTTATTTAAATTAAACCACATAAAATTTCCAGAAAGTAGTTCCGTTCAATAGTAATGATAATATTTCATCATTCGAAATTCGAATGTTGTTGATCTGGTATTTGAAATTCACTGTATCTATTTTCAGCGGAAAATATTGGCCCAAAAATGGAGGCTCTTATACCTGTGATTAATAAACTCCAAGATGTTTTCAATACTGTTGGATCGGATGCGATTCATCTACCACAAATTGTTGTGTTAGGCTCTCAGGTAAAACAGATAATAGATCTTATCTGCAAATTTGGTCATATTTATGTTTTGTAGAGTTCCGGAAAAAGTTCAGTTATTGAAAGTCTGGTTGGCAAATCTTTTTTGCCAAGAGGTACAGGTATTGTTACCAGAAGACCTCTTATTTTGCAGTTGGTTTATTGTCCGAAAGAAGACAGAGAGCACAGGAAAGCAGCAGATGGTAGGTTAATAAATTCAACAATTAGAATAATTAGTGATTTGTTATATGAATTACTCAACATAAAACTATTGTGGACATTAGAGAGAGAATTTGCTACTCACTGACAGATGGTTGTGTATGCCCTAGTTTGATACAAACATGAAAGTGATGAACTTTTGGTATGAAAGAAATATAAGACTTAGAAAGTCACTGTTAGGTTGTTTCCATTTGAAGCTGCATCACTTCCAAACTGATGCAAAATCAGTAAGTAAAACAGCATTCCTATTGGTCGATTCGGTCGAAGTGAAGTGATTTCTTCAGTTAATCAGTCAAATAGAAAAGTCCCATTAGAAAGACTGGGTACATAACCAAAAAGATTGAGCCCAATAAAAGAGAATGAAAAAACAAACCAAACTGAGATTATGGTCACTTAATTTGTTTAAATTTGACATTCTTATCTTACCACTCAGCGGAGAAATTTGTGTTTTTAACTATGCTCTTCCCTGGTTAGGTGGTAAACTCAAGGAAAAATTCTGTATATATCGATTAAATTGAATTGGTCATCTTTACAAATGAATTGAATTGGTCATATTAAATGAATCTGTATGCAGGAATTGATGCCTCCATTTGGTTTTTTCATAGAAAAATCCCACTGTTTGTTGAGGTCCCCTCACTTCATACGGTTATTTCATTTATTTTGCAGCTCTTTTGTACTTCATTAATCCAAATTTTCAGATAAATACACCAATTTCACTCATATTATATGCATGAATTTTGATATCAACGGATTTGAAGACAACGATGGATAGAACTCACCGAAGAATGGTTACGGCAATACCAACAACACCGTAGCTCTTGCCGCATCTCGTATTATGTTTTATTTCTTGAGTTCTTACAAATATGACAATTCAATTAGGAACGTCTTATTACATTTAGTCATCCACTGACGAACTCACTAGATCCTAACTTAAATTACTTCCTAATGCCATATCTCCCTTTCCTTGATAATTTAGTGGAAGTCCTTACATCTAAATCAATTTAAAAATTACATATTCAGACAAATAGGCAGGTTTTCTAATATGTACTTCTTTTGAAACATCTAGAAGACACTATATCATTATCTGGGATCTCCACCGTATCATTTGTTTGGTCTCTCGATACATTCACTTCTTCCTTATTCACATTACATTCACTAGGGTGACATGAAATTGTCAGTAAGTCATCATTTGTGATAGGAATATAATATGGTGCAAAGGTTAAATGCCATTATTTCGTCTAAACTTTCCTACTTCAATTTCCACTATATATGAAAAAAATACCAAATATTTCAATTAATAATAATAAAAACTGTTATTTATTGATCATTCAAAAGGCTATCAACCGGAGTCCTTCAGCCCTGTATAATTGAGTTATATCATATAGCAAAAAAAATACTTATTCATTTTATGAAGCAGTGTGTTGAGATGAAGCTGTCCATAATGGTCTTAGTTGGATATTTTCTTTGTGCCTCATTTGTTTTTCCCTATGAAACATCTCATTTACATCCTCCAGTTCCCGTATAGGTTGTGAAAATCTTTCATTTAGATAGGTTGATCGTTCTCTTATCGGTGGTATTCAGGTTTTGCTTTATAAAAGTTGTTTTGGTGGATTATGTAATCTATTCAGCAGATGTCTCAGTCTCGTTATAGTCCTTAGAGTAATTCTTTCACCTACCTCTACGTTCCTCAGTGCTGAGTCCAAAACATTATAATATAGGTAATGTCCATATTTCAGAATAGGTCTGCAAATGGATTTATAAATCTTCGTTGCATTTTCTATAGTGATTCCTTCGTTTTTGTAAGTGAGGCTCCTGAAGTATTTAGCTCTAGCGATTGTTTTCTTCTTACTGAGGTTAGTTTGGAGTTTCATATTTGCTGGGTTGTCAATTTTTATACCGAGGTATTTTTTTGTGTGAGAAGGTATTATTTTACTACTCTCTACTGTTGGTCAATTGGGTACTATCTTGAAAATGATCAATATTGATTTATCTGGATTAGGTCGTAGCCGCCACCTATGGAACCATGATATCAGCCTGTCCATGTAAAGTTGTAGACCATTTATACACTTCTTTAGTTTTTTTTCGTGAGAGATAATTATGGTATCATCTGCATATAGTAAAAGGAATTGCTCTGTTACCTCCATACATGTCTCTACAGAATACATCGTAGAGGAGGGGGAAAATTGTTGAACATCTGTGATCCGTACTGAATCACCAACATCAAGCACGTCCATGTTTTTGGCATTATGTCTCTGGTTGTAGTTTCTTTCAGATTTTTTTCTTTAAGCGGTTTTTCCTCTTTAAGATAGTCCGTTTTTGCCTCCAGTGTTTTCTTCAGCATACTTGGCAGAATCAGAACGGTTGATCTTATTTTTCTATTTAAGAAGTTCGTTAGGGGAGAAACCATGCTCTAATGAACTTTTTATATTTTTATTTTTATACGCATCTCTCGGGAAAAGACTGAGCTTATAGCGCCCTTTCAAGCGCCCCGAGACTAGTTCGGTATGCTAATAATGCCAAGAATATGTCGTGATTTTTATTGATTGAATGCTCAGCTGTTTGCACTGCTCGTTCCACCACTTCATTGCTTTGAGCGAACTTGGGGGTATAGTCCATTTCAGGAGAGTATGGAGTGAAAGAACCTCTTAGCACCTCCTATCGGTACGACCTCTCTATCGTGAACGCGGCAGAGTAAGCATCTATCTCTCTTATACTAGTCCAATAAACCTCTGACACATTTCGATCGCGCGTGGATCTGAACCTTGAATGGAGAAGGAGAGGCTAAAATATTACTCATTTCATACTCTTGTGAAATATAGTATAGAACTGATATGTGTAAATGTGTGTAATCATATTCATGTGCAAAATGTTTGAATTTTCCTGAAAACTGTGTTCCATTCTTTGATCTCTCAACTTCTGGGACACACAATCTTGAGAACAGATCATTTAACTTTCTGACTACGACATTAGTTTAATTGTTCAGTTCAAAAATTTTAAAATACCGAGTAAAAAATCTACAACGATCATAAACTATTTATCCTGTTTGAAGAAATCTACAGCAATATTCTACCAGGCACGTAGCTAGGGGGTGGGCTAAGGGGCTGAAGCCTGAAGAATAAATCAGATCCGGACTAAAAAAATTTCGGACTTTTTTTATTTTCATGAATATTGGAACACGCTGTAGGTGAACACTATGTTTTTATTTAATTTTCGTAACCACAAAGAATCAATCAATGAGAAAAATTCAAAATCTCTGCTTGGCACGGTCATACAGGGTGATCAAGAAGTGGGCAAAAACATTACCTCATGAGTGAAATTTCAAAGCTCAATAACTCTTGAATGATTGGATCGAATCATTTCAAATTTGGGAGTTTTGTCACCCTTTACGATTGCCATCTTTCACTTTTTCAGAAATTGAATAAATCAGATCCGGACTAGAAAAATTTTGGACTTTTTCTATTTCCGTGAATATTGGAACACCCTGTACGCGAACATTATAGTTTTTTCGTTATCGTGACCACAAAGAATCAGTTCATAATGAAAATTTAAAATCTCTGCTTGGCAACTTTATACATGGCGATCAATAAAGATTCTCTCGAAAGAATATGTACTCCATAATAAATATTATTTCAAATTCTATAGTTTTGTCACCCTTCCTTTTATGACTGAAAACGAATACTAATGTTTAGGTAGAGAGTTCTGATCAAGAAATCGAATAAAAAAAAAGAGTGTTCACTTCACTCTCAAACGATAAAAATTGAATGGAAAAATTTTCAGTTCAGGAATTGAACAAATTGGTATGTAATCATTTCAATACATTTTGAAGCAAGTTGATGAAGTTGTACGTCAATTTGAGGAAATTTTGAAGGAAGGCAGTATTGAAGAGTGACAAAACTGTAAAATTCGAAGTAATTTCACAGATAAAATCAAGATTTATCGAACTATGAAATTTAACTCATAAGGCCATATTCCTAGATCTCTCTGTATGACAGTGCCAAGCAGAGAATTAAAATTTTTCTCATTAATTGATTCTTTATCGTTACTAAAATGAAAAAACATAATGTTCACGTACAGGGTGATACACTATCAACAAAAATTGAGAATGTCTAAAATTTTTCTAGCCCGGATCTGATTTATTCGAATTCGGAAATATTGACAGATGGTAATCGTAAAGGGTGACAAAACTTCCAAATTTGAAATCATTCGGTCGAATAATTTAAGAGTTATTGAAGTTTGAAATTTCACCCCTGAGTTTATGTTTTTTGCTCACTTCTTGATCTCCCTGTATGACCGTGCCAAGCGGAGATTTTGAATTTTTATCAATAATTGATTCTTTGTATTAAAAACATAATGTTCACGTAAAGGGTTTTCCAAAATTCATGAAAATAGAAAAGTCCAAAATTTTGCTGGTCCGGATCTGATTTATTAAATTTCTTAGATATTGAAAGATGGCAATCGTAAAGGGTGACAAAACTCCCAAATTTGAAATAATTCGGTCCAATAATTCAAGAGTTATTGAACTTTGAAATTTCCCTCGTGAGGTAATGTTTTTTTCTCATTTATTGATCACCTTGCATGACCGTGCCAAGCAAAGATTTTGAATTTTTCTCATTGATTGATTCTTTGTGGTTACGAAAATGTAATAAAAACATAATATTCACGTACAGGGATTTCCAATATTCATGAAAATGGAAAAAGTTCAAAATTTTGCTAGTCCGGATCTGATTTCTTCAATTTCTGAAATATTGAAAGATGGCAATCGTAAAGGGTGACAAAACTTGCAAATTTGAAATCATTCGGTCGAATAGTTTGAGAGTTATTGAACTTTGAAATTTCAGCCATCAAATGAATATCACCCTGTATATTCCAAACGAAGGCCCTCAAACGATTATAACCTCTTGATGAGAGTCCTCCCTGATGTACTTGATTCATGGTATCCTTTTGTCGCATTCTTCCCGGGACACCCTGTATAAACCGCCGATCCAACACTCATTTTTTTCGTTCCCCCTGATGAATGAAATCTAAAACCTGCTTCTGTAAGCTTCTTGGAATAATAATGCGAGATCCCTTCAAAACGAAATTTTCAGGAAAATTAATGTCATACCTATGTTGATAATAATATGGGCACACTTCAAGGGGCAATTTTGATTTTTCTGGCCAAGAAAGAATCGAGTACTCTTTTCAACTTTTTGTATATGGGATCATTTTCCTATTCGGTTTTGATGAGTTTTAGAAATTCGTTTTTATTGGCAAATTCTTATTACTGCTTTCACAAATGTATCAACTTCTACTTCCAATTCCTCCCGAAAACTCTCATTTGGAAGTGGTTCATGACTCAAAGCATCTTTTGGGATGCTTGAAGCTCTGTTTGTTTTGCTAACGTAAAGTCGCATCCACACTATGCCGAACGACATCATTCGACTTGTGTCGTTCGACAAAGTCGAATAAATGTGGACGTTGTAGAAGTCGAATCGAATCATGTCGCTTCCAACCCGACTGAGCGCGGTCCCGATCAAAGGAAGTCGAATCGAATCATTCAGTCTGGACGTGTCGACTGTCGAATGGGCCGAATGGGGTTCAGTGTTCAGTTGCATTCAAAAGCGCTGCGTATTCACATGCCGTCGGATTCGGATTTGAACTGAATTTCTCCCGCGTTCCGGCTCCGTGACGAAGACGTTCTTGTTGAAGGTGCTCGCTCACAACTGAGTCGAACCGTTTATCGTTCGACACGTCCACACCGATTGTCGAATCGAACGTGTCGCCCCGAACGTGTCGAATGATGTCGTTCGGCATAGTGTGGATGCGACTTAACAGCGTCTGTCAATGTAAGCTTATGTGGAAATTGAATCTTCTTTCTGTCTTTCGTATCTGCTATAGCGATAACAATTCGGTCTCGAATTCATTCATTTTTCATATTTATAGTGTTCAACCAAAGAATGAAGGCTACTAATGAAATTTTCCACCGACTCTTCTGGTCTCTGAACACGTGAATTGAATTGATAGCTTTCGAATATCACGTTTCTTGGGGAATAAAATATTTGTCAAACTTTTGGATTACCTGATCGTAGGTCTCTGAGCCTGGCGAATTCTGTTGACAAAGTATCTCCTCAGCTTCATTACCCATCAGATATATTAGAACATCGATTTTTTCTTGATCTGGTTTTTATTAAGCCTATTCGTTTTGATCGGTGAGTTGCTCCTGAGCAACTCAAAAGCTCGAAATACTGGTTGCGCACAAAGCACTGGAATAGCTCAAGAGCACGAAACTCTGAAAACGAATACTATAATGATTGTAGCCGATTACAGACATGTAACGATTCCATCTATTCTTCCAATGAATTCCGTGAAAGGCTGTACATTCGCAAATGTTCCTGACTGCTTGGTTTCCTTTGTCGCCATAATTCGCAAAGAAAAATGTGGTTATTGAACTTACTCTTAAGCTGTATCGATGATGTGTGACTCACTCACGTATACAACGTCGTGAGGCACCGTTGCCACCATGTCATATTATGTATTATTTCTTGAGTACTTTTAAATAACAAAAATGACGGAGCAATTAGGAATGTTTCATTCCACTGACTAACGCACTATAGTCTTTTTCAGGAAAGTATGAAGTAAAGGAAACCTCTTAGCCACTTCTATCGCTACGACCTCTCTATCGTGAACACGGCAGAGTAGGCATCTATGTCTCTTTACTAGTCCAGTGAATTTCAGACAACTTCCGGTCGCGTGCGAATATGAATGACAACTAACGAATGTTCTATGGAGAAGGAGGAGTTAAAGTTTCACTTCTTGGTGAAATACAATAAAGATCCTAACTTAAATTAGTTCCTCATGCCACAATAATTATTCCGACAAGCAGAATAGGAATATGGGCTATTAGACTACGTGAAATGAGGAAAAAGGTTTCCGATAAGGAATAATAATAATTTGAGTGCTTTATTACATCTGATCACTCAAAAAATAGAAATGATTTGAAGTGAATTGATAAGATTTACAGGCCTTTCTTGTGGAAATCTATACATTTTTTGTTTGAAGTAAACTCACAAAAAGGTCGAGGAGAGTCCGTTGGTCTTGCTGGCCAAGGTATGGTAGGGAACCCACAATATTATTTTCCAAAATGCGGACCAAAATGTTGAATTTCAAGGGATAATGGTACACTCGAATGTTTATTTTTCCGTGTCCAATATCTAGCGACTAACGCTGAGAGAAAATGGGATGCATCTATAAACATAATATATTTTTGAACTCCTGATTTTTCCCCCATGACTTCACAGAAATCCATTCGCAGTCCTCTGGGCTATTGGCATGTTCTCAATTTATAGGACTCACGTTTCAAAGCAGGTGGATGTTGTCTCATCTATTGCCCATTTTCTTTCTTCTGAGAAATTCTCGGTTATTTTAATAATGCTGTCAAATGCTTTATTGATGTCCAGGTAAATAGCAGCTGTTTTCTTTCAATTGAGTTGAGCATTTTGTGTGTTGTCATAATTCGCTGGTTAGTTGATTTACTGGGACGAGATCCGAATCGTTGTTTAGACAGTACACTTTTAGTTGTTCCTCAAAACTACTTTAAATTATTATTTCAAAGAGTTTTCCTAATACTGGCAGCAATTTTATCAGCCTATAACTTTCTACTTAACGATGGTATCTGTTATGTTTGGGGGTGGTAACTATTATGTCTGATTTCCAAATTTGCAGAATATTCCGTAGTTAATACATCGCTCATGAATTTTTATTATCACTGTGTACTTCATTGCGTTAACATACGTCTTCACGACAATCCATCGAATATTATCAATTCCTGGAGCACCGTTCTTGCTTTATGTAGAATCTCATAATAGATTTCTTCTTTGATATTTTCCTTTGTTATTGATGTTTGATGGTTGCTGAAATATTTGTCATACCAGGAGTTTACAGAGTTTACATACGCCTTAGATTAGATTAGATAGTGGTTGATTACCCTTCTGCACTGCGACCAATAAGGTCTTTTGTGCGTTACCATACTAAAACTACGTTTTTCCCAGGAATCTAACCTCCTTAGCAAAGCTGGTTATTTCCTTAGGAGACTTCGCTCTTATGTCGGCTGGAGTTAATATAACGACCCCCTAGTAGAGTAAGTCTGGTATGCGCCAGCGCAGTGCATTGGCATAGTATGTGCTCGGTGGTTTCAGTGGCCGATTCACATAACCTACAAATGTCGGAGTTTTCTTTACCGATCTTGTGTAGGTGATATCTCACGGGACAATGCCCTGTGAGAAGGCCGATTAGCAGCTTTAACTCGTTTTTTGACAACGATAGAGCTTGTTGAGCCTTCTCTTTGGAAGGTTCGATTAGTCTCTTTGCTTGTCTTTGACCGGATGTGTTTATTCAGTAAGAGTGTTTCTCCCTTTTTTCCCAAACACCGACCTCTGCCCTAATCAGTGTAGGTGATACCCAACAGGAGGGCACGGGTCCGGTGAAGGGTGTGTTTGCTCCTCTTTTTGCAAGGGCATCAGCTCTCTCATTTCCCTCAATGTTCTGGTGGGCAGGTACCCGAACTAAAACTAGCTTGTTGTACTCCGCCAGTGTTTTGAGGAACTGTTTGCAGCTCCAAATGGTCCTTGATCTACAATCAACGGCCATAAGCTGCCTCAGTGCCATCTGACAATCAGAGGCAATGCAAATTCTGGCTCCCTTGTACTGTCTGGACAGACAGACTTGGGCGCATCTTTCTATGGCCAGAATTTCAGTTTGGAGCGTTGTTATTGGCTTTCCCAAAGCACCGATTCCCTGTATTTGGGACCGTATATGCCTATGCCTGCTCTTCTTTCCCTTAGGGACCCATCTGTGTACCAGATGAGATGGTTTTTACGAAGTCGAGACAAACCTCCCACACTTTCTTGGCGATCACCTATGATCACTTCGTAGTTGGCGTCAAGGTCATACTCGATTGGCATGGAATCCCTCGGTAGTAAAGGGAGTTCACCACCGAGTGATTTTAAAATATTTCCGTGTCCCTTGCCAGGCACTATTTGATCCATTCTTAGGGCACTCATGAGACCTTCTTTCTTAACATAAATGTGCAGCGGGGTGAGATCCAGTATTACCTCTACTGCAGCTGTAGGAGTTGTATACGCAGCTCCTGTAATGCCTAGACAAGCCAGTCTTTGAAGCTTATTCAGCCTCTGCTGGCTTGTCTTTTCTTCAGTTTTAGTCCACCAAACTAAAGAGGCATATTATTCGTTCTGTCAAATTGGGTGTTCTTTCGATAGACTATAGTTGAAGGAGTTTTTGAAGTGGCCAGCGAACTTTTCTGCCTTTTCTTCATTAGTGTTGTATTCTCTCGCTAAATTCTGCAGGGTTGAAATTTAATCGTATATTTTGTATTCGGAAAGCCTGTTAACCTGTGTTCGATAGGGCAGGTAATAGTCCTTTACTCCACCAATGAACGAGCGCTCAAAAGCTCCTGCTCAGAGCTTTCCTTAATTTTTCTTTAGTTAAAATCAGTTTTTATGAGGTACTGCAGAGGTAAGGCCCTTTGGGGCTTTGTATTATTCAAATTGGCTGTTTCATTGCTTTACTGTGATCCATTCCTACGACACTGTTCCCGTTAATTATAACCGATAGCATTCGGTTAGTTATTCCGTTACACATCGAGACTCCAGTGATTTTTTTTCACTTTTTTGACACTGGTTATTGAGATTTGTGGGTTTCCGTTTTTTTAAGTAATTAAAGTAAATGAAATTCATTCAGAACCGCCGTTCCATTCCGAAGTGATTTTTTTGAGCGCTCGTTCTACTTAGACGAGTGCTATATCGTTTTGCCCAAATGTCTGTAATTTTCGAATTTTGAGCCGAAAATGGTCTCAAACGATAGGGTTCGACTCCCTGATGGAAAATATGAGGTCAAATCAAATTCTGTAGGGCCGGCCGTCCGTCCGTGAGCACAATAACTCTCGAACGGATTGTCCTAGAGACTTGAAATTTTCAGGGTGTGTTCAGCTCCCAAATAGCTCGGTTAAGTTCGTTAACCAGAAAAATCGTACAGGGTGTTCCATAAAAAGTGGCCATTCAAAATTTTTGTTCCTCAATATTTCACACAAAACGAGGGCAAACGGAATGAAATTCTGCAGCAACTTGCCAGATGCTCATAGTGAGCCTCTCGCAAAATTTTGTGGCCATAGTATTAACAGAACCATAGAAAATTCAATTGGAATATTGAAAAGAAGATTTTTTTATTTCCATAACGAACCTTCCGATTTAACTGAAATTCATTCTGTGAGTGAAGACTGACACACTGATTGTTCATGCAAAATTTCAAGAGGATAGCATCATCAGAACCATAGAAATTCCAATTGGAATATTAAAGGAAAGACTCTTTATATTTCCATAACAAGATATCCGAATCAAATGAAATTTATTTTTGGAATTGAGATTTATATATTGAATGTTTGTGCAAAATTTGAAGATCATCGCATCATCCGAACTATAGAAAATTCAATTTGAATATTGAAAAAAAAAATTATATTTTCATAACAAGATATCTGAATTGAGTGAAATTTATTCCTGGTATAAAGATTGATATACTGAATGTTCATGCCAAATTTCAAGAGGATCGCATCATCAGAACCACAAAATTTAATTATTTTAATTTTCAAGTGTGACCATAGAATTGAATTTTTTTAATTGTTTATATATAAAGTATCAATTTCAAGTCATATACAGAATTTTGAGATGATAGTCCTATTGCTCCACCAGAGAACGAGCGCTCAGAAGCTCCTGCTCAGGGCTTGCTTCCATTTTTTATTTTATAGTTCCTTTTCCGTTCGTCCCTAGGGTACTAGGTGAAGTGTGGTTGCTATTGTGGCTTAGGCACGTCTGGCAACCCTCCTAAACTAATGCAAGGGTTTGACCCGACCTGTTGTAGATTTTTTTTATTCCGTTTCCGTCCGCCCCCCAGGTATTAGGTGAGGTGTGGGTTGGTTATTGCGGCTTAAGCGTGACTAGCAACCCTCCTAAACTAGTACCAGTGTTTGACTTGGCATATCTAACAGTTAATTTTAGAATTCCGTGTTCCCTGACGGTCTCCAAGGTAGCAGGTGAGGTGTGGTTGGTTATTGCGGCTTAAGCACGACTAGCAACCCTCCTAAATTGTCGGGATTTGGCACCGTTATTTATTCTGTAACTTTTAATAAACTTTTTCCGAACACTTGTTCGTCCCCCGACTATCAGGTGAGGTCTGGTTGGCTATTGCCGCTTAAGCACGACTGGCAACCTTCCTAAACTGGCTGTTAGGATTTGACTGAGACTTGCACAGTTCTTTTCAGAACTAGTGTACCGTGAATAATAACACCTGTCTTTTGTCCCCGAAACGGTATAATTCCTGTGTATTTTTTAATTATCTTGAATTATTATTATGTTTCAATTAATTCATTTTTCCTGTGAACGTTTCTCTCAGACAGCCAACCGAAATATTATAGTTTGCCGTTCACCTGTTTTGGTGTATGAACTTTTTGCCATAGACATATTATATCTGTTTTTGTGTTTTGTAATTGTTTTACATTGTTTTCACCGTTTATTTTTACCTGCTCTCACCGCTTATTTTACCTGCTCTCACCGCTCATTTTACCTGCTCTCACCGCCTATACAGTGTGTTTGGTCATGACTAAAAGATAATTAAAGGGCATCAAATATACCTAATTTTTTCGACAAAAACATCTATATTGGGGAGTTTACCCCCTCAGTTTTGGGGAAGTTCCCTTTTTAAATTTACTTTTTTATTTTAGTTGACCCTTTCTAATAATATCGATATCTTTGGACATAAAGGTCCTACAGATGTGAAAAAAATGTTTTTTGAAAGATGATACTACCGCCTTTTATGAAAGTGGAACAATATGAAAACATATAACTTAAGAATATTATAAAAAAATTCTTTAAAAAATTTTTATTAAAAAAATTTACTGATTTTCTTAGTAAATTCGCAATAGTACAAGAATTACCACATTGAAGTAATATCTTTTCTCGATGAGCTAACACGCAAGGATATTAGCTACAAAACGATACCTACATAATTTCTGTAAGTAACATATTCAGAAAGTAATTGCTGTTCGAACATGACTCTTATGAAAATTGATAAAATAAAAAAACCTCAGTACTGTACTTTCGATAATTTTTAATGATCAAACAAACAAATTAATCATAAAAACTGCTCAAAATGGCCGCCGCCTCTGCTCTGTAGACAGGCCGGGGGCGTTCATGACGATCTGTCTTGTATCTTTTGCTCGCGTAGTGATCATGTTCGAACAACAATAACTCTCAAATTATGTAACTTACAGAAATGATGTAAGTGTTGTTTTGTAGCTAATATCCTTGCGTGTTAAATCATTGAAAAAAAATTATACTTCAATGTGCTAGTTCTTGTACTATTGCGGATTTACTAAGAAAATCGGTACATATTTTTACTAAAACTTTTTTAAAGAATTTTTTATGGCGTTTTTAAGTTGAATGCTTCTATATTGTTATGCTCCAATGAAAGGTGGTAGTATCATTCAAAAAACATTTTTTTCACATCTGTAGGGCCTTTATGTCCAGAGAAATCGATATTATTTGGAAGGATCAACGAAAATAACAAAGTAAATTTAAAATGGGGGCTACTACAAAACTAAGGGGGTAAACTTCCAAATTTGGGTGTTTTTGTCGATAATATTAGGTATATTTTATGCCCGTAAATTATCGCGTCATGACCAAACACACTGTATATTTGCACAAACCGCTCATATCACCTGCACAGTTTGCTCACTTCAAACCGTTAAATACCGCTTATGATTTTGAATTTCAGGTTGGAAGAACAACAGTGACATACCTTGTTTTGAATTTACTCTTATTTTTTTGTATTTTGGAATTTTTTTGCTAAAAATATATACATATAAATAAACTTACATACATACATACATATTTTTTGTGTGTTTTTTCCCCTGAATGTAAGCAAACTCATTACATTTTTATTTATCTGATAGACTACACTGACTCGGTAAGAGCCTAGATTGTACAGATCCCTCCTCCAACTGTTTAAAAGCTACCCAGGTTTAGATTATTGTGCGACATCATCAAGGAGTTGTGACCTTGAGAAAAATTATCACAACTGGCGCCCGAGCGAAAGAAAACCAAATCCGAACTACACCATCATCGAGAAAAGGTCGTCACAGTGCATTTACCATGTACTTGTGAATAAACATAATTATTATTATAAAAAATGCAAGCGGAGAGTTTATATTATGCCCGCGTTACTCTTAAACGCATGAATTTTCATTTGTATTATTATTGCTAGATATAATTGGAAATCGAATTTTAATTGATTTTCAATAGCTTGTACCTTTTCAACGGACCCGATTCGGAAAAATTGGTAAAGGAAAAATGTGTTTCTTCTGGCCTTGGGATTCTTCGGTTGATTTCAAATAGTCAAAGACTCACCCAGTATATGCAGGCTAAGTTTTGGACTATGTAAAATATTTATTATTTACTCATTCTAAATAGTTAGAGTCTTTGACTATCCAAAATATTATGTATAAATGAAGATTCCCGAGGCCAGAAGAAACAGTTTTTTTCCTTACCAATTTGTCTGTTTCCGTTGAAAAGATACAGGCTGTTGTTCTCAATTTGGTAACGTTTGTACGTTCACAGATAAATATCATCTCCTCTATTTATTTATGAATATCAAAGGTTATGTTCGAATCTGATAACTCGTGCAGGGATTTAATAAACAACGATTATTAAAAACAATTACATAGTGAAGATACATCTCAAAGATGAATTTTTCATAATCGAAAATAGAATGGAATCGAGAGAAAAATATTCAACTTTTGTCGCCCAAGGAATTCAGAATTACGTATAATCATTGCTTTATGAATATTACTTTTTTCCCAAATGGAATGGAAAGAGTAAGTTATTGTTTTATAATAGGTACAGGGGTTTTCACTATAATTTGACCCCCCTTCAACTTTGTTACTAAAAGAGTTACAGAAAAATGTTTCATACAAAAATTTCACGAAATCGACTGAGGTTTTATAATATGAATTCACATAATGGAAAATATACAGGGTGACCAACATATTGATGGCAACTTAATTTTTTCTAATGGAATCCCCTGTATATTTTTCCATATTTGGCTAGCTCTTTTTCCCCTGATTTCTAATATGTAACATATTTTGGTCTGTCTCTTTTATTCTGAGTACCACAGAGTTTCAAATTTCAAGAACCACCTGGCAAACTCTGTAATCATTTTTCAAGTGGCAGACTGCGTTTACTAAAAATGCCCATTTTTGGAGTTATGATAACGTCAATTGGAATATATACAGGGTGAACAACATATTGAATGCAACTACATTTTTTAAATGGGACACCCTGTCCTGTAGGTATATTCTCTCATCTTTTGAAATAGGTAGGCTATTTCTTCCTGATCTCGAATATACAGGGTGTCCCGGGAAGAATGCGACAAAAGGATATCGTGAATCAAGTACATCAGGGAGGACTCTCATCAAGAGGTTTTAATCGTTTGAGGGCCTTCGTTTGGAATATACAGGGTGATATTCATTTGATGGCTGAAATTTCAAAGTTGAATAACTTTTGAACTATTGGACCGAATTATTTCAAATTTGCAAGTTTTGTCACCCTTTACGATTGCCATCTTTCAATATTTCAGAAATTGAAGAAATCAGATCCGGACTAGCAAAATTTTGGACTTTTTCTATTTTCATGAATATTGGAAAACCCTTTACGTGAACATTATATTCTTATTACATTTTCGTAACCACAAAGAATCCATTATTGATAAAAATTCAAAATCTCTGCTTGGCACGGTCATACAGGGTCATCAAGAAGTGAGCAAAAAACATTTACCTCATGAGTGAAATTTCAAAGTTCAATAACTCTTGAATTATTGGACCGAATTATTTCAAATTTGGGAGTTTTGTCACCCTTTATGATTGCCATTTTTCAATATTTTAGAAATTGAATAAATCAGAACCGGACTAGCAAAATTTCAGACCTTTTCTATTTTCATGAATATTGGAACACCCTGTAGGTGGAGACTATGTTTTTATTTCATTTTCGTAACCGCAAAAAATCAATTGATGAGAAAATTCAAAATCTCTGCTTGGCACGGTCATACAGAGTGATCAAGAAGTGAGCAATAAACAACCTCATGAGTGAAATTTCAAACTTCATTAACTCTTAAATTATTCGACCGAATGATTTCAAATTTGAATGTTTTGTCACCCTTTACGATTACCATCTGTCAATATTTCTGAATTTGAATAAATCAGATCCGGACTAGAAAAATTTCAGACATTCTCAATTTTTGTTGATAGTGTATCACCCTGTACGTGAACATTATGTTTTTTTTCATTTCAGTAACCATAAAGAACCATATAATGAGAAAAATTAAAAATCTCTGCTTGGCACTGTCATACAGAGTGATCTAGGAACATGAACTTATGAATTCAATTTCATAGTTCGAGAAATCTTTTTGCTCACTTCTTGATCACCCTGTAGGACCGTGCCAAGCAGAGATTTTGAATTTTTTCCATTGATTGATTCTTTGTGGTTACGAAAATAAAATGAAAACATAGTGTTCACCTACAGGGTGTTACAATATTCATGAAAATATAAAAAATCCAAAATTTTTCAAGTCCGGATCTGATACCTTCAATTTCTGAAATAGTGAGAGATGGCAATCGTAAAGGGTGACAAAACTCCCAAATTTGAAATAATTCGGTCAAATAATTCAAGAATTATTGAACTTTGAAATTTCACACATGAGGTAATGTTTTTTGCTCACTTCTTGATCACCTGTATGACCTTGCCAAGCAGAGATTTTGAATTTTTCTCATTGATTGATTCTTTGTGGTTACGAAAATAAAATAAAAACATAGTGTTCACCTACAGGGTGTTTCAATATTCATGAAAATAAAAAAAACCAAAATTTTTAAGTCCGGATCTGATTTATTCAATTTCTGTAATATTGAAAGATGGCAATCGTAAAGAGTGACAAAACTTCCGAATTTGAAATCATTCGGTCGAATAGTTTGAGAGTTATTGAACTTTGAAATTTCAGCCATAAGATGAATATCACCCTGTATATCCCAAACGAAGGCCCTCAAACGATTAAATCCTCTTGTTGCGAGTCCTCCTTGATGTCCTTGATTCATGGTTTCCGTTTGTCGCATTCTTCCCGGGTATATGCGCACGTGGGTGTGTCTCTTCAATTTTCAGAGTTTCAAAGTTTTGAAATGATGATACCGAATAAAAAAAATATGCGAAATACATACGAAATTCTTTACATTCAAACAATTTACTTAAAAGTATTATTTTAAAATGAAACCTTAAAAATTACTTAACCAATAAAAAATGATAAACTATGGAAGTATGGTATGAATAACATCAACTAAAGAAATTGCTCGAAATGACCACCTTCATTCAATACACAGTGTCGTTGTCTCGAGTTTTTTAGACCATTTTTGATAGCATTATTATGGCTTTGATTCAAATCAGAAATTAAAGTGATTGCTGAGCTTGCCAGATGGTACTTTAAATTTGGAACTCTGTGGTGCTCAGAATAAGAGAGATAGACCAACATATGTTACATATTTGAAATCAGGGGAAAAAGAGCTAGCCAAATATGGAAAAATATACAGGGTGTTCCATTTGGAAAAATGAAGTTGCCATCAATATGTTGGTCATCCTGTATATATTTCAGTTTGTGAAGTAATATCAAAAAACCTCAGTTGATTTCGTGAAACTTTTGTATGAAACATTTTTATGTCTCTTCTTTAGTAACAACGTTAATGAGGGGGTCAAATTATATTACATATACAGGGTGAATCCTGTTGAACTGTACGTATTTCACACAGAGATAGAGGACACTTTGCTGGTTTCAAAAAGACCCCACATGAAAGGTCTCAAACGATTCGTTTGAATTATACAGGGTAATTTCCAGTTTTGGGTCATATTTTCAAAATGCTCTATTGGACGAACGAATAATCACAAATTCATCAAATTTGGTACGTAGGAGGACTGTATCAATCTCCATACAGCTGAGTTAACAGATTATCAGTTTCCAGGACCGGACTCTATTTTTCTGTTATTATCGGAATTTATGAAAAAAAAACACCCTGTAGATGAAAAAGTCAATAATGACAGTTCAAACTACACTAAAAACTTTACAATGAAGAGTAATAAAATCACGTGGCACACCTACAAATTTAGAGAAAAAAAAATTGAATATGCGTACTCGGAGATACATTTTTTGGACGGGCCTAATTCACATGGAAAACCATACCCAAATGCATCAAAAGTTGAAGACAGGAGAATATTATCAGTTTAAATCCTCTCGATATTCAAATATTCCAATATTCAGGTAATTTTCGTCAGTTTCCAGGACCGGACTCTATTTTTCTGATATTATCGGAATTTATAAAGAAAATCACCTTGTAGATGGAAAAGTCAATAAACCTGTCATGGCAGTTCAAACTACACTAAATACTCTTCAATAAAGAGTAATAAAATCACGTGGCACACCTACAGATTCAGAGAAAAAAAAATTGAATATGGGTACTCGGAGATAATTTTTTTTTGTACGGCCTAATTCACAAAAAAAACATACCCAAATGTATCAAAAGTTTAATATAAATGGTTGAGATCTTCTACGCATTCAAGTATTCCAATATTCAGGGACGGACTCCCATTTTAGATTGGGTTTTTCAATAGATGATAGGTCGAAAGATTCGCCCTGAATATGGAACACCCCAAAAAACTGTTACGGGAGACTGAACAACATTAAATAACCTACAATCCAGGGATTATGAAATATTTTCATGGGGAGTGGATATAACCTGATAATATTCGACTTTTCATGCATTTCGGTATAGTTCTTCTACTAAACTTCAGCCGCCCAAACAAATTATCTCTGAGTACGATTATTAAATTTTTTTGTTAAATGTATTTGTGTCTCGCGATTTCATGAAAATTCTTGTAGGTTATTTAATGTTGTTCGGTCTCCCGTAACAGTTTTTTGGGATGTTCCAAATTCAGGGCGAATCTTTCGACCTATCATCTATTGAAAACCCCAATCTGAAATGGGAGTCCGTCCCTGAATATTGGAATACTTGAATGCGTAGAAGATCTTAACCATTTATATTCAACTTTTGATACATTTAGGTATGTTTTTTTTGTGAATCAGGCCGCACAAAAAAAATTATCTCCGGGTACCCATATTCAATTTTTTTTCTCTGAATCTGTACGTGTACCATGTGATTTTATTACTCTGTATTGAAGAGTATTTAGTGTAGTTTGAACTGCCATGACAGGTTTATTTACTTTTTCATCTACAGGGTGATTTTCTTTATATATTCCGATAATATCAGAAAAATAGAGTCCGGTCCTGGAAACTGACGAAAATTACCTGAATATTGAAATATTTGAATATCGAGAGGATTTAAACTGATAATATTCTCCTGTCTTCAACTTTTGATACATTTGGGTATGATTTTCCATGTGAATTAGGCCCGTCCAAAAAATTATCTCCGAGTACGCATATTCAATTTTTTTTCTCTAAATTTTTAGGTGTGCCACGTGATTTTATTACTCTTCACTGTAGAGTTTTTAGTGTAGTTTGAACTGTCATGACAGGTTTATTGACTTTTTCATCTACAGGGTGTTTTTTTCATAAATTCCGATAATATCAGAAAAATAGAGTCCGGTCCTGGAAACTGATAATCTGTTAACTCAGCTGTATGGAGATTGATACAGTCCTCCTACGTACCAAATTTGATGAATTTGTGATTATTCGTTCGTCCAATAGAGCATTTTGAAAATATGACCCAAAACTGGAAATCACCCTGTATAATTCAAACGAATCGTTTGAGACCTTTCATGTGGGGTTTTTTTGAAACCAACAAAGTGTCCTCTATCTCTGTGTGAAGTATGTACAGTTCAACAGGATTCACCCTGTATATTATGAAAAATACTCGACTCTAGTATTCAATGAATATTTTTTTCAAAGCCGAGGATATGGTCTTCATTTCTTGCGAAAAAGTTTTCATTAAAAATTCAGATTAATCGACATATACAGGGTCTTAAATAGCCTTTCGAAAGGGCAAATACGTCAATAATTCCTTTATGCAACCAAAAACTAGCCAATTTTCAGTGAGTTGCATCTTTCTTCATAAAAATCATGTGCAAAATACTATTCTCCACACATCTGACTATTCCAGTTGATCGACCTAAATGAAAAAAAATTGTGTCCATGTTATTCTTAAAAATACTAATATGATTTTGCCTAGGTACTATGGAAATTGAAAATTGGGGAGTCTTCCTACATGATAAGAATAAAATATTCAAGGATTTCAACGACCTTAGAGCAGAAATTGAAAATGAAACGAACAAAATGGCAGGAGATAATAAAGGAATATGCCCTGAACCCATAAATTTGAAGATTTATTCAACAAAAGTAGTGAATCTAACATTGGTAGATTTGCCTGGTATCACGAAGGTAACTTTTTTCCTTTTTTTTTATAGAATAGCAATATCAGTCCTTGTCGTTAAATTAATTATTGGTTGAGTTTCGAGTGTTTCGACTAATTTTGGCTTTTCTCAATTGATAGTCAGTTTGTTCTTAATGCTCTATATTTCGTCTATTTTATGCAGACTTCCTCAGGAGTAAGATCTCTGACACCTAAGCTTTTTTTTTCAAAGAGGTCCATCATTCCTTTGTGGAATGAACGTTCCAAAAATCATTTCCTTATTCCGTTGCCGTGGTCTTTTCCCTTTATATCCGTCCAATTTCCGAGCAGCTCCAAATGGTCCTTGATCTACAATCAACGGCCATAAGCTGCCTCAGTGCCATCTGACAATCAGAGGCAATGCAAATTCTGGCTCCCTTGTACTGTCTGGACAGACAGACTTGGGCGCATCTTTCTATGGCCAGAATTTCAGTTTGGAGCGTTGTTATTGGCTTTCCCAAAGGCACCGATTCCCTGTATTTGGGACCGTATATGCCTATGCCTGCTCTTCTTTCCCTTAGGGACCCATCTGTGTACCAGATGAGATGGTTTTTACGAAGTCGAGACAAACCTCCCACACTTTCTTGGCGATCACCTATGATCACTTCGTAGTTGGCGTCAAGGTCATACTCGATTGGCATGGAATCCCTCGGTAGTAAAGGGAGTTCACCACCGAGTGATTTTAAAATATTTCCGTGTCCCTTGCCAGGCACTATTTGATCCATTCTTAGGGCACTCATGAGACCTTCTTTCTTAACATAAATGTGCAGCGGGGTGAGATCCAGTATTACCTCTACTGCAGCTGTAGGAGTTGTATACGCAGCTCCTGTAATGCCTAGACAAGCCAGTCTTTGAAGCTTATTCAGCCTCTGCTGGCTTGTCTTTTCTTCAGTTTTAGTCCACCAAACTAAAGAGGCATATTATTCGTTCTGTCAAATTGGGTGTTCTTTCGATAGACTATAGTTGAAGGAGTTTTTGAAGTGGCCAGCGAACTTTTCTGCCTTTTCTTCATTAGTGTTGTATTCTCTCGCTAAATTCTGCAGGGTTGAAATTTAATCGTATATTTTGTATTCGGAAAGCCTGTTAACCTGTGTTCGATAGGGCAGGTAATAGTCCTTTACTCCACCAATGAACGAGCGCTCAAAAGCTCCTGCTCAGAGCTTTCCTTAATTTTTCTTTAGTTAAAATCAGTTTTTATGAGGTACTGCAGAGGTAAGGCCCTTTGGGGCTTTGTATTATTCAAATTGGCTGTTTCATTGCTTTACTGTGATCCATTCCTACGACACTGTTCCCGTTAATTATAACCGATAGCATTCGGTTAGTTATTCCGTTACACATCGAGACTCCAGTGATTTTTTTTCACTTTTTTGACACTGGTTATTGAGATTTGTGGGTTTCCGTTTTTTTAAGTAATTAAAGTAAATGAAATTCATTCAGAACCGCCGTTCCATTCCGAAGTGATTTTTTTGAGCGCTCGTTCTACTTAGACGAGTGCTATATCGTTTTGCCCAAATGTCTGTAATTTTCGAATTTTGAGCCGAAAATGGTCTCAAACGATAGGGTTCGACTCCCTGATGGAAAATATGAGGTCAAATCAAATTCTGTAGGGCCGGCCGTCCGTCCGTGAGCACAATAACTCTCGAACGGATTGTCCTAGAGACTTGAAATTTTCAGGGTGTGTTCAGCTCCCAAATAGCTCGGTTAAGTTCGTTAACCAGAAAAATCGTACAGGGTGTTCCATAAAAAGTGGCCATTCAAAATTTTTGTTCCTCAATATTTCACACAAAACGAGGGCAAACGGAATGAAATTCTGCAGCAACTTGCCAGATGCTCATAGTGAGCCTCTCGCAAAATTTTGTGGCCATAGTATTAACAGAACCATAGAAAATTCAATTGGAATATTGAAAAGAAGATTTTTTTATTTCCATAACGAACCTTCCGATTTAACTGAAATTCATTCTGTGAGTGAAGACTGACACACTGATTGTTCATGCAAAATTTCAAGAGGATAGCATCATCAGAACCATAGAAATTCCAATTGGAATATTAAAGGAAAGACTCTTTATATTTCCATAACAAGATATCCGAATCAAATGAAATTTATTTTTGGAATTGAGATTTATATATTGAATGTTTGTGCAAAATTTGAAGATCATCGCATCATCCGAACTATAGAAAATTCAATTTGAATATTGAAAAAAAAAATTATATTTTCATAACAAGATATCTGAATTGAGTGAAATTTATTCCTGGTATAAAGATTGATATACTGAATGTTCATGCCAAATTTCAAGAGGATCGCATCATCAGAACCACAAAATTTAATTATTTTAATTTTCAAGTGTGACCATAGAATTGAATTTTTTTAATTGTTTATATATAAAGTATCAATTTCAAGTCATATACAGAATTTTGAGATGATAGTCCTATTGCTCCACCAGAGAACGAGCGCTCAGAAGCTCCTGCTCAGGGCTTGCTTCCATTTTTTATTTTATAGTTCCTTTTCCGTTCGTCCCTAGGGTACTAGGTGAAGTGTGGTTGGCTATTGTGGCTTAGGCACGTCTGGCAACCCTCCTAAACTAATGCAAGGGTTTGACCCGACCTGTTGTAGATTTTTTTTATTCCGTTTCCGTCCGCCCCCCAGGTATTAGGTGAGGTGTGGGTTGGTTATTGCGGCTTAAGCGTGACTAGCAACCCTCCTAAACTAGTACCAGTGTTTGACTTGGCATATCTAACAGTTAATTTTAGAATTCCGTGTTCCCTGACGGTCTCCAAGGTAGCAGGTGAGGTGTGGTTGGTTATTGCGGCTTAAGCACGACTAGCAACCCTCCTAAATTGTCGGGATTTGGCACCGTTATTTATTCTGTAACTTTTAATAAACTTTTTCCGAACACTTGTTCGTCCCCCGACTATCAGGTGAGGTCTGGTTGGCTATTGCCGCTTAAGCACGACTGGCAACCTTCCTAAACTGGCTGTTAGGATTTGACTGAGACTTGCACAGTTCTTTTCAGAACTAGTGTACCGTGAATAATAACACCTGTCTTTTGTCCCCGAAACGGTATAATTCCTGTGTATTTTTTAATTATCTTGAATTATTATTATGTTTCAATTAATTCATTTTTCCTGTGAACGTTTCTCTCAGACAGCCAACCGAAATATTATAGTTTGCCGTTCACCTGTTTTGGTGTATGAACTTTTTGCCATAGACATATTATATCTGTTTTTGTGTTTTGTAATTGTTTTACATTGTTTTCACCGTTTATTTTTACCTGCTCTCACCGCTTATTTTACCTGCTCTCACCGCTCATTTTACCTGCTCTCACCGCCTATACAGTGTGTTTGGTCATGACTAAAAGATAATTAAAGGGCATCAAATATACCTAATTTTTTCGACAAAAACATCTATATTGGGGAGTTTACCCCCTCAGTTTTGGGGAAGTTCCCTTTTTAAATTTACTTTTTTATTTTAGTTGACCCTTTCTAATAATATCGATATCTTTGGACATAAAGGTCCTACAGATGTGAAAAAAATGTTTTTTGAAAGATGATACTACCGCCTTTTATGAAAGTGGAACAATATGAAAACATATAACTTAAGAATATTATAAAAAAATTCTTTAAAAAATTTTTATTAAAAAAATTTACTGATTTTCTTAGTAAATTCGCAATAGTACAAGAATTACCACATTGAAGTAATATCTTTTCTCGATGAGCTAACACGCAAGGATATTAGCTACAAAACGATACCTACATAATTTCTGTAAGTAACATATTCAGAAAGTAATTGCTGTTCGAACATGACTCTTATGAAAATTGATAAAATAAAAAAACCTCAGTACTGTACTTTCGATAATTTTTAATGATCAAACAAACAAATTAATCATAAAAACTGCTCAAAATGGCCGCCGCCTCTGCTCTGTAGACAGGCCGGGGGCGTTCATGACGATCTGTCTTGTATCTTTTGCTCGCGTAGTGATCATGTTCGAACAACAATAACTCTCAAATTATGTAACTTACAGAAATGATGTAAGTGTTGTTTTGTAGCTAATATCCTTGCGTGTTAAATCATTGAAAAAAAATTATACTTCAATGTGCTAGTTCTTGTACTATTGCGGATTTACTAAGAAAATCGGTACATATTTTTACTAAAACTTTTTTAAAGAATTTTTTATGGCGTTTTTAAGTTGAATGCTTCTATATTGTTATGCTCCAATGAAAGGTGGTAGTATCATTCAAAAAACATTTTTTTCACATCTGTAGGGCCTTTATGTCCAGAGAAATCGATATTATTTGGAAGGATCAACGAAAATAACAAAGTAAATTTAAAATGGGGGCTACTACAAAACTAAGGGGGTAAACTTCCAAATTTGGGTGTTTTTGTCGATAATATTAGGTATATTTTATGCCCGTAAATTATCGCTAAGTCATGACCAAACACACTGTATATTTGCACAAACCGCTCATATCACCTGCACAGTTTGCTCACTTCAAACCGTTAAATACCGCTTATGATTTTGAATTTCAGGTTGGAAGAAAAACAGTGACATACCTTGTTTTGAATTTACTCTTATTTTTTTGTATTTTGGAATTTTTTTGCTAAAAATATATACATATAAATAAACTTACATACATACATACATATTTTTTGTGTGTTTTTTCCCCTGAATGTAAGCAAACTCATTACATTTTTATTTATCTGATAGACTACACTGACTCGCTAAGAGCCTAGATTGTACAGATCCCTCCTCCAACTACCCAGGTTTAGATTATTGTGCGACATCATCAAGGAATTGTGACCTTGAGAAAAATTATCACAACTGGCGCCCGAGCGAAAGAAAACCAAATCCGAACTACACCATCATCGAGAAAAGGTCGTTACAGTGCATTTACCATGTACTTGTGAATAAACATTATTATTATTATAAAAAATGAAAGCGGAGAGTTTATATTATGCCCGCGTTACTCTTAAACGCATGAATTTTCATTTGTATTATTATTGCTAGATATAATTGGAAATCGAATTTTAATTGATTTTCAATAGCTTGTACCTTTTCAACGGACCCGATTCGGAAAAATTGGTAAAGGAAAAATGTGTTTCTTCTGGCCTTGGGATTCTTCGGTTGATTTCAAATAGTCAAAGACTCACCCAGTATATGCAGGCTAAGTTTTGGACTATGTAAAATATTTATTATTTACTCATTCTAAATAGTTAGAGTCTTTGACTATCCAAAATATTATGTATAAATGAAGATTCCCGAGGCCAGAAGAAACAGTTTTTTTCCTTACCAATTTGTCTGTTTCCGTTGAAAAGATACAGGCTGTTGTTCTCAATTTGGTAACGTTTGTACGTTCACAGATAAATATCATCTCCTCTATTTATTTATGAATATCAAAGGTTATGTTCGAATCTGATAACTCGTGCAGGGATTTAATAAACAACGATTATTAAAAACAATTACATAGTGAAGATACATCTCAAAGATGAATTTTTCATAATCGAAAATAGAATGGAATCGAGAGAAAAATATTCAACTTTTGTCGCCCAAGGAATTCAGAATTACGTATAATCATTGCTTTATGAATATTACTTTTTTCCCAAATGGAATGGAAAGAGTAAGTTATTGTTTTATAATAGGTACAGGGGTTTTCACTATAATTTGACCCCCCTTCAACTTTGTTACTAAAAGAGTTACAGAAAAATGTTTCATACAAAAATTTCACGAAATCGACTGAGGTTTTATAATATGAATTCACATAATGGAAAATATACAGGGTGACCAACATATTGATGGCAACTTAATTTTTTCTAATGGAATCCCCTGTATATTTTTCCATATTTGGCTAGCTCTTTTTCCCCTGATTTCTAATATGTAACATATTTTGGTCTGTCTCTTTTATTCTGAGTACCACAGAGTTTCAAATTTCAAGAACCACCTGGCAAACTCTGTAATCATTTTTCAAGTGGCAGACTGCGTTTACTAAAAATGCCCATTTTTGGAGTTATGATAACGTCAATTGGAATATATACAGGGTGAACAACATATTGAATGCAACTACATTTTTTAAATGGGACACCCTGTCCTGTAGGTATATTCTCTCATCTTTTGAAATAGGTAGGCTATTTCTTCCTGATCTCGAATATACAGGGTGTCCCGGGAAGAATGCGACAAAAGGATATCGTGAATCAAGTACATCAGGGAGGACTCTCATCAAGAGGTTTTAATCGTTTGAGGGCCTTCGTTTGGAATATACAGGGTGATATTCATTTGATGGCTGAAATTTCAAAGTTGAATAACTTTTGAACTATTGGACCGAATTATTTCAAATTTGCAAGTTTTGTCACCCTTTACGATTGCCATCTTTCAATATTTCAGAAATTGAAGAAATCAGATCCGGACTAGCAAAATTTTGGACTTTTTCTATTTTCATGAATATTGGAAAACCCTTTACGTGAACATTATATTCTTATTACATTTTCGTAACCACAAAGAATCCATTATTGATAAAAATTCAAAATCTCTGCTTGGCACGGTCATACAGGGTCATCAAGAAGTGAGCAAAAAACATTTACCTCATGAGTGAAATTTCAAAGTTCAATAACTCTTGAATTATTGGACCGAATTATTTCAAATTTGGGAGTTTTGTCACCCTTTATGATTGCCATTTTTCAATATTTTAGAAATTGAATAAATCAGAACCGGACTAGCAAAATTTCAGACCTTTTCTATTTTCATGAATATTGGAACACCCTGTAGGTGGAGACTATGTTTTTATTTCATTTTCGTAACCGCAAAAAATCAATTGATGAGAAAATTCAAAATCTCTGCTTGGCACGGTCATACAGAGTGATCAAGAAGTGAGCAATAAACAACCTCATGAGTGAAATTTCAAACTTCATTAACTCTTAAATTATTCGACCGAATGATTTCAAATTTGAATGTTTTGTCACCCTTTACGATTACCATCTGGCAATATTTCTGAATTTGAATAAATCAGATCCGGACTAGAAAAATTTCAGACATTCTCAATTTTTGTTGATAGTGTATCACCCTGTACGTGAACATTATGTTTTTTTTCATTTCAGTAACCATAAAGAACCATATAATGAGAAAAATTAAAAATCTCTGCTTGGGACTGTCATACAGAGTGATCTAGGAACATGAACTTATGAGTTAAATTTCATAGTTCGAGAAATCTTTTTGCTCACTTCTTGATCACCTGTATGACCGTACCAAGCAGAGATTTTGAATTTTTTTCATTGATTGATTCTTTGTGGTTACGAAAATAAAATGAAAACATAGTGTTCACCTACAGGGTGTTACAATATTCATGAAAATATAAAAAATCCAAAATTTTTCAAGTCCGGATCTGATACCTTCAATTTCTGAAATAGTGAGAGATGGCAATCGTAAAGGGTGACAAAACTCCCAAATTTGAAATAATTCGGTCAAATAATTCAAGAATTATTGAACTTTGAAATTTCACACATGAGGTAATGTTTTTTGCTCACTTCTTGATCACCTGTATGACCGTGCCAAGCAGAGATTTTGAATTTTTCTCATTGATTGATTCTTTGTGGTTACGAAAATAAAATAAAAACATAGTGTTCACCTACAGGGTGTTTCAATATTCATGAAAATAAAAAAAACCAAAATTTTTCAAGTCCGGATCTGATTTCTTCAATTTCTGTAATATTGAAAGATGGCAATCGTAAAGAGTGACAAAACTTCCGAATTTGAAATAATTCGGTCGAATAGTTTGAGAGTTATTGAACTTTGAAATTTCAGCCATAAGATGAATATCACCCTGTATATCCCAAACGAAGGCCCTCAAACGATTAAATCCTCTTGTTGCGAGTCCTCCTTGATGTCCTTGATTCATGGTTTCCGTTTGTCGCATTCTTCCCGGGTATATGCGCACGTGGGTGTGTCTCTTCAATTTTCAGAGTTTCAAAGTTTTGAAATGATGATACCGAATAAAAAAAATATGCGAAATACATACGAAATTCTTTACATTCAAACAATTTACTTAAAAGTATTATTTTAAAATGAAACCTTAAAAATTACTTAACCAATAAAAAATGATAAACTATGGAAGTATGGTATGAATAACATCAACTAAAGAAATTGCTCGAAATGACCACCTTCATTCAATACACAGTGTCGTTGTCTCGAGTTTTTTAGACCATTTTTGATAGCATTATTATGGCTTTGATTCAAATCAGAAATTAAAGTGATTGCTGAGCTTGCCAGATGGTACTTTAAATTTGGAACTCTGTGGTGCTCAGAATAAGAGAGATAGACCAACATATGTTACATATTTGAAATCAGGGGAAAAAGAGCTAGCCAAATATGGAAAAATATACAGGGTGTTCCATTTGGAAAAATGAAGTTGCCATCAATATGTTGGTCATCCTGTATATATTTCAGTTTGTGAAGTAATATCAAAAAACCTCAGTTGATTTCGTGAAACTTTTGTATGAAACATTTTTATGTCTCTTCTTTAGTAACAACGTTAATGAGGGGGTCAAATTATATTACATATACAGGGTGAATCCTGTTGAACTGTACGTATTTCACACAGAGATAGAGGACACTTTGCTGGTTTCAAAAAGACCCCACATGAAAGGTCTCAAACGATTCGTTTGAATTATACAGGGTAATTTCCAGTTTTGGGTCATATTTTCAAAATGCTCTATTGGACGAACGAATAATCACAAATTCATCAAATTTGGTACGTAGGAGGACTGTATCAATCTCCATACAGCTGAGTTAACAGATTATCAGTTTCCAGGACCGGACTCTATTTTTCTGTTATTATCGGAATTTATGAAAAAAAAACACCCTGTAGATGAAAAAGTCAATAATGACAGTTCAAACTACACTAAAAACTTTACAATGAAGAGTAATAAAATCACGTGGCACACCTACAAATTTAGAGAAAAAAAAATTGAATATGCGTACTCGGAGATACATTTTTTGGACGGGCCTAATTCACATGGAAAACCATACCCAAATGCATCAAAAGTTGAAGACAGGAGAATATTATCAGTTTAAATCCTCTCGATATTCAAATATTCCAATATTCAGGTAATTTTCGTCAGTTTCCAGGACCGGACTCTATTTTTCTGATATTATCGGAATTTATAAAGAAAATCACCTTGTAGATGGAAAAGTCAATAAACCTGTCATGGCAGTTCAAACTACACTAAATACTCTTCAATAAAGAGTAATAAAATCACGTGGCACACCTACAGATTCAGAGAAAAAAAAATTGAATATGGGTACTCGGAGATAATTTTTTTTTGTACGGCCTAATTCACAAAAAAAACATACCCAAATGTATCAAAAGTTTAATATAAATGGTTGAGATCTTCTACGCATTCAAGCATTCCAATATTCAGGGACGGACTCCCATTTTACATTGGGTTTTTCAATAGATGATAGGTCGAAAGATTCGCCCTGAATATGGAACACCCCAAAAAACTGTTACGGGAGACTGAACAACATTAAATAACCTACAATCCAGGGATTATGAAATATTTTCATGGGGAGTGGATATAACCTGATAATATTCGACTTTTCATGCATTTCGGTATAGTTCTTCTACTAAACTTCAGCCGCCCAAACAAATTATCTCTGAGTACGATTATTAAATTTTTTTGTTAAATGTATTTGTGTCTCGCGATTTCATGAAAATTTCTTGTAGGTTATTTAATGTTGTTCGGTCTCCCGTAACAGTTTTTTGGGGTGTTCCAAATTCAGGGCGAATCTTTCGACCTATCATCTATTGAAAACCCCAATCTGAAATGGGAGTCCGTCCCTGAATATTGGAATACTTGAATGCGTAGAAGATCTTAACCATTTATATTCAACTTTTGATACATTTAGGTATGTTTTTTTTGTGAATCAGGCCGCACAAAAAAAATTATCTCCGGGTACCCATATTCAATTTTTTTTCTCTGAATCTGTACGTGTGCCATGTGATTTTATTACTCTGTATTGAAGAGTATTTAGTGTAGTTTGAACTGCCATGACAGGTTTATTTACTTTTTCATCTACAGGGTGATTTTCTTTATATATTCCGATAATATCAGAAAAATAGAGTCCGGTCCTGGAAACTGACGAAAATTACCTGAATATTGAAATATTTGAATATCGAGAGGATTTAAACTGATAATATTCTCCTGTCTTCAACTTTTGATACATTTGGGTATGATTTTCCATGTGAATTAGGCCCGTCCAAAAAATTTATCTCCGAGTACGCATATTCAATTTTTTTTTCTCTAAATTTTTAGGTGTGCCACGTAATTTTATTACTCTTCACTGTAGAGTTTTTAGTGTAGTTTGAACTGTCATGACAGGTTTATTGACTTTTTCATCTACAGGGTGTTTTTTTCATAAATTCCGATAATATCAGAAAAATAGAGTCCGGTCCTGGAAACTGATAATCTGTTAACTCAGCTGTATGGAGATTGATACAGTCCTCCTACGTACCAAATTTGATGAATTTGTGATTATTCGTTCGTCCAATAGAGCATTTTGAAAATATGACCCAAAACTGGAAATCACCCTGTATAATTCAAACGAATCGTTTGAGACCTTTCATGTGGGGTTTTTTTGAAACCAACAAAGTGTCCTCTATCTCTGTGTGAAGTATGTACAGTTCAACAGGATTCACCCTGTATATTATGAAAAATACTCGACTCTAGTATTCAATGAATATTTTTTTCAAAGCCGAGGATATGGTCTTCATTTCTTGCGAAAAAGTTTTCATTGAAAATTCAGATTAATCGACATATACAGGGTCTTAAATAGCCTTTCGAAAGGGCAAATACGTCAATAATTCCTTTATGCAACCAAAAACTAGCCAATTTTCAGTGAGTTGCATCTTTCTTCATAAAAATCATGTGCAAAATACTATTCTCCACACAATCTGACTATTCCAGTTGATCGACCTAAATGAAAAAAAATTGTGTCCATGTTATTCTTAAAAATACTAATATGATTTTGCCTAGGTACTATGGAAATTGAAAATTGGGGAGTCTTCCTACATGATAAGAATAAAATATTCAAGGATTTCAACGACCTTAGAGCAGAAATTGAAAATGAAACGAACAAAATGGCAGGAGATAATAAAGGAATATGCCCTGAACCCATAAATTTGAAGATTTATTCAACAAAAGTAGTGAATCTAACATTAGTAGATTTGCCTGGTATCACGAAGGTAACTTTTTTCCTTTTTTTTTAAGAATAGCAATATCAGTCCTTGTCGTTAAATTAATTATTGGTTGAGTTTCGAGTGTTTCGACTAATTTTGGCTTTTCTCAATTGATAGTCAGTTTGTTCTTATGCTCTATATTTCGTCTATTTTATGCAGACTTCCTCAGGAGTAAGATCTCTGACACCTAAGCTTTTTTTTTTTCAAAGAGGTCCATCATTCCTTTGTGGAATGAACGTTCCAAAAATCATTTCCTTATTCCGTTGCCGTGGTCCTTTCCCTTTATATCCGTCCAATTCCGAGACTGTATATTAGGAGTTTTAGCACAAAAGTTGTTTTACAAGTAATGGGTAGCTAACCCATTGCCAAACCTCCAACCTGGTGGGCTAGGTAATTTGTCGTCAAGGTTGTCTTCCTCTAGTCTTTGCTGAACCAGCAGACAGCAGCTCTGCCGTACTCTGGCAGGGGCCCTAACAGGGTGCTATCTTCCGAGCCAGATGAACCCTGTTTTTTTTAGGTTGTTTCTCCTCCCCTCCTTATTTCTCCTCTCTTTTGAGGCAACCGCAGGCATGGGACTGGTATAGTGGTATACAGATGTGGAAGAAACGGATGGAAACACAGGAGTTCCAGTGCTAAATTCTAGCATGCTCGGACTCCAGTGGAACAGTGGAAGAATCGAAACCTCAGAGCGATGCGATATTGAATAAGCGGCTGGTCTGTTGAATGGCATTCTGAAAACTCTGATAAGGAAGATCGGAGCATTGGTTACAGCAAACGCTACGGTCGGCAACGACACAGACAACGTCACATCTTGCGACTACCACCGAAATACCAGCGTTTGCTGTAATCAATGCTCCGATCTTACCCTCATCAGAGCTTTCGGAATGCCATTCCATCAGACCAGCCGCTTATTCGATATCGCATCGCTCTGAGGTTTCGATTGTTCCACTGTTCCACTGGACTCCGAGCCTGCTTGAATTTAACACTGGAACTCCTGTGTTTCCATCCGTTTCTTCCACATCTGTATACTGAAATAATCTTTAAGAATATCATCAACCACACATAATTATGTATCAACTTATGAATACTGTTGATAAACAAGCCATGTTATTAATTCCGTATGATCTGACTACTGCTGCTCACCTTGTATAATATTAAAAAAGAAAACTTCAAATTTTTTGAAAAGCAAGGACTTCCGACACACGTACAATTTTAGTTAGAGATTTGTTACTTTCCAGATTTTAAATCTAATTTCTCTTGGTATCTCTGTTACATATTGAGTACTACATTCAATGGCGCTACAACACTAATATCACTTTGATACCACTCTTCTTCCTTGATTTGTATTTTCTGTTTTTTGAATAAGTGTGCAGTATTTTTAAGCGCTCGTTCTACTTCAACGAATGCTATATCGTTCTGCCCAAATATCTGTAATTTTCGAATGTTGAGCCGAAAATGGTCTCAAACGATGGGGTTGACGAATCCGTGATCAAATTCAATTCCGCAATGCCGCTAACACGATAACTTTCGAAGGAATTGTCCTAGATACTTGAGATTTTCAGGGTGAGTTCGGTGGAATATTTATAACTTTTCATTCAGTCACTCCATGTATGTATACTCCATTACATTCATCTCATTGACAATATGTGAATTTTGAATTTTTGGAACTTTTGCTTTCAGTTTGGAAAATAATTGCTGGGCATGTATGAATGGCTTATGTGCAATCTCTATATTGGAGTACGGTTTCATTATGTTTTCTATTGCTTGAGAAAATGTTGGGACGTATGGTATAGGTATATGTTATTGGTTCCTTTGTTGTATTGTGGTAACTAAATGGGTTGTAAAATCCATACTAATATTATAAATGCGAAAGTAACTCTGTCTGTCTGTCTGTCTCTTACTCTTACTCTTTCACGCCTAAACAGCTGAACGGATTTTGATGAAATTTGGTATGGTGATAGATGATAACCTAGAAATGGTCATAGGCTATAAATAATCACGCCATCGTTCTTAGGGGGTAGGCAGTAGGCAGATAACTAAATTGAGTCAAAATTTTTTCGGGCAAAAAAATCGGAATTTTTTCGGGGCAAAATTTTTCTCAGTCGAAATTTTTTCGTCGCAAAATTTTTCTGAGTCGAAATTTTTACGGGGCAAAAAAATCAAAATTTTTCCGAGTCGAAATTTTTTCGAGGCAAAATTTTTCTGAGTCGAAATTTTTTCGGGCAAAAAAATCAAAATTTTTTTTGAGTCGAAATTTTTTCGGGTAAGTACTTAAAAATTTTTCCGAGTCGAAATTTTTTCGGGGTAAAATTTTTATGTGCGAAAAATCAAAGTTTTTCGGCGCAAAAAAATCGAAATTTTTTCGGGGCAAAATTTTTCTGAGTAGAAATTTTTTCAAGGTAAAATTTTTCCGAGTCGAAATTTTTTCGGGGCAAAATTTTTCCGAGTCGAAATTCTTTCGGGGCAAAATTTTTCCGAGTCGAAATTCTTTCGGGGTAAAATTTTTATGAGTCGAAATTTTTTCGAGGCAAAATTTTTCTGTCAAAATTTTTTCGGGCAAAAAAATCGAAATTTTTTCGAGGCAAAATTTTTCTGAGTAGAAATTTTTTTAGGGTAAAATTTTTCCGAGTCGAAATTTTTTCGGGGCAAAATTTTTCCGAGTCGAAATTCTTTCGGGGCAAAATTTTTCCGAGTCTAAATTCTTTCGGGGTAAAATTTTTATGAGTCGAAATTTTTTCGAGGCAAAATTTTTCTGTGTCAAAATTTTTTCGGGCAAAAAAATCAAAATTTTGTCGGGGCAAAATTTTTCTCAGTCGAAATTTTTTCGGGGTAAAATTTTTCTGAGTCGAAATTTTTTCGGAGGAAAAAATAAAATTTTGCCCGAAAAAATTTTGACCCGAAAAAGTCCGACTCAGAAAAATTTTGCCCGAAAAAATGTCGACTCAAACAATTTTTGCCAGAAAAAATGGCATATCAACGTCTCCAATCAGATCAACAGAGACCGATTTATTCACAACGAAACATGAAAAAATGTATTTTTTCATATGCTACCAAGTTTATTTAGAACATTTTGAAAAGGGTGGGTTATAGAAGAAAGTGGTAAACAGACCGGCGTGAACTTAGCCGGTAAAGTTATCCTGTAAAATGGCCGGAAATAGCCGAAGGCTCATAGACGTTCGTCAAATTAAACATATGTTCACGAATCGAATCATCTGAACGAATTAATTGCTTATTCGAGTACATTTCGAGGTCTACGATACTATAAAATGTATTGATTCAGTATCCTACATCAATCAGATATAAAAAAGGCTTCTATGAATACTTCAAGATCAATTTATAATTCGTTCTTATTCGACTCATGTAAACAAAGTGGATGATCCTTTTTGAAAATTTATTCGGACGGAAGAATCACATCACACAAGTAATCTTTCGTCTTTACAATATTGTTTTCGTGTGTTAGCCAAATTTGAAGTATTGAGAGAATTCCTGCCTTGATCAAATCTTTCCAATGAGCCTACTCTCATTATCTTACATAAAGGATTCGCTATCGTTGTCTAGCCATATTTCAACTACATATTGTAAAAAACGATTGAAATTACCCTCATTTTTTCGCATAGGGAAAACGGGTGTGGAAAATCACCCCTAAAAGTGATTTTTGCTTCTGCGGGGTCGTTATCGTTGTTCAGCCAAAATCTTATTGTTGAAAAAAAATCCTGCTATGACAGCAGCTTTCGAATGAGTCTACCCTCATTTTCTTACGTAGGGGAAGAGGGGGTGAAAATCACCCCTAAAGGTGATTTTTGGCTCTACGGGATTGTTATTGTTGTTTAGCCAAAATCTCACAATTGAAAAAAAATCCTGCAATGACAGCAGCTTTCAAATGAGCCTAAGCTCATTTTCTTCCGTAGGGAATAAGGGGGTGAAAATCACCCCCAAAAGTGATTTTTGCCTCTACGGGGTCGTTATCGTTTTTTAACCAAAATCTTACTATCGAAAAAAATCCTGCTATGACAGCAGCTTTCAAATGAACCTAGTCTCATTTTCTTCCGTAGGGGATAAGGGGGTGGAAATCACCCCTAAAAGTGATTTTTGCCTCTACGGGGTCGTTATCGTTTTTTAGCCAAATTCTCACTATCGAAAAAATCCTTCTATGACAACAGCTTTCAAATGAGCCAAGTCTCATTTTCTTCCGTAGGGGATAAGGGGGTGAAAATCACCCCCAGAAGTGATTTTTGCCTCTACGGGGTTGTTATCGTTTTTTAGCCAAAATCTTACTATCGAAAAAAATCCTGCTATGACAACAGCTTTCAAATGAGCCTACTCTTATTTTCTTACGTAGGGGATAAAGGGGTGAAAATCACCCCTAAAAGTGATTTTTGCCTCTACAGGGTTGTTATCGTTGTTTAGCCAAAATCTTACAATTGAAAAAAAATCCTGCTATGACAGTTCTTGTTAATTTCGTTCTATATCGATTTGTTCTCTGGATATTCGACCTTTATCTTTCAGCATAAGTTGATATCCCTAACGCTCTTGAAACGAAATTTGTAAAATTTTTGAGTTAACCATTTCTTTCGAGAAGTTGTGTTTCTTGTTCCTTATTTTATTTTAAACCGCTTTCGTTCTTGTTGATTTTGTTCTATATCGATTTGTTCTCTAGATATTCGACCTTTATCTTTCAGCAAAAGTTGATATCCCTAACACTCTTGAAACGAACTTTGTAAAATTTTTGAGTTGACCATTTCTTTCGAGAAGTTGTGTTTTCTTGTTCCTTATTTGATTTCAAACCGCTTTTATAATTGCTGATTTTGTTCTATATCGATTTGTTCTCTAGATATTCGACCTTTATTTCAGCATAAGTTGATATCCCTAACACTCTTGAAACGAAATTTGTAAAATTTTGAGTTAACCATTTCTTTCGAAGAAGTTGTGTTTCTTGTCTTATTATTATTTTAAAAACGCTTTCGTTCTTGTTGATTTTGTTCTCTATCGATTGTTCTCTCTAGATATTCGACCTTTATCTTTCAGCATAAGTTGATATCCCTAACCTCTTGAAACGAAATTTGTTAAATTTTTTGAGTTGACCATTTCTTTCGAGAAGTTGTGTTTTCTTGTTCCTTATTTGATTTTAAACCGCTTTTGTTCTTGTTGATTTTGTTCTATATCGATTTGTTCTCTAGATTCGACCTTTATCTTTGGGGGTGATTCACCCCCTTATCCCCTACGGAAGAAAATGAGACTAGGCTCATTTGAAAGCTGTTGTCATAGCAGGATTTTTTCCGATAGTGAAATTTTGGCTAAAAAACGAAAACGACCCCGTAGAGGCAAAAATCACTTTTGGGGGTAATTTTCACCCCCTTATCCCCTACGGAAGAAAATGCGACTAGGCTCATTTGAAAGCTGTTGTCATAGCAGGATTTTTTCCGATAGTGAGATTTTGGCTAAAAAACGATAACGACCCCGTAGAGGCAAAAATCACTTTTGGGGGTGATTTCCACCCCTTTATACCCTACGGAAGAGAATGCGACTAGATTCATTTGAAAGCTGCTGTCATAGCAGGATTTTTTTTCGATAAAGAGATTTTGGCTAAAAAACGATAACGACCCCGTAGAGGCAAAAATCACTTTTGGGGGTGATTTCCACCCCCTTATCCCCTACGGAAGAAAATGAGACTAAGTTCATTTGAAAGCTGCTGTCATAGCAGGATTTTTTTCGATAGTAAGATTTTGGCTAAAAAACGATAAACAACCCTGTAGAGGCAAAAATCACTTTTGGGGGTGATTTTTACCCCCTTATCTCCTACTGAAGAAAATGAGACTAGGCACATTTCAAAGCTGTTGTCATAGCAGGATTTTTTTCTATAGTGAGATTTTGGCTAAACAACGATAACGACCCCGTAGAGGCAAAAATCACTTTCGGGGGTGATTCACCCCCTTTTCCCCTAAAGAAGAAAATGGGACTATGCTCATTTGAAAGCTGTTGTCATAGCAGGATTTTTTTTCGATAGTAAGATTTTGGCTTAAAAAACGATAACGACCCCGAAGAGGCAAAAATCACTTTTGGGGGTGATTTTCATCCCCTTATCCCCTACGGAAGAAAATGAGACTAGGTTCATTTGAAAGCTGCTGTCATAGCAGGATTTTTTTCGATAGTAAGATTTTGGCTAAAAAACGATAACGACCCCGTAGAGGCAAAAATCACTTTTGGGGGTGATTTTCACCCCCTTATCCTCTACTGAGGAAAATGAGACTAGGCTCATTTGAAAGCTGTTGTCATAGCAGGATTTTTTTCGATAGTGAGATTCTGGCTAAAAAACGATAACGACCCCGTAGAGGAAAAAATCTCTTTTGGGGGTGATTTCCACCCCCTTATCCCCTACGGAAGAAAATGAGACTAGGTTCATTTGAAAGCGGCTGTCATAGCAGGATCTTGTTCAATAGTAAAATTTTGGCTAAAAAACGATAACGACCCCGTAGAGGCAAAAATCACTTTTGGGGGTGATTTTCACCCCCTTATGCCGTACGGAAGAAAATGAGACTAGGATCATTTGAAAGCTATTGTCATGGCAGGATTTTTTTCGATAGTGAGAATTTGGCCAAAAACGATAACGACCCCGTAGAGGCAAAAATCACTTTTGGGGGTGATTTTCACCCCCTTATCCCCTACGGAAGAACATGAGACCAGGCTCATTTGAAAGCTGTTGTCATAGCAGGATTTTTTTCGATAGTAAGATTTCGGCTAAAAAACGATAACGACCCCGTAAAGGCAAAAATCACTTTTGGGGGTGATTCTCAACTAGAGATGTGTAACTCAGTGAATTCTTGTGCGCCAACACAGTGACTCAAGCGCAGCTCCCTGTGTCAACTCATTGAGTTAACTCAAAATTGCGCTATAGCGCAGCAATAACCCGCGGGCATTCGGCAGTGTTGACGCACGGCGCACAAAATATGACTCACTCCAGATCATTGTAGAACTTTGCCGGGGCGGGGCGGGGTACTAAGTAATTCCTGGAGCTCGTTTGTATATACAGGCCAAGAAATTTTGTTTAATTTTTTTTAGTATTTTATGGCAGATTTTAGCATACTATACAATTTTGGAACCTACAACAAGGTTGCCCTATAAAAATGAGTTACAGACCATGTCTCAAAACGCCCAATTAGGCTATTTATTCTGTGGTAACCATTTTTTTATTGAAAAAGCTATTGAAAGTTCTGGAGCCGTTTTGTTCAAATATAATTAATTCATACAGTGTACAATATCATTAATTCTTTAATATGACGAAGAAGTTGAAAGTGCTAAAAGCAATAGACAATTACCACTTTCGTTTAAATTAAATGATCTAGTTCAACTCGAACTCTGTATTTAGTGTATTTACCGAGTTATGATACCGTATTCGTTAGGCAAACACTGATACCTTAGCGCTGAGCGGCGAGCGCTTCATTGAGTTGAGTTGCGCCATGAGTTGATGGATTCGGACAATGTGAGTTGACACACTCAACACAGTCAACTGAGTTGGCGCAATTGCGCGGCGTAACACTGTGTTACACATCTCTATTTTCAACGCCTTATCCCCTACGTAAGAAAAAAGAGTGGGCTCATTCGAAAGCTGTTGTCATAGCAGTATTTTTTTCGATAGTAAGATTTTGGCTTAACAACGATAACGACCCCGTAGAGGCAAAAATCACTTTTGGGCTGAATTTCACCCCCTTATCCCCTACGGAAGAAAATGAGACTAGGCTCATTTGAAAGCTGCTGTCATAGCAGGATTTTTTCCAATTGTTAGATTTAGGCTAAACAACGATAACCACCCCGTAGAGGCAAAAATCACTTTTGGGGGTGATTTTCACCCCCTTATCCCCTACGGAAGAAAATGAGACTAGGCTCATTTGAAAGCTGCTGTCATAGCAGGATTTTATCCAATTGTAAGATTTTGGCTAAACAACGATAACCACCCCGTAGAGGCAAAAATCACTTTTGGGGTTGATTTTCACCCCCTTATCCCCTACGGAAGAAAATGAGACTAGGCTCATTTGAAAGCTGCTGTCATTGCAGGATTTTTTCAATTGTGAGATTTTGGCTAAACAACAATAACGACCTTGTAGAGCCAAAAATCACTTTTAGGGGTGATTTTCACCCCCTTTTTCCCTACGCAAGAAAATGAGGGTAGACTCGTTCGAAAGCTGCTGTCATAGCAGGATTTTTTTAAACAATAAGATTTTGGCTAAACAACGAGAACGACCCCGCAGAAGCAAAAATCACCTTTAGGGGTGATTTTCCACCCCCGTTTCCCCTATGCAAAAAAATGAGGGTAAGTTCAATCGTTTTTTACAATATGTAGTTGAAATCTGGCTAGTCAACGATAACGAATCCTTTATGTAAGAAAATGAGGGTAGGCTCATTGGAAAGATTTGATCAAGGCAGGAATTCTTTCAATACTTCAAATTTGGCTAACATACGAAAACAATCCTGTAAAGACGAAAGACTACTTGTGTGTGATTCTTCCTTCCGAAAAAATTTTCAAAAAGGATCATCCACTTTGTTTACATGAGTCGAATAAGAACGATTAATAAATTGATCTTGAAGTATTCATAGAAGCCTTTTTTATATCTGACTAGCAAACCAGGCGAACTCCGTTTCGCCACCACATGGCTTCGTTTTATGTGAAAATTCGTTTGATGATTAAAAGATGAAGAAAAAATTTTTTTTTTCATATTTGAAAATGAAAACTTTTATTTCATTTCAAAACAGTGATTAATTCATTTCGATTACAAAAATGAAGTGTTATTTAGTTGAATTTCTCTAAGTAAATGAAAGTGAATCCAAAGTAAATACTGAATTGAAGCGTTATACGTGTCCGCAAACTATCCGTTTTTTTGAAGTGCTCTTTGGTAAACCATATTTTTGTTTTTTGGTCTGACGTTAACACAAACAAAGCGGATGGTTTCCCAACTCGTGAACACGCAACTTATAACTGTCCATGTAAAAAACAATGATTTTCTAGTCAGGCCAGTAGATCTACCTTTCTAAGTAGAATAATTTAACCGGTTGATCCATTGAACCGATAGATCAGATGAACAGTAGGTCATTCGAACCGTTTTGTATACGTCGATAGATTGGTTATTGATCTTTATAGATATTTGATCTATTCCTGGGTATCTGTCTGACTACACTACAAACTCTGTATATACTCAGAGCGTCTATTGAACATTTATAGGAAAAGTGATACAAATGTTCGTGTTATGAAGTGGAAAATTACAATATTTGACCTTTTTATTAAAGACCCTGTATAAATCCAACCACCATCGATAGTAAATCATTTGAAATTCAAAAACTTCTTCGTTTCTATTGAAATGTCCCTGTAATAATGCAGAAATTCAAAATATTCGAAATGTTTATAGGAGCACCCCGTATGAATCCGAAGCATACTATCTATATTTAAAATCCCACCTCCTATAACAAATCACTCGAAATTCGAAAGCCCCTTCAATTTCATTGAAAGCTTTCTGTAGAAATGTGAAATAATTGATAGATTTATAGAAACACCCTGTATATATCTAAAACGTACCTTTATAAAACATGCACATGAAAATTTTGAATTATTTTCATCAGCTTTCTTTGAACCTGGAAACAATTTTCTTATGTAGAATAAACAGAACATGCTACGATGGGGATTCGTACCCGGTACACTACCGGGTCCACACACCTAGACGTTAGTCGTTACACCACTTGCCTTGTTACACGTGACGACTGTTTATCTCAGACTTCAACGGGTTTTATTAGGAATCGAAAGACATGTAAACATATTAGGAAATCGAAAAAAAATTTACCAATTTCTTACGTTCTTCTCGATATCTTGAAATTTTTCCTGAATTTTCTTTGCTACAAACCTCGCGGAGCCCGAGACCTTTCCAACGAATGCAAAACCGTTGAAATCGGTTCTGGAGTTATAGCGTCAGGGAGGAAAACCCGACTTATTTTTATATAGTAGATTGATGTAGGATACTGAATCAATACATTTTTATAGTATCGTAGACCTCGAAATGTACTCGAATAAGCAATAAATTCGTTCAGATGATTCGATTATTCGATTCGTGAACATATGTTTAATTTGACGAACGTCCATGAGCCTTCGGCTATTTCCGGCCATTTTACAGGATAACTTTACCGGCTAAGTTCACGCCGGTGTAAACAGGACGTTTGTAGAGATTCAATTTATATTAATAAATAAAATAAATATGTCTTAATCATCCTTACTACCCATATTAATATTATAAATGCGAAAGTAACTCTGTCTGTCTGTCTGTTACTCTTTCACGCCTAAACGGCTGAACGGATTTTGATGAAATTTGGTATGGTGATAGATGATAACCTAGAAATGGTCATAGGCTATAAATAATCACGTCATCGTTCTTAGGGGGTAGGCAGTAGGCAGATAACTAAATTGAGTTAGTGATTTTTAGTCGTTTTTGTTGGGACTTTTGCTCTTTCACGTCTAAACGGCTGAACAGATTTTGATGAAATTTAGTAAGGTAATAGATGATTACCTAAAAACGGATATAAAATCAAAATGATCACGTCATCGTACTTAGGGGGTAGGAAGTAGGCAGAAAACTGAATGGAGTTAGTGATTTTTTTATGGTTTTTCCTGGGAGTTTTGCTCTATCATGCCTAAACGGCTGAACGGATTTTGATGAAATTTAGTTAGGTGATAGATAGTAACCTAGAAAAGGATATGGGCTATTAATACAGGGTGGGGCAGAAAAACCTATCCGATTTCAAATCCCTTTTTCTCAGAAGAGAGAGCAGGTAGAGTAGTGGGGTAAAAACCGTTAGAAAGCTGGTTTTATGCCATTTGTCAGTAGTCAACATGCCTTGGTCTGGTGAACATCGTGCTTTTGTTATTGAGCGGTTTATCGAATGCGGCGGTTCGATAATTGCTACACAGGCAGAATTTTCGATATTGGAGTGACGAAAATCCTCGGGAAATCCATCAGGAACCCCTCCATAGCCCAAAAGTGACTGTGTGGTGTGCTCTTTCCCGCCTAGGCGTCTGGGGGCCCTACTTTTTTGAAGAAAATGGGCAAACCGTAACGGTCAACAGCGAGCGCTATTGTTTCATGCTGGAAAATTATCTTAGACCCAAAATGGAAGAAAATGGCGTGGAAAATGTGTGGTTTCAACAGGATGGTGCAACCGCCCACGCATCGCGACGATCAATGGACATTCTCAGGGAACTGTTTCCCGGTCGCCTCATTTCTCTGAGAGGTGATCTTGGCTGGCCGCCGCGCTCACCGGATCTCACTCCATGTGACTTCTTCCTTTGGGGTTACCTCAAATCGAAGGTTTACCAGCATCGACCAAGGACCCTTCTTGCTTTACGAAGGGAAATTGCTCGGGCAATTGAAGAAATTCCTGTGGAAATGACGGTGAAAGTCATGGAAAGCTACCGCGAGCGCCTAAATAAGTGTATCCGCTCCCAAGGACGACATTTGAGTGATGTGCTTTTCAAAACTTAAATTTAAAAATGGCATAAAATTTGCGATATGTTAATAAAAAAAATTTTTTGACAAGCTGAGTGGTTTTAATTTTATAACGTTTTGAAATCGGATAGGTTTTTCTGCCCCACCCTGTATTCATGCTATCGTACTTAAGGCGTAGGCGGTAGGCAGAAAACTAATTAAGTTAGTGATTTTTAATCGTTTGTTTTAAAAGTTCACCTCATTCACGCCTTAACGTCTGAACGGATTTCTATAAGACTTGGTTAATATAAAGATAGGATCCTATGCACGGACACAGGCTACTTTTTACGGCGGGAAAATACCTCATTCCCGCGGAAATCTAGCGTGATCGTGTCAAGAAGCGCATGACGCCATAGCTACTGAAATGATTTGGATGTTTTTTTTAACTGAGTGTTACTAAGACTTCAACTTAGTATTTGATCACTTTTCTAACTTAGAGGGTGGAAAGACGCCATAATTTAGGGAATTTATGATAAAATTTTGATGCAACTGTCTTTATTTAACAGTTTTACTTGGATCGAAACTTAGCGACATTCCATCACACTACTTAACTTATAGGGTAGGAAGGTACCAAAATTCAGACTACTTTTTACTTCGGGAAAATATCTCATTCCCACAGGAACCTATACACAGCTACCTATCTACAACATTAAAACTCTGTCTAGAATCACATTACGCCAAAACTATTGATCTGATTTGTATACGATTTTTTATTCAACTGACTGTTACATTACATACAGATAAAATCTAATTACCTACACCACAGAATTAATATAGTACTACATACCTCGCTACGCTTTAAACTTGAGGAGGTAATTGGATAGACATTCATACGAACTTTTAGCTCAGTAATCAATCATAGTGATAAGTTAATACTCATTTTAGACAAAGAAACGGATAGGTAATCAGTTCATCACCGAAATTATAATACCTACACTTAGTTTGTTTACTATTCAACGAGGGAAAATAATTCGATATAACGCAAACCTTCAAATCATACGTCGTCGTAGTGAATACAAGACGCTGCGCCGAGCGAAGAGGCGGTGCGGCGCGAGGGGAGGGCCGTGCCCAACTGTGCCTACCCAAGCGGGCAGACGCACGAGGGCAGACGTCGTCGTCGCACGTATGCGACTATCGAAATTAGGCGTTACGAAACTCTATTCGTTGCGTATTTTTTATATAGTTTAGGTTGCTTTTGAACAAATTTTGATGTGAAGTTGAGGACTGGAACACGATAGTGGAACATTGTTGCAGGGGGACTTACAGTCGGGAGAAAACAAAAAAACTTATGCGGACGAAGTCGCGGGTAAAAGCTAGTTAATATATAAAAATTCAGTATTGTCGATCGCGATTAGCGTTAACGACAGGTGTTCGGCGAGCTCCCGATTGAAAATAGATACATAGTGTAATAAAGCAAAATCAAATTGAAAATTTTATATCCATGTGTGAATAAGAACTCAGTTAACAAAAAGGTCTAAAGGTTCCAAATTTACCCGCTCGATTGTTCGAAATTCGGCCGTTTTCCATCAGAAATTCATTTAATTATCTGAAATAACAAAGAGCACAAAATCAGCTTCTGTGTGCTGATAATCACCACCACCTGTGGTCTTGTCAACAAATTCCAGTGGCGGAGACTCAATAATATAATGTCATCAGTAAAACTGAAAGCAAATATGCTGTCAAGAGGAAATAGCCCGTTAGCCCGCCATTCAAGGGTTTCCCTTCTGCAGCACCTCCAGTAGAGGAAACGGAAATAATTGAGATGCAGTTCTCACCTTCAGATGACGAATCAGACAATTATAGCAATCATTCATGGCAGATTGTAGGCCAAAAGCGTAAAAGAGTTCTAAGTCGTCAGACATTGATGAAATCTCTATAGGATTAAAAATCTCCATTAGTTTCCAGTCGCTTACGCAATCTACCAGAAAATGCTACGCCAAATAAACCAAAAACCGATCCAAAACCACTTCTGATCTGTATTTACGGAGTTCCTGATTATTTCGCTATGATTCAAAACTTGAGTAGGGTGACAGAGAAGGAAACATTTTACACAAAAACTTCGGCAAATAATACAGTAAAAGTGAATGCTTAGAATTCGGAAGTATATAGAAAACTGATTTCATATCCGCACAGAAAAAATCATTCACCACAGCTACCAACGAAAACAGGAAAGAGCCTAAAGAATTGTGATAAGAGTCCTTCATCACTCTATACCCATATCAGATATCAAAGAAGAGCGAGAGAACATCGGACATAAAGTCCGTAACATCATCAATGTCAGACACAGAGTGAGCAAAGATCCACTACCAATGTTTTTTGTCGACTTTCCTTCTACTAACACGAATACGAATTGAACCACCAAGAGTCAAGAACATTAAAGTTCAATGGACAAGATGTCAAACATATGGACATACCAAAACTTATGCATGAAACCATTCAACTGCGTACGTTGTGGTGGGCCACATGAAAGCAAATCATGTAATAAATCTAAGGAAAGTCCTGCGAAATGCGCATTATGTTCTGGTAGCCATCCTTCAAACTTTAAAGGCTGCGAAGTTTATATAAATCTAACAGAAGTACGAAATAGAAACAATCCACGTTATTCATCAAGAAATACGCCTAGAACACCAGATGATTCCCACAATAAGCACAGCCAAGCACTACTCAAAACACAAGAACTTATGCTCAAGTTAGCGCACCTATTCCTCAAATACAAACAAATGAAAATTCAGAACTGGAAAACAAACTTATCGATCAAAACAACATCATTATGAACTTGCTCACCTCCGTAATCAGTAAAATAGTGAACTAATGTCCTCAATAAGAATAGCAGAATGGAATGCGAATGGACTGTACAACCATGTCCACGAAATCACACTTTTCTTGAAATTGAAGAAAATAGATATCCTATTGATTTCAGAATAACTAACCTGACTTATATAAAAATTCCCAACTTTACAATTCATTATGCGAACCACCCAGATGGAAGAGCACATGGCGGATCAGCTATAATCATTAAGTCAGCCTTACGCCACTATGTCCAAGAAGGCTACATCACAGATAAAATCCAAGGTACAATTGTAGAACTGGAAACATTTGACTGGCATATGTCCATTGCAGCCATCTATAGTCCCCCTGGTCATTCTATATCAAGTGAGGAATACCAGGAATTCTTTCTCAACCTTAGCTTTCGTGAACGGACTATACAGGTTTGGAAATTCACATCTGAAATATACGATATACAATGCATCAGACAGAGAATTCTTCTCTCCAGTTGCACAGATGAATAGTCGAGACAATCACTTGCTGTAACACACTGAGTTCAGTTGTCTTAGTTCATTATTCTAGTCTTGTCTCTCTCTTATCGTTCAGAGGAGCGTAATTTTTTAGTATGGTAGGCAACAGTAACTAAATACTTGAATCGAGTATTACGGGCAGCCTGACAAATTAAAAATTCTATACGTGTAGTTCGGGTTCCCTACCATACTGCGATAAGAGTGAGACGAGACTAGATTATCGCAGTAAGACAGTTGAATTCATTCAGTTATCGCACTTGATTATCTCGCCTATTCATCTGTGCAACTGGAGCGAAGAATTCTCTGTCTGATGCCTTGTATATCGTATGTTTTCGATGTGAATTTCCAAATCGGTATATCTGAAATATTATGAATATTTGTTCGAACTATTTCCAGAGAATGGAAATTGGTTAAAACTGTGTCAGTAATAGCTAAATGGATAACTACCTACTTACATAAGTTTTGAAAGTATGATTCCAAATTTATTTTTGTACAGGTAAACATTGTTGGGGTAATTTCTATCATCAGAAACATCTATATTAGTAACTTCAAATGTCTCTAAAGAAATCTGGGATTCGATTAATATGAACAACGTTCAAAACCTGTTCTATATTATGTATACCTGAAATGAAACAAATATAATAAAACTTTCTAGACAATATAACTTTTTGGAGAAATATATTCGAAATGCATGTAAGTAACTACCTTCATGCATTTCGTATTTCACCTAGAGTGTATGAAGTTTCCTCTGAAACATTCTTCATCGTTCATTGAATGAATCGATTTCTTCATAAGATAATTCTGATGAATCGTCGGTTTCAAAATACCCTAATTCGGATTTAAGGAGGCACATTCAGCTACAGCTACATGCATGTACTCGATAGATGTGAAGTGTTGTGAATTATTGTAAACAAGATAACCTCTTTCGGATCTCTCGACTCGAAAACGCGTCGAATAGCAAGGCTACGTTAGGCCTGGCAACGTTGCATTGAAACCGTCATATTATTCCCAATATTGCCAACTCAAGATAATGAAACCAAAACCTGCTTTGCTCTCGAAAATATACGAACGGAGTGGTTATATATACAGGGTGATTTTTTTAAGTGTTTCATTAGACGTTTTCGAGGAAGGAATTGTAATACAGATTCAAGATTTTGGATTTTCGTTTTAGAGTACATGTACTTTGATTGTAAAATATTTTCAAGAGGAATCTACTTCCGGTTTCACCGGAAACGAATGTAACTTCGTTATTTCAAATGCAACACCCTGTATATTTATACATATTCCAATACCTCGTTCAATTCTACACTGATTTGATGTATGATATGTGCAACCACTCAAGCGGTTCTTGAATTATAGCCTGATTATCAAATTTTTTGAAAAAAAGGTTGTCACAAATTAGTGTCCATATCTTCAAAATCCCTCATTACAAGAGTTTCTTTTTGCGAAAGTGAAACAAAAGAAAGTACGCTGATACTGTTTCTTGTATAACTTATGAGGAAATATTATACAGGGTGTCTGAAAAAGGGCCCCAAAGTGAGCCTCAATGAAACTATGAAATCTCACTTTTTTCAAATGGCAACCCTATAATTTTGTAATTCTAATCGATTGCTCGTCAAAAACCAGTTATGGTGTCCCGAACATTTCATGCCTCTAAAATCAGTATTTTTGCTGTTATTCAATAAAATTCGAATTTCACGATTAAAGACAGGTTTCGCACAGTTTGTAAGCTTGCATTTTTGAAGTAGGCTATGTTAGGAACTGTCATTCTTACTTTTTCTTACAGATCAAGCACTAAGCAAAACATGCAATAATAATTTCACTGGAATGATTTATCAAGGGTATGTTCTTTATTTGCGGCAAATGTAACAAATTCCTAGAAAAGGTAATTAGAAATTCAACGAACGAAATTCACATTTACTGACTTTTTTTGTTAAAGGTGGTAAATGTGGATTTCTTCCGTTAAAAGTTCTGACTGCCCTTTCTAAAATTTTGTTACATTCACCATAAATGAAGAACATATTCAATACATCACTGTTACTGTAATTCATATTTTGCATAGTGCCCGATTAATCAAAAAAGTATAAATGACAGTTCTCTAAAATGCATTATAAATCAACAGACATAGCCTTCTTGAAAACTTCTATCCTAATAAATCTATGGTTAGACTAAGAAACCTTGATTCAATCCTGAAATTCGAATTTTATTCAATAACGGCAAAACTACTGATTTTAGAGGCATGAAATGTTTGGGACACCCTAACTGGTTTTTGACGAGCCATCGATTGGAATCACAAAATTATAGGGTTGCCATTTGAAAAAAGTGAGATTTCATAGTTTTATTGAGGCTCACTTTGGGGCCCTTTTTCAGACACCCTGTATAATATTTCCTCATAAGTTATACAAGAAACAGTATCAGCGTACTTTCTTTTGTTCCACTTTTGCAAAAAAAAACTCTTGTAATGAGGGATTTTGAAGATATGGACACTAATTTGTGACAACCTTTTTTTCAAAAAAATTGATAATCAGGCTATAATTCAAGAACCGCTTGAGTGGTTGCACATATCATACATCAAATCAGTGTAGAATTGAACGAAGAATTGGAATATCTCAAAATATACTGGGGGTTGCATCTGAAATAACGAAGTTACATTCGTTTCCTCTTGAAAATATTTTACAATTTAAGTTCATGTACTCTAAAACGAAAATCCAAAATCTTGAATCTGTATTACAATTCCTTCCTCGAAAACGTCTAATGAAACACTTAAAAAAATCACCCTGTATATATATATACAATTGTTGATTTTTAATGGGAATTAGACTGATTGTGAGAAATGATGTACTACTCTTATTTGTTAAGCCAAGCATTCGAATAATGATTTTATTCTTCTGCAGAGACTCTGAAATATACAGGGTGTCCCAAAAATACCACGCGAAAGTGACACTGGAGATAGATTGGCATTAGGTCTATCAGATAGCATCAACATGACCTCAGTTTTCGAGATATCACCACTTTTGTGTATTTTTTAAAAATCTCCAGTTTTCGGTCTTTTATCGCCTAACATTGCTGGAATTTACTTCAAACTCATGTTTTTTTTACCTAGGCTATCCTGGCCTTTTTTCTCCTGTTTCTGGCGACATCTACATTAATTGTAAGTGCCATCTATCATTGAGTAGCCGACGCAAATGGAACTATTGAATCTGTACGCTTCAATCTACGACATTACCAACTGCACTAAGCTAAGACATGCCGAAGATACCAGCTCCTTTGCGCCGCCTATCGGTGATATCTGGGGTGTGAAACTAAAATCCCGTATGATTGGCCTACTATCCTTCCTTGTACAATGATAATACAATACATAAAACAAAAATAAAAATCCCTAACTGAGGTTAGTGCAAAACGGGGTACCATACCATTTTGTCCATTTTTTCGTATGATACCAGAGGTCAGGAAAAAACCTCAGTAGAAAAACCTCTGTTTCGCCGTTCTTACAAAAACAAAAATTTAAAAACCATTTGAATATTGAAGGATTTCTCCTTTATTGAGTGCAACCGAAAATCCTCTTCACGATGCCTTCGGAATTCTGAATCTGAAACAAAAAAATCGAAGCAGAAAAAAGGAACAGAAAAATAAAATGATTGAAACTCTATTAAATCGATTTAAAATTAACAACCCAATTCAAAAACGATTCGGTAATTTCATTTATAGCTCTCAAGCCATCCTGAAATTTATATATGGAACAATTATTTATCAGATGTTCAATTGTCTCCTCTGCTTCTCCGCATTCGCTAGGACTCTCAACTGAATTCCATTTGGAAAACATACTATTGCAACATCCATGACCTGTTCTTATACGACTAAGAACAGTCCATATATTCCTTGGAAGATCAAATCCAGAAACTTTATTCGAGGGATCAGTTATTAAATCTTTGTTCTGAATATTAAATGTGTTCCACTTGGATTGCCAAATTGCTTTATTACTTGGTCAAAATAATTTGACCCAAAAGGTTTACGTGATTTTAACAGTTACAATGAAATGTTTCGAATAAATTACATACGTTTGATGATATTCTTCTTCGCATCCTCAGCATTATAATCGAACGTTGCCGTCATTTTAGAAATTATCTCAATTGATTCAACCAACATTTTTAGGTGCCTGTTGGTGATCAACCTCCAGATATTGAACTTCAAATCAGAGAACTCCTTCTAAAGTACATAGCAAATCCCAATTCAATCATTTTAGCTGTAATTACTGCAAATACTGATATGGCTACTTCCGAAAGTTTGGCTATTGCCAAACAAGTTGATCCTGATGGTAGGAGAACGCTAGCCGTAGTAACTAAGCTAGATTTAATGGATGCAGGTGAGCAGAGATGATTTTTTTCCTATAAATTGTAGTTGAATCAGTAATCAAATTTGTAACGAATTCTTTAAATAGGGATAAGTCAGTATGAATAAGCTCTTGAAATCATATAGATACATGCATAAACAAAATATTGCGATACCATAGCAACGAACAATAACTTATAAGAAGTATCAGTGTAAAGTTTGACGTCAAAAAAGTAAACCAAAGTAACACAATAAACAAACAAAAAATATGAAAAGCCCTGAGCAGGAGCTTTTGAGCGCTCGTTCGTTGGTGGAGCAATAAGACTATTACCTCAAAATCTCATATGGGACTTGAGATTGATACCAAATATATAAATGCTGAATCTCATCAGAATCGGAATTATATTCTGGAAATCATTCAAAAATGGAAATATGTGAAAAATAAATGAAAATAATTTTTATTGTATGGTTCTAATGATGTGGTCCTCTTGAATTCTTGTATGAACATTCAGTATATCAGTCTTGATTCACGAAATAAATTTCACCAGAATCGGATATACTGTTATGGAAATATAGATTCTTGTTTTCAATATTCCAATTAAATTTGCTATAGTACTGTTAATACAAAGGCCACGATATTTTGAATAAACATTCAGTACATCGATATCCATTCACAAAATAAATTTCACTCGAATCAGATGTCATGTTATGGAAATATAAAGATTCTTCTTTTTAATATTTCAATTGAATTTTCTATGGTTCTGTTCACACTATGGTCACAAAATTTTGCATAAGGCTTATTATGAGCATCTTGCATGTGGCTGCAACATTTCATTTCAATCGATTTCGTTTTGTCTGAGATATTAAGAAACAAACATTTGGGACCCGAAGCCACTCTGAAAATCTCAAGTCCCTTGGGCAATCCCCTCGAAAGTTATTGTGCTAACGGACGGATGGCAGGCCTCACGAATATGAAGCAATGAATATTTCTTACGAACGCGTTCATCATTTACCAATACATTTCGAAATTCACATCGGAAACATAAGAAATTCAATGCATCAGAGATAAGAGAGAATTTTGCCATGCAAGTTGACCAGTGCTGTAATAGAGAGGTTTTCCTTGATTCGTAACTCTCTAAATAAACGAGCGACTGAAATATTGTAGTTTGGTCTCTCTCTTATCGTTAGGAGTGGCTTTCGAGCAGTGTGGAAGGGAACCTGCAGTTCTCGCATCGAGCATAATATAAGAAACATGGTATTATACTAACTATTCTTATTTTAGTCCGTCACCCACGAAATGACGTCACGCGAAGAGCAAAATGACGTTATTTGCAGGCAAAGTACGTAATTTTGAAAGTTTTCGCCATTTTTGTGGGGATTATGAAATCTTTCACCTCAATTGTGAATATGTAGTAGTGTATTGGACCATATCAAGGCCGTAGCCAGGGGGGTCCGGAACCCATCGGACACCCCCCCCCCCAAATTTTTTCAGAAATGCCAGATAATCATTTCACCGAAAATTCTTCGAATAAATTTTTTCAGAAACGCAGGATAATCATTTCCCTGAACTTTTCCAAATTGTATGGAACACCTTCCATTTTATCACATATTCACAGGTATTTTTTAATTTATAAGATCATTTTGGTGTACATTTCCTGAGATATCTCAAGTAGCTCTCAGTTATTTTTTGGTCACTTGTTTTTTCGAGCATTTCGGCCGTCGTCGCTTATTACTTCTCGACATTTCGCCAGTACGAGTGTCTAGCGAAACGTCGAAAATAAACAAACTAGAAAAAACAAGTGACATCAAACGATGGCTGTGAAAGCCTTAACCAATCTATTAAAACCCTTTTTTCTTCTCAATTTATTACTTTCTCAACTTCTTCATTGCCACTTTTATGAACGATCTCACGAATTATCCGCAAGCAGCCTCATATATTATCGCATGAACAAATCCGCAAAGTTCAAACCAATATGTTTATATATATTAACAAAACCAATCATTTCATCTTTTCTATTTTACAATATTGGTTGCAAACTCCACAATATTTTTCTAGAGCTCAGTTCAACGGACACCACCCCCCCCTCCCCCCGAAATTTTTTTCTAGCTACGGCCTTAGACCATATTAAAACTATCAATAACGAAATACACGTAAAGATGCTGCAGCAAATTGGAATAATGATAGTTGAAAGTCGAAGACGTGACATAATTTTAATTCCCAAATACTAAAGATTTAGTATAAAAAATGTTATAAACCTATCACTAATCCTTAGGTATTTCAGATATTAACAGGTGTTCGAATTCAACGTTGTCCATTTTGAGCTTATCTTCACAACTGTTATTTACTTTACTTCGTGAAAATAATATAATAACGCTATCGGCCGAGAATTTATTATATCGAGCCAATTATATTTCCAATACCTTCAAATCGGAAATAAATTTTCTGCCAAACAAAGCTCATTGTTTTTCATGGTTTGAATTCCGTCAGAATTTTCATGTCGTTCTAAAATTTTCAAACCCCAGTGTCGTAATTTTAGAAATAGTATACACATTACAAGTGCAACATTGTCCCTAGCAATTCAAAAATTTTGCATAAACTTTAGTGTCTCTCATTTCAAAAATAGAATACAATTTCAAGTCCAACATAATGTTTGCAGAAATTTGAATTGATTTTATCTTCTTATCAGGTAGCCGTTCTAAATTAATATTTTTCTAAAAATTTGAAAATTACGTATATTCAGACAAAAAACGATAGCGATGCTCAAAAATAATCAACTAGATTCTTTCAAACGAGCGGACGCCTCGACGGACTATCGCAATGTTAGAATTGAAGAATTTTCACCGAATGTTTTAAACTTTGAAGCGCTTTTTTCGAAAAAAAATATGGAAGTTATTCTGCAGATGCTTCTAAGAAATGTCTTCGCCCCCTCAGCTTTTCAAAAAGGTATATACTTGCTACTAAATATACGAAAAATAAACCCAATTACTGTTGAGGTAGTAGAGGGTACATTTTTATTATCTCATTTGTTTCCTTAAATTACATTACGAGAGAAGTTTGCAGGCTCCGCCTCATCTCTTCAGCTGCATGAATAATCCTCATTCTCAAAATATCGATATTTGCAATCGGCGTCATTTGGTCGTACTCTTAGCTTTTCATATACAGGTTTGGAAATTCACATCTGAAATATACGATATACAATGCATCAGACAGAGAATTTTTCCCTCCAGTTGCACAGATGAATAGTCGAGACAATCACTTGCTGTAACACACTGAATTCAGTTGTCTTACTTCATTATTCTACTCTTGTCTCTCTCTTATCGTTTAGAGGAGCGTAATTCTTTAGTATGGTAGGCAACAGTAAATACTTGAATCGAGTATTACGGGCAGCCTGACAAATTAAAAATTCTATACGTGTAGTTCGGGTTCCCTACCATACTGCTATAAGAGAGAGACAAGACTAGATATTTACAGTAAGACAGTTGAATTCATTCAGTTATCGCACTTGATTATCTCGTCTATTCATCTGTGCAACTGGAGGGAAAAATTCTCTGTCTGATGCCTTGTATATCGTAAGTTTTCGATGTGAATTTCCGAATCGGTAGATCCCATATATAAAATATCCATCGGCGTTAAATCGGGTCTCCTCGCCGGTCATGCTATGGGTTCGCTTCTTCCAATCAATTCATTTATTTATCCAAATCCAAATTATCAGGCAGGAAGTATACACGTTTAGACCGAACTCTTTTGTTACCGCCTCTTCCACTCCATTTATTTGGGTCCTTCTCGTTGAACCATGGTCGAACATAATTGGTCTATCAAAGCGCGAGCTAACCCAAATTAAAAAAAAAGAAAGCGGTCACAAAGGAGATTCTGTCTAAACGTGTTGATGGCCTCATATCAAATTACATGCCATACTTGCTGCCAGATAATTTGGATTTGGATACAGAATGTTCGAGCATGGTTGGACGAGAATTACCCAAATAAATTGATTGGAAGAAGCGGAACCATAGCATACCGGCGAGGAGACCGGATTTAACGCCGATGGATTTTTATGTGTGGGCCGTCGGGTCTATATGAAGAGCTAAGAGTAGGATCAAATGACGCCGATTGCAAATATCGATATTTTGACAAAGAGGATTATTGATGCAGCTGAGGAAATGAGGCGGAGCCTGCAAACTTCTGTCGCTAAATGTAATTTAAGGAAACAAATGAGAATTGGTATGAGAAATGGCTACTGTCATGTCGAACAAGAGTTATAAAAATCTTGTACTGTTTATCTTTGTTTCATTTACCTATATTAGTTTCTTCTAACTCAAAGTAAAAATGTACCCCCTACTACTTTAACTGTAATTGGGTCAATTTTTCGCCTATTTAATAGCAAGTGTTATACCTTTTTGAAAAGCTGAGGGGACGGCGGAGAAATTTTCAAAAGCATCTGCAGAATAACTGCCATAATTTTTTCTCAGAGAAAAGCGCTTCAAAGTAGAAAACATTCGCTGAAAATTCATCATGCGTGTTATACGTATTGCCAGAGAGTACTCGATCGATATCATTTCAGGGCCACATACAGAGTATAATTTTGGCTTTTAGCTTCTGATTTGTGATTTCACTCTATGTATATTTGGACTTATTGATATTATCAATTCTATGAATATTTTTTAGAGTATTAATGAATGCTGAAGTATCTCAATAATATATGCGTTAAATGAACGATTATCGGCTAGACCTGCAGACTCCATATGCACCTATTAAGTTTTTCAGGGACTGATGCCCAAGAGATTCTTTGTGGGAAGGTAATTCCAGTGAAATTGGGTATAATTGGCGTGGTAAATCGATCTCAGCAGGATATAATGAACAACAAAACCATAAAGGAGTCTCTGAAGGACGAGGCAACCTTCTTGCAAACCAAGTATCCCACTTTAGCTACAATTAATGGTACTCCATATTTAGCTAAAACTTTAAATAGGCTTTTAATGCATCATATAAGAGATTGCTTACCTGACTTGAAAGTGAGTACATCGTTGTGACCATTATCCTTCTATTCCTAATACTAGATTGTCTAATAGGTTTTGCAGTTAGAAAATAAACAAACAATTTTGTGATTTGTAATACACTTTATTATTCAGTATAGTCAATACAATCATTCCAACGAGATTCGAATTTATAAATTCCATCATTGAAGTAGCAAAATACGCTTCCATCGCTGTTGTGACCTCATTGCTCAACCAAACTTTGTGAAACCCGTTATTAGTTATTAAACTCATTGCTAACCTTCTGTACAATTATTTTGAAACAAATTGAAGAATGTGTTCAAGTTGTTATTCAACTCTTCAACAAATTTCAGAATAAATTTCTTTTCTGAAGAAAAGAATTTTCTATTGCTTGTAGATCGAAAATATGCAATATGCAAATTTAGAATTTTATATGCTGACTGAGACTCAATTTGCTTAATTTTGCATTACAAACATTAACTTATTTCATGGAAAAAATCTATTTTTACCTCAAAATAGAAACTGGGTTCAATTTAAACAAAATTGACATTAATGACCCATTTAAATGTTCAATTTATGCTATTTTGATGTGCAATTTATGCTATTTTGATGTGCAATTGTCATGGGCAAACGAATATAAAGTATTCAGAAGCAATACGAGTGATGTCACAACTCTTCTGGAACATAGAAACATAAATATTTTTTATGTCAAATGGTTGTCTTCTGCAAAATAAGAATGTATTTCAATCAGGAACTTATACTCAAATCATAATGAGCTCGACGAAAAAATCTTGTAATGAACTCATTTATCTAGCGATTAATGGTCTCGAAGTATTAACGCGTGAGCGGAACGAGCACGTTAAAGTATTTCGACCATTAATCACTGCCTTTAAGGAACTAGTTGATTAAATAACTATATATAAATATGTTGTTTCACGCCCCAGTATTGTGATATTTGTTGGTACCTAGGAAAAATATTCATCAGTACAAAAAAAATGTCATCGCTGAAAATTCATAAGGGAAAAATTAATTAACCCAAAACTATCCGTATTCTTTGGACGATTCAAAAATATTTTCCTTCTCCGCAAATTTCGCCCAACAAGTAATCATTGATCATATTCAAGGAAAAAAGCTGGGAGACTCGACATTTGAGTCTTTTTTCATTGATATGTACACGTACAGGCGGCCCAGAATTGGTGATCCCCGAACTAAAACTTTTTAACCGTACGAGATAGAGAAAAATGTTTGGCGTATGATCTTTTTTCTAGAACCTCATTTTGCCGTCAACCGTATTGCTCTATCGTCTTTTGTTTTCGAGTTATAAGCCAAAATTGACATTTTTGAAATTTCTAATTTGGTCATTATATCCGTTCCTGTTTATGGTATGAACTTAAAACAAAAACATTATACAGACACTTTTTTGATAGGAATCCAGTGGCTTAGTCTAATTTTTTCTGAGGGTTTTCCTTCTTGACTTATAACAAAAAATGTGTTTTTGTACAACTGTCAAAAAAACTTGACTTTTCTTCATCACTATGGAGCGTAAAATATTACTTTTTTTCACCGTTTAAAAAAGTCTTTTTTTCACCGTTAAAAAAAGTCTTTTTTTCACTGCTGATAACTAAAATTAGAACAACTTAAATAATGAATATTTTAATTGCAACTAATTTCACAAAAAATATTGTATATGTATCTTATAAAGTAAATTAGTTTCGTCATCAGCATCTCTGAGAAATATTTGATATTATCCCTCCATAACACTTTAGATTTCTTTCCTCGGTATCCGACGCTTTTGTTCTTATAAGAGGGACCAATTTGAAAAAAATTCCTTATATCAATATTTTCAGGACTGTGGAAAATGTTTCAGTTCTTTTCATAGACATATAAAATGATTGTTTTATAAGTCTATGGTTCTTTTATATAATTTAATCAAATAAGCGGTCGTCAAGAAAAATAAAAAAAAAATGAAAGATTGTTAAATCAAAAAAGTTAGATCGGCGACCGTATTTGAGTTTTTAGTTGAGTTCTGTTAGTGTATTTTCCAATACGATTTTGTATTATAAAAATAAAATACTACAATACTGCAAATAGTCGCCGACCACCGTTCATTCTTCACAAAGTCTCAAATACGGAAATTATAATTTGGTTATTGCAAGCAAGCAGTTATACTCTGGATCACGAAGAAATGGCTTCAACAGCAGTTGAGGGAACAAAAAATGATAATGATCTCTGCCCTGTCTGCAGTAGTAAACCTTATAGAGAAGAAAGGATGGTGGAATGCACCAATGCAAAAAATGGTGTTGTTATGAATGTGTAAACGTCACGGATGACATCTCTGAAAATGAAAATGGAAATGCCCAAAATGTGAAGCTGAAAATGGAATCACGAAATTCAGTTCACCAAATCATTCCCGGGAGATGGCCACCGATCCATACACCAAGAATAAGTATAAGTAATTCCTCAAGAAAAAAGTTCAAAATCTGTTTGCTCTTCAAGAATCAAACTGAAACTGCAGTTCATTCAAGAGGAGAGAAACTCCTTCGAAAAGAGCGCAAGTTAGCTCAGGAAGCGCGAAGACTTCTTGAAGAAAGATGACATCAGTCAAGAAGAAATTAGCGAAGAAGAAATATTAACAACGGATCCCGTTAAAAATAAGATGTTGTCTTTAAAAATTGAAGACTCTGTTCAAACACCAGATCCTGCAGTGTTCAAAATTTCTACACCAATGATAGAAACAAAATTACTGACATCAACCGAAAAATCAAAGGTTGATGGAAACTTCCTTACCGCTCAGCAATATGCAGCACGTAGAAGCACTCCAGTGAACTTCCAATTTTCAATGGGAATCCATATGACTGGCCATTATTTAAAAGCAGTTTCGATAGGTCGACTGAATTGTGTGGTTTAGATAACAACGAAAACTTAATAAGATTACAAAAATCGTTGAAAGGTGCGGCCAAATCAAGTGTATCCAGTTTTTTGATTCTTCCTGAATGTGTTCCTCAAATAATATCCACACTGGAAATTCTTTATGGAAGACCAGAGCAATAATTGAAGCTCATATTAATCTATTCGGAGACAACCAGCCCCGAAATCAGATAAATTGGAAACATTAGTAGAATATGCCTTGGCAGTTAAGAATTTATGTGTTTCTTTGGTAGCTGCTAAACTAAGTGAGTACCTCAACAACCCCACACTAATGCATGAATTGGTTTCCAAATTACCCTACAATAAAAATTAATTGGGCAATGCACAGAAGTACCTTGAAAACATTCAAAGGATTGAGTGAATTTGCAGACTGGTTGTATGAAGTAGCAGTAAATGTATGTACTGCTCTTCCCACACTGAGCCCAAATGATCAGAATAAATTGCAAAGGAATGAGCGAACGAACATACACAACTCGTCAAGACAGGCAGAATCTCATCATTGTTGGATTTGTAAGGGAGACTGCAAATCTGTTACAGCTTGTAAAGATTTTATTCAGTACCCAGTTACAAAAAAATGGGAAGCTGTAAAAGATTTGAATTTGTGCAGACTTTGCTTGAAGAAGCACCGATTCCCATGCAAATATCCTGTCAGATGCAAACAAAATCTTTGTAATGGGAAACATCACCCAATGCTTCATAAAGACACTGTCAGGATAACTAAAGAACCAGAAAGCGTGAATACCAACTGAAACATCTGTTGAAACACTTGAAAATACTCCAGTGACTTTCTCGGGCGAATGTATATTTCCAAGAACAGCAACCCTAATATACGATTCAGAATTGTTCCAGTAATATGAGAAATGGTAACAACGAAGTGAAGACATTTGCTTTCATGGATGAAGGTTCCTCTGTTACGTTACTGAACGAAAATATCGCTGAACAACTTGATCTTGAAGGTACACCACAAAACTTATGCCTACAATGGACTGGAGATCAGCAGCGATTTGAGAATAACTCAAGAAAAGTTTCAATATCAATATCTGGTGATTTCGAAAACGCAGAGATATTCCATTATCGTACAGCAAGAACGGTAAAAAATCTTAATTTACCAAAGCAATCTGTCAATAGTAACGTGATCAAACAAAATATCCTCATCTTCGGAATTTACCAATTCAACATTATGACAATGCGAATCCACAACTTTTAATTGGTTTAGACAACTGGGATTTGGCATTACCTCTTCGAGTGAAAGAAGGACAATTTGGGGAGCCTATAGCAGCCAAATGCAGACTAGGATGGTCTATATTTGCATTTCAAAGAACAAGTAATGAAAAAAATTAGTTTTCACATCTGTTGCTGTGAGGAAAAATTTATGAATAATCGAGATCTCTTTGAAGCTACCAAGAATTATTTCAACATAGATAATTTAGGAATCCAGCAAGTCAAATTATTTGAATCTGAAGAGATGAAACGAGCAATTGAACTCAAAGCGGAAAACCCGAAAATTGAAGATGAATTTATAATCCATCATCAGATGAAGGAACCAGAGGAAAGATTTAGCAAATACAACAGACTTCTAAGAACAACAGCATATGTGAATAGATTCATAAAGTTATTACTAGCTATAGTTCATAAAGAAGTATTTGGCAATAATGGACCATTAACATTCACGTCTGAAGAACTATTGAATGCTGAGAATAAATTGATTCATTGGACACAACAGCAATTTATTCAGAAGAGATTAATCAATTACAGAAAATTTCCACGACAGGTCAAGCAATGTTAAAAAATCTAGTAGTTTGTTCAAATTGTCTCCATATTTAGATGAAAATGGTTTGCTTCGAGTTAAAGGGAGAATTGACGCAACAAAAATATTGAATTCAGTACGAAAAGACCAATAATTTTACCAAGACATAGCTATCTGACGTCACTTATTGTGAAAAACTATCATGAAAAATTTCTTCATCAGAACCAGGAAGTGGTTGTGAATGAGATAAGGCAAAAGTTCTTCATTCCCAAATTGAGAAGAGTGGTCAACAATATAAAAAATAGTTGTCAATACTGTAAGGTGAAATTTTGTCAACCCAAAGAACCTGAAATGGCACCTTTACCAGAATGCCGTCTTGCAACATTCACTGCTCCCTTCACAAATACTGGAGTGGATTATTTTGGTCCAATTAATGTAACAGTTGGAAGAAGAATTGAAAAACGTTGGGGTGCTTTATTTACCTGCCTAACAACTAGAGCAATACATTTGGAAGTAGCCTATAAATTGAATGTTGATAGCTGCATACTTTGTTTCACCAATTTTATGAATCGTAGAGGTCGACCACGCCATATCTACTGTGACCGAGGAACTAATTTCATAGCCACTGAAAAGATTTTGAGAGAGGAATTACAGAATATAGATCCTCAGTTGATTGCAAACTCTTTCATAAATCCAGAAATTAGTTTCCATTTCAACACCCTTCTTTCACCTCATATGGGTGGCGCATGGGAGCGTCTCGTCAAAGCTGTGAAGATTTCCCTCTATAGTGCCTTACCTTCCAGAACCCAACAGACCAATTACTCTTCAGTTGTCTTGTTGCGGCTGAAAATATAGTGAATTCAAGACCACCTACATATCTACCAACAGATAGTGAGACTACAGAAGCTATAACACCGAATCATTTCCTCATTGGTTCCTCTAATAGCGACAAACCACTTGGACAAATGGATGATGATGCAACTGTTTTAAGGTGCAACTGGCCAAAGGGAAAATTATAGCAGTGAAGCCTTCAAAAGATGGCCAAGTAAGAAGTGTAACTGTACAGACTACCAATGGAATACTTGAGAGACCGGCGGTAAAAGTAGCTGTGTTACCTGTTAGAAGAACTGATGATAGTGCAAGCCATTTCCATGGAAAACATGCACCAGGCGGGAGTGTGGAAAATGTTTCAGTTCTTTTCATAGACATATAAAATGATTGTTTTATAAGTCTATGGTTATTTTATATAATTTAATCAAATAAGCGGTCGTCAAGAAAAATAACAAAAAAATGAAAGATTGTTAAATCAAAAAAGTTAGATCGGCGACCGTATTTGAGTTTTTAGTTGAGTTCTGTTAGTGTATTTTCCAATACGATTTTGTATTATAAAAATAAAATACTACAATACTGCAAATAGTCGCCGACCACCGTTCATTCTTCACATGGACATTCGAGTTTTTTTTAACATTGAGCTCCATAACTTGGAGGTTTTAAAATTTTTTATTTTCCTCGAAATAGCATGTGAGCACATTTTCAGAAACCTTTTTTACGTTGTTCTTGTTGCATCATTCTCGAAATTGGTTATATGTTTTCTCATATTATTAGCTTTGATTTGGCTGGTAACATATAATATACAATTGTATTGCTTCTTCAGCCATATCTGCGGGGGTATCACTACACTATCATGTTCAACATCATCTTCTTTAAAATAATTCGAAATTGAAGCAACTACGAGCAAATACTGTCAAAGATTCAAACAATTTCAACAAACTGTTCTATAGTTACGACACAGAAAGATCACTGGATTCATTTAAATATTGTACTGTGAAAGCATTATTCAATGATTATACGTATTTCAGACGATGTAAATCACATTCACAGTTGTACAAAAATGTTGTTTGTATTTCGTGCGTATCAAAATTCGTGTTTTCATGGCACATTCGAGTGAATTTTTGGCCCGACCTGCGGTATCGGCCAAAATTGACACTCTCATGTGCCATGAAAAAAAAAACATCATTTTACGCACTAATACAAAAATAACTATTTTTATGAACAATAATTATTTCTACTTAAAAATTATCACAGTGTTTTCCTCGTTTCAAAAATATACAGGGTGTCCCGGGAAGAATGCGACAAACGGAAACCATGAATCGAGGACATCAAGGAGGACTCGCAACCAGAGGTTTTAATCGTTTGAGGGCCTCTGTTTGGGATATACAGGGTGATATTCATCTTATGGCTGAAATTTCAAAGTTCAATAACTCTCAAACTATTCGACCGAATTATTTCAAATTCGGAAGTTTTGTCACCCTTTACAATTGCCATCTTTCAATATTACAGAAATTGAATAAATCAGATCCGGACTAGAAAAATTTTGGATTTTTTCTATTTTCATGAATATTGGCACACCCCGTTGGTGAACACTATGTTTTTATTTCATTTTCGTAACCACAAAGAATCAATCAATGAGAAAAATTCAAAATCTCTGCTTGGCACGATCAAGAAGTGAGCAAAAACATTGCTTCAAGAGTGAAATTTCAAAGTTCAATAACTCTTGAATTATTGGACCGAATTGTTTCAAATTTTGGAGTTTTGTCACCCTTTACTATTTCCATCTTTCGCTATTTCAGAAATTGAATTATTCAGATCCGGACTAGAAAAATTTGGGACTTTTTCTATTTTCATGAATATTGGAACACCCTGTAGGTGAAGTCTATGTTTTTATTTCATTTCCGTAACCGCAAAGAATCAATCAATGAGAAAAATTCAAAATCTCTGCTTGGCACGGTCATACATGGTGATCAAGAAGTGAGCAAAAAACATTACTTCATGAGTGAAATTTCAAACTTCAATAACTCTTGAATTATTCGACCGAATGATTTCAAATTTGAAATTTTTGTCACCCTTTGCGGTTGCCATCTTTCAATATTTCTGAAATTGAATAAATCAGTTCCGAACTAGAAAAATTTCAGACTATTTCCGCGAATATTGGAACACCCTGCAAGCGAACATTATGTTTTTTTTTAGTTATCGTGACCACAAAGAATCAGTTCATAACGAAAATTTAAAATCTCTGCTTGGCAACTTTATACATGGCGATCAATAAACATTCCCTTGAAAGAATCTGTACTTCATAATGAATATTATTTCAAATTCTATAGTTTTGTCACCCTTCCTTTCATGACTGAAAACTACTGAACTACTGAATACTAATGTTAAGGTAGAGAGTTCAGATGAAGAAATTAAATAAAAAAGAGTGTTCACTCTTCACTCTAAAACGATAAACAGCAAATAAGTAGGAAATATTCGATCTAAAAAACAAATTGAATGGAACACTTTTCAGTTCAGGAATTGAACAAATTGGTATTCAATCATTTCAATATATTTTGAAGCAAGTTGATGAAGTTGTCCGTTAATTTGAGGAAATTTTCAAGGAAGGCAGTATTGAAGAGTGACAAAACTGTAAAATTCGAAGTAATTTCACAGATAATATCAAGATTTATCGAACTATGAAATTTAACTCATAAGGTCATGTTCCTAGATCACCCTGTATGACAGTGCCAAGCAGAGATTTTAAATTTTTATCATTATATGATTCTTTATGGTTACTAAAATGAAAAAAAACATAATGTTCACGTACAGGGTGATACACTATCAACAAAAAGTGAGAATGTCTGAAATTTTTCTAGTCCGGATCTGATTTGTACAAATTCAGAAATATTGACAGATGGCAATCGTGAAGGGTGGCAAAACTTTCAAATTTGAAATCATTCGGTCGAATAATTCAAGAGTTAATGAAGTTTGAAATTTCACTCATGAGGTAATGTTTATTGCTCACTTCTTGATCACTCTGTATGACCGTGTCAAGCAGAGATTTTGAATTTTCTCTTCAATTGATTTTTTGCGGTTACGAAAATGAAAAAAACTTAATGTTCAAGTAAAGGGTGTTCATAGCAGTTGCAGTCCCCAGGTTCGTAGACCGAAGGGTCAAACGAAATGGTGGACTCCTGAAATTAATGATGCCAGACGCACCAGCAGGCATCTCTTTAACAAGGCAATGAGATCCGGCCTTGCAAGTGACTGGGATGACTATAAGTCGGCACTGAGAGTTTACAAAGGACTTATAAGAAAGTCTAAGCGAGAATCTTGGAGGCGCTTCTGTAGTGATATTGAGGGTGCGCCTGAAGCTAACAGGCTCAGGCGGGTCCTCTCTGCTGGGAGCCCTCCGAGGATTGACTACTTAAATCTTCCTAGTGGGCAAAAGACGGGCTCAGAGGAAGAAAGCTTGAGACATCTCTTAGAGACGCATGTATGTATGCCATCGACGGACCTCATACGAGGACTGAAAGCTGGCTGCAGGTGTAGTTACACATTCTCGACTTCGTTGGGCGATCAACGGTTTCGAGTCTTATAAAGCAGCTGGTGAGGATGGCATTGTTCCGGCTCTGCTGTCCAAGGGGCTGGAAGTGCTGGCCTCCCCACTGCTTCACGTTCTCCGTGCGAGTCTGGCTCTAGGTCACATTCCATTGTCCTGGAGAAAGGTGAAGGTAATTTTCATACCCAAGCCTGGAAAACCATCGCATACAAAAGCGAATGACTTTCGACCAATTAGCCTCTTCTCGTTCTCAAGACACTGGACAGGTTGGTGGAAAGATACATCAGGGACGATGCTTTAGTGGCTATACCACTGCACCCCTCCCAGCATGCGTATCAGCTGGGCAAATCAGTAGATTCTGCTCTTCACTCAGTTGTTAACTGTATTGAGGACGGAATACATAACAAGGAGTTCACCCTAGCTGTATTTCTTGATATAGAAGGTGCCTTCAATAACACTGCGTTTGGTGTGATGCAATCTGCGTTGGCCAGACATGGTGTCCCGCCTACTCTTTGTCGGTGGACGGGGTCTCTGCTTGGTTCACGTAGCATCGTGGCTCGGCTAGGCGGCTCGACCATAGGGGGCTCACCAGGAAGGGGATGTCCGCAGGGCGGTGTTCTGTCTCCGCTACTGTGGAATCTCGTCCTGGATGAGCTCCTGGTGGAGTTGAGGAAGGCTGGGTTCGTTGTGGTGGCCTATGCGGACGACCTTGTTATATTAATCAGGGGTAAGGTGATCAGTGTCATTGGGGATCTGATGCAGAATGCTCTGCGACGGGTTGAACGATGGTGCTTGAAAAACGAGCTCTCGGTAAATCCTAGTAAGACAGAGATGGTTCTCTTTACTAGAAAGAGGGTGCCTAGCAACTTACGACTTCCCAGTCTGTTTGGAGTTGGGCTCACTCTATCCGAACAAGTTCGTTATCTCGGGGTGATATTGGACCGCAAACTTTTGTGGAACAAACACGTTGAGACCCAAACGAATAAAGCCAATGTCATATTCTGGTCTACTCGGAGGGTGCTGGGTAATGGATGGGGCTTCAAACCGCACGTTATGCACTGGTTGTATACTGTCGTGGTGAGGCCTATCCTGATCTATGCCTCTGTGGTGTGGTGGCCTTCTATGGAGAGGGCCGTCAACCAGAACATTATGACTAAATGCCAGAGGAAAGCTTGTTTAAGTATTACAGGCGCTCTGAGGTCTACCCCTACAGCAGCGATGGAATGTCTGCTGGGTCTCCCTCCTTTGCACCTAGTTGTGAAGGAGGTGGCTATGAAGACAGCTCTAGGAATCTGAGAACGGGGACAATGGCGCGATGGAGGACTCTTCACTGGGCACGCGAGGGCCCTCAAAATGGTTAAGGATGCTCACGCTCCCCTTCTCCAAAGAGGTGACCGCGCGGGCACTAAGTTCTATTTCGACGAACCCTACAGGGTAATTGTTCCCGACAGAGACCTATGGTCTTCATCAAACATGCTTCTTAGTCCAGAGGGTCCCACCTGGTTCACTGATGGCTCTGTCACAGCAACAGGGTCTGGGGCCGGAATCGTGGGCCCTCACTTCAATCAGGCTATCCCTCTGGGGAAGGACTGTTCCATTGTGCAGGCTGAGCTATTTGCGGTTCTTGCTTGCGCACTGGAAAATATTCGCAGAGGATACTCTGGCCTGCACATTTATATATGTTGCGACAGCCAGGGAACTCTGAAATCTCTATCCGATGTTAGAGTTGATTCTCTTTTGGTAGTAGAATGCAGGAAAGCTCTGCGTGGGCTGGGCTCTGATAACTTTTTGAAAGTGATCTGGTGTCCGGCTCACGCGGATATACCTGGTAACGTTAAGGCAGATGAACTAGCTAGGCGGGTAGCCGGATTAACATTTGTTGGTCCGGAGCCTGCGCTGCCAATCTGTCGCACATCTGTCAGAAGTTTCTTCAGGAACTGGCTGAACAGGGAATTTTCCTCGGAATGGAGCGCAGGGGTGGGCCTGAGGTGGTCGAGGATTCTCATTGAGAGACCGTCCTCGCGATCTGAGGTCAATAGGCTTCTGTTGCTGGAGAGGAAACAACTCGGTCTGGTGACTGGTGCATTGACTGGTCACCTGTTTAACAAGCATTTGAAGAGAATGGGATTGACGAGCTGCTCCCTATGCCGGTGGTGCAGGAGTACTGATGAAACGGTTGAGCATATTTTGTTCAACTGTGGAAACCTTAATGTGTTAAGGTCAACACACCTAGGAAATCCAACACCTTCTATTCCTATGGTAAGAGGGACCACTCCTGGCAGGCTCGCGACGTTTCTGTCTTCGTGTCTGAGGAGCTGAGTCTCTATGGAACAATGCGGGTGAACAATGGGCCACTAGGCCTCAGTTCGGCCGGTAAGGCACCGCACAGAGAAGAAGAAGAAGAAAGGGTGTTCCTATATTCATGAAAATAGAAAAAGTCCAAAATTTTGCTAGTCCGGATCTGATTTATTCAATTTCTAAAATATTGAAAGATGGCAATCGTAAAGGGTGACAAAACTACCAAATTTGAAATAATTCGGTCCAATAATTCAAGAGTTATTGAACTTTGAAATTTCACTCATGAGGTAATGTTTTTTGCTCACTTCTTGATGACCATGCCAAGGAGAGATTTTTTTGTGGTTACGAAAATGTAATAAAAACATAATGTTCACGTACAGGGTTTTCCAATATTCATGAAAATAGAAAAAGTCCAAAATTTTGCTAGTCCAGATCTGATTTCTTCAATTTCTGAAATATTGAAAGATGGCAATCGTAAAGGGTGACAAAACTTGCAAATTTGAAATCATTCGGTCCAATAGTTCAAAAGTTATTCAACTTAGAAATTTCAGCCATCAAATGAATATCACCCTGTATATTCCAAACGAAGACCCTCAAACGATTAAAAGTTCTTGATGAAAGTCCTCCCTGATGTACTTGATTCATGGTATCCTTTTGTCGCATTCTTCCCGGGATAACATGGAAACCCGTCAGCAAAAATTAGATTTAACCACTGGATTCCTATCGAAAAAGTGTCTGTATAATGTTTTTATTTTAAGAGATTGCACAAACAGGAACGGAGATAATGACCAAATTAGAAATTTCCCAAATGTCAATTTTGGCTTATAACTCGAAAACAAAAGACGATAGAGCAATGCGGTTGACGGCAAAATGAGTTTCTCGAAAAAAGACCAACGTCATACGAAAATCATTTTTCTCAATCTCGTACGGTTAAAAAGTTTAGTTCAGGTATCACCAATTCTGGCCCTGTAGTTGTACACATGGCCTTTTTGTATACTGAATAATACAATTTTCATTTTTTATATGTTTTTCATATTTTATTATGAATATGATTCTATATTCATCCAGGAACTTTTTTATGTAAATGCTTTTTGCTGAAGTCAAATCGAAAATTATTATCAATTCGTTTTAATTATCTAAAATGATCATTTTCGATAGGTATTTTAGTTGTTCTTCGGCTCTGAATATATTTAAAAAACGTATCGTGGCGGAGTTGTCAAACACAAGACGAGGTAGTCAGGTTGGCTTCGTTCGTCGTGTCGACCACGTTTTGTCCGAACACGCGTGGTGTACGATGGTTCCATATACCGCAATACTTTTGCTTTATGGCTTTTTTTTTACTGCAACCTTGTCGAGACCTGACAAACTGTCATGCTGCGATGGTTCCATTCACCACACCACTACTATACTATACGCTTTTCACTGCTACCTCGACGAGTCTCGACAGATTATCTTGTAGAGGACTGTTTGTCGACTCCGGTGCGCGCACAGCCTTATATGTATATGTTATAGGCAATGTGTATAATGCAGGCATTCTATACAATACCTAGGAAATTTATAGTTCTCGGCAATTAAAGTCTCTGTGTGGATTTCGGGATTTTCCTGTATAACGACATGTTTCTCCAAAGGATGGTTTTCAATATCTTCATTTCTTTCATTTTCAGACTCAACAGGGTTACTCTGTGCTAAAGTAATTACTTTTTCAAGTAGTCCCGCACCCCGCGCATGCGTCTCTTTCCCGTGGTCGTTCGTTATACACATTGCCTGATGGGCTTTTGTCATTTTATACAATACCTAGGCAATGTATGAAATGAATCGTATTATACATATTGCCTGAACGTTTTTGGCAATGTATATAATGCCTAGGCATTCTATACAATGCCGAATTATACAGATTGTCTATAACATATAGATGTTGTTTTAATGTACGAAGAACTTTAGTTTTCACCAGAAGCGTTTGTGTGGGTGTTGCGGTGAAAGTACGGTGTTCATTAAAATCAAAAATTAGTTGTGAGATTCTCATTCATTTCTGAAGAAATTCAATTTTTTAGATTTTCTTTTCTTTTCACTCTTGGTTTTCGCTCAAGAAAACGAAATTCGTTTTAATTCGCCGACAAATTGCTAAAAGTGTCATGGGGAGTTTTCTAAATGGAAATCCTGTTTCTTAAGACAACAAAGGTTCGTTTGATATTCAATGATTATATCTACAGATTGCAGAATAACGAGGTTTACGTCATTTTATGAAAGTTAATTCACACGAATTGATAAATTAACTCAAGATTATTGGCTGAAGGGGCAACGTTCTAAAAGATTCGGTTAAAATAATTAATTAATCAGAGTGAGAGGCAACCAACATTTATTTATTTTTCAGTTGGAATCGAATTATTTATTTATTAATTTTAGTTTTCTATTTTTGGAGTGACTGAAGAAGTATCAGAATACCGAACGTATGACAGAAATACTGAAATAGCCCACAAAAATCATAAATGGTCGAACTATCGCATCAGAACAGTTATTTAATCAACGAGATTATTAAAGACAGAGACTAATGGTTTAGATTTTTTAACGCGTTCGCTGCAGACCATGAGTCGCCCGATTAATAAACGAGTTGATTACAATACTTTTCCGGCAACCTAATTATGAATGGAGAATACGTTTCTGATTAAAATACATTCTTATTCTGCACAAGCCATGCATTTGACATAATGAAATTTCTATGTTCATTTGTTCCAGTAGAGTTTTGATATTTTTCCACCGACCTCGAAATAAAAGGTGCTTTTAATGTTTACGAAATTGAGCATTAATGACCCATTTTAATGCTCAAATTTTTAGCCATTTTTAATGTGCAATCCTCATGGCAACCGTACACAAAGTATTCAGAAGCACTACGAGAAATGTCAAAACTCTACTGGAACATGGAAACATAGAAATTCCATTACGTCAAATGTATGTCTTGTGTGAATTGAGAATGTATTTTAATCAAGAACTTATACCCTATTCATGTTGAGATCGCCGGAAAAATCTTGTACCTAATAAACTCGGTTATTAATCGAGCGACTAATGGTCTCGAACTATTAACGCGTTCGCTCCGCTCACGCATTAAAATATCTTGACCATTAGTCGCTGTCTTTAATAACCTAGTTTATTAAATAACTATTTCGTATCGCTTCAGAATGCTTTGTGTTCGGTTGCCCATGACAAATACACATTAAAATAGCATAAATTGAACATTAAAATGGATCATTAATGTTCAATTTCGTTCACATTAAACTCAACTTTCATTTTGAGTTCGATGAAACAAGTTACTTATCAACATGACATTAGTAATTGAATAGTTTTAATTTATTTAACTTGAATTCATTTCATTAGATTAGTATCAATGCTCGATTTAATGAAATTAATATAACATTTATCGAATGCATTCATTATAAAACATATATTTTCAGACTAGAGTCAATTTACGAATGGCCCAATTTCAATCGTTACTCAACTCCTATGGTGAAGATATTTCTGATAAGAGCAAGACATTACTACAAATAATTACTAAATTTGCTTCGGCCTACTGTTCAACCATTGAAGGTACGGCTAGAAACATAGAAACTACAGAGTTATGCGGAGGAGCTAGGATATGCTATATTTTCCACGAAACCTTTGGAAGAACATTAGATTCTATTCATCCCCTTGCTGGATTGACTAAAATGGATATTTTGACTGCTATAAGGTGATATTTTTTTCTTAGTGAGGTTGTGTAATATTGTTATTGACTATATTTTAGTCTGTTCCAACTTCTTTCTACTAATTTTCATATACTCAATGTATTTTTCAATTAATGTTGTTTTTTCGATTTGGTGCGAATATTCGTTTTCCATTGTCTTTAAGGTTAGTGCAGGTGCTAACTTGGAAATTATTTTTTACAGGAACGCTAATGGTCCTAGACCGGCACTTTTTGTACCAGAAGTATCATTCGAATTATTGGTGAAAAGACAAATTCGCCGTTTAGGAGAACCTTCTTTGAGATGTGTTGAATTAATACACGAGGAAATGCAGAGAATTATACAAGTGAGTTGGGTCCCTGTCCTAATACAATTCCTTTAATTATTTTCTGAAATAACTTCTACATTCTACCTCAAAGAATTGTCCAGATGAATACCTATAGACTGTGATATGGCCATTATCTATCCCATTAATAATTTGAAACTTTGTCGTCACAAATCTTTTTGTGTTCGATAAATAAATTCTGATTGGTATCTATCAACGATACCATTTCAAATACTTATATATTCAAGTGTAATCTTCTTATCCTTCAATTTCATCATCACATTTATATAATTTAAACATTCTTTGTTTCTTATTCAAATTTCCAAGATTTTATCACATTGACGTGAAACAGAATTCATAACATCTTCATACACAACATACAACGGATAGTGTTGTATTCATAGAGTGAACTTGAATTTCATCAAATGTAGCTAACAAGTCTAAAACAAAATTTTCATTACGAGCAGAGAAAGGATAGCTTTAATTACTGCCAATATTACTAACTTCTTGTGTAAAATAAGACTGATATTTCAAAAATAAAGTTCCGGAAATGTATTATTCGATATGGCAATCCAATTATAAACATTGTCATATGATGTAATATATTGTACTCATACAACGTGAAAGCTTAGTATTATTTAAAAATTGATTGATATTGTGAAGAAAATACTGTAGAATGAATACTTTAGCATCTTCTCTAGCCACCTTTATATTTGGATCATCCCTTCATTTTTATAATCTTCAATCATAAAATGATCTTTATTCTAATTTATTTGGTAAAGTATTAAGCTTTCGTATGCTCAGATATATTAGAAAACAAATAAAACAATTATTGTTTATAGTTCGGCTTGCTTTTTTTGGTAAGTTCGGTTATGTTTTCGATACGAAAGAAAATATTTTTGACGGTTCGAAAGCCCATGGTTTGAAGCTAGAGAGAGAGATAGAGAAGGTCGGTTGTCCTCGTCACTTTTACTACGCTAGAAAAATCGGAGTTCTTCAAGGTTGCGGAGTGACGCTTCTGTGTGTTCTGTGCTAATATGCCTCGCGTCTAACGATTCGGCACTTCGCTTCGCGCCTCCTAAGTGAGCGTCTACACATTTGATTCAGTGCAACCGTTCCGGCGGAAAACAACTCTTGGTCTCGCTTCGCGCCTCTTCGTCCGAGTGAGCGTCAACCTTTACAGATTTAACCTTAAATCCGAACGTTATGAATATAAACTGAAAACTAAGTGAAAACAAGAGAACAGCTCGACATGTTGTTCCATATGTACCGTTTATTGGAGACGATTTCTTGCTAATGCTTCATAATGCCCGACCGCATGAACCGCATGTGGCTAGGATTGCCAGGGAGTATTTAGCAGAGGTTGATAACCAAGAATTGAACTGACCTGCTCTTAGCCCAGATTTGTAACCATTTGGGCATGTTTAATGCTCTTGGGAGGAAAATTTGATCTCGCGTACCAACTCCTGAAAAATTTTCAACAGCTCAGTGATGCTCTAATTGATTCAAAACCTACATGAGGACATACCGAAACGAATTGCACCTATTATCCGCGTCTGGTCGGAAAATATGTTATGTTTTTGACCTATTTTTCAGTTTATTTTCACTAGGCCAGAATTTTAGGTCTAATTCGTTGAAGTACCTACTGTTGTAGCCCTAGCGACATTTTATGTTTTACTGAAAACCCTGTATCTTTAACAAAAACTGAACTATTGTTATGAATGATGAAGTCAGGAGATCGTGGGGGCCATCTTATGCCAGGGAAATATTTGCCTATCCAACGTTCTGGGAAATTTTCCTTCAACCACTCAGTTACCAACATATTATGATATCAGCATTTAGACGATTTGACAAAAAATATGAGCTGTCGTGATGCGCGTCTTCTGCTTATTTTCGGATTTTCTGCAAATAGATTCAAGATATTTCCTTCTTCTTGCATCGTTAGTGAATAACTTCTACCTGCATCTGGCCTCTTCTTGGTAACTGACCCTGTTTCTATTAGCCGACGGAGTATACGCGAAAATATTTGGTGATGAGGAAGCCTTCGTTGGGGATATCTTTCAGCGTATAATCGAATAGTCAAGTATGTATTTCCACGTTGATAAACTGTTGCAATGTTCGATAATTACTTTGAAATCTATGCGCTACCAGTCTTTCATTCGCTGATTACATTTTGTGATTTTTCTCGAAATATAGACCAACAGCATTACTTCCTTAGGGAAGGAAGCGTCATGACCAACTTGAAATACTTTATGGAATATATGTACATACTCAGGAGGCTAAAGCTGGTCCCAGACAATGCGTGTATTTGACGGGTGCTTCGCGTAGTGTGTGGGAGCTCAACTTCGGCCCGAACACTATGGCCCACACACTATGTGAAGCACCGCCAATGCCGAACATTCGTCAAATACACGCATTGTCTGGGACCGGCTTTATACATTCTGGTTTCAGCAAAACGTTTGACAAAATAAGTCATGGGGCTTTGTACGCTGAATTGGCCCGAGTAGGTGTGTGTGGCAGTCTTCTGCGTTGGTTGTCGTCTTATTTTTCTAGTTTGTTATTTCGATTGGTCACCAATCCAGATTGGTCACTTTGAAGATTCAATGGTAATTATTTAGAACTAAAAGAATCGTGTTGGAGATGTGAAAATAATTATTGTTCTCACTAAGTTTGGGTCCCAGTTTACGAAGAAGATTACGAGAATTCTGCAATCTTTTCAGTTTTTTTTTAATTCCAAAGTTTCAGTCAGGTAGGTGAGGTTATACATAGTTCTAGCCAATTTTCCTCTATTTTCTCAATCAATACTGGTTGGAAATGTTTTATTTATCAATTTGTGAGAATATCCTGCAAAATAAAGCCTTCATTTGGTCGTAATCGACGATTTTATTTATTGTTTATATTCGTCACGCAGCCATGATAATTTGCCTTTCGGCGTATTTCGGCTGTCATCGGTCGCGATTTGTGCAACGTTGCCAATGTCTCAAATCGAATAACCAGTTACTTTCGAATTATTAGGATGAGATATAGATAGATAGATGTTTATTTGAAAAACCTCATACAATACAAAATAACACAAACATTTTTTCTCTTACAAAAAAAATACTTCACAAACAAACATTAGATACCCACTAAAACCGAAGTTGTGCGTGGGAGCCCATTTTTGTTAATACGAGCCAGATCTTTTTTTTTTTTGGAAAATAAGTGTTTTTGAGTGATTCACCTTCTTATTATTAATACTTGGCACAGTTCCTATCTTAGCTAACCTCAGTGGCGCAGCCAGGAATTTCTTAAGGGGGGGGGCTGCACTAAACAATTCTTGATGATACAAAAAATGAGAAAGTTGAAAAAAAAGACAGGAATAACGAAGAAATTAATCTTTGGGGGGGGCTGCAGCACCAAAGCCCCCCCCCCTAGCTGCGCCAGTGGCTAACCTAACCTAACCCAATGTAACCTACTCAAGCTATTCTATAATTCCTTTCATACTAACATTAATATTTTTCAATTTTCTCGGGAAATATTAATTTGCCGGAGATCGAATTAGAATATTTTCCCTAGGATTTATGTAGCAAATTCACTCTGGCCGAGTGCTTCACGAAAAAAAAGGTGCGTAATTAATCATTTCCGAAATTAATCATTTCAATTGATAAAACATTCTCGAAACAATATTCGAACTGATTAACCTAAATTTAACTACAAGTTTGAAACATTGGCAACGTTGCTCAATTCGCGACGGTTGACAGCCCAAGGGCAAATTATCATGGCTGTCGTAACAAATATAAACAATGAATAAAATCGTCGATTTCGACCAAACGAAGGCTTTATTTTGCAGGATATTCTACGAAATTGATTAATAAAACATTTCCAACGAGTATTGATTGAGAAAATAGAGGAAAATTGGCTAGAACTATGTATAATCTCACATACCTGACTGAAACTTTGGAATTTTTTTTCGAAAAAACTAGAAGGATTGCAGACTTCTCGTTATCATTTTCGTAATCTGCGACCCAAACTTGGTGAATACGATTTTTTTCACATCTCCAGCACAGTTCTTTTAGTTCTAAATAAGTACCATATTTTCGCCATATTGAATCAAGCTTGAATAATATGTGTCAAGCTAACGGAACTGAATATAAAGAAGCGACTGTAAAAACAATTTGGAATTCTTAAGTAAACTTCTCCAGGAAAAATACTTCAATGACTTCAAAATTGTATTCGACCTATACTACCTATATTCACTATAATTTGACCCCCCCCTTTAACTTTGTTACTAAAGGAGATACAAAAAAATGTATAAAAGTTCCACGAAATCAACTGAGGTTTTTTGATATGAGTCCAGAAACTGAAATATATACAGGGTGGCCAACATATTGATGGCAACTTCATTTTTTCAAATGGAACACCCTGTGTATTTTTCCATGTTTGGCTAGCTCTTTTTCCCCCGATTTCGAATATGTAACATATGTTGGTCTATCTCTTTTATTTTGGGAACCATAGAGTTTGAAATTTTATGAACCACCTGCCAAGATCTGTAATCATTTTACAAGTGACAGAGTGCGTTTACTGAAAATGCTCATTTTTGGAGTTATAATAACGTCAATAGGAAGATATACAGGGTGAACAACATTGAATGCAACTATATTTTTTCAAATGGGACACCCTGTACTGTATATTCTTCCTTTTTTTGATAGGCTATTTCCTCCTGATCTCGAATATAAATGCGTATGTGGATGTGTCTCTTCAATTTTCAGAGTTTCAAAGTTTTGAAATGATGACACCGAATAAAAAAATATGTGGAATACTTACGAAATTCTTTATATCCAAACAATCTACTTAAAAGTTTTATTTTAGAATGAAAACTTAACAATTACTTAACCAATGAAAAATGATAAACTATGGTAGTATGGTAAGAATAACATCAACTAAAGAAATTGCTCAAAATGACCACCTTCATTCAATACACATAGTTCATATAGTTGTCTCAAGTTGTTTAGACTATTTTTGATAGCATTATTATGGCTCTGTTTAAAGTCAGAAATTAAAGCTTCAAAATTTGTTTCTAATCATTACAATATTATCATTATTCTTTGTGCGTTGATATTAGTTCCCAATTGTGGGTTTAATATTGGTTGATTTTATATCATTAATATTATTCTCCGCTTTCATTGATTGTCATTATTGCTGAAGTAAATTTTTTACTTCAGGAACGGCTATAAAAACGTGTCCAACGGTGTTAAATCGGGACTATTTGGTGGCCATAAAATGAGTGCGCCATTACCAATCCAAAGATCAAATTGGCCACTTAAATATTCACGAACTTCCAAAACGCTATGCCAGATGGTTATTGTAATTTGAAACTCTGTGGTGCTCAGAATAAGAAAGATAGACCAACATATGTTACATATTCGCAATCAGGGAAAAAAGAGCTAACCAAATATGGAAAAGAGTACAGGATGTTCCATTTGAAAGAATGAAGTTGCCATCAATATGTTGGTCACCCTGTATATATTTCAGTTTCTGGATTCATATCAAAAAACCTCAGTTGATTTCGTGAAACTTTTATACGAAAATTTTTTTGTATCTCCTTCAGTAACGAAGTTAAAGGGGGGGTCAAATTATAGTGAAAAACCCGGTACAAGATCCAAACAAGTGAAAATGCAGTTCAGCAAATTCCATTGAATTGTGGGATGAAAGTACCGGGGTTTTCACTATAATTTGACCCCCCTCTAACTTTGTTTCTAAGAGAGATACAGAAAAATGTTTCATACAAAAATTTCACGAAATCGACTGAGGTTTTACAATATGAATTCACATAATGGAATATATACAGGGTGGCCAACATATTGATGGCAACTTCATTTTTTAAAATGGAACACCCTGTATATTTTTCCATGTTTGACTAGCTCTTTTTCCCCTAATTTCGAATATGTAACATATGTTTGTCTATCTCTTTTATTCTGAGAACCACAGAGTTTCAAATTTTAAGAACCACCTGGCAAGATCTGTAATCAGATGCGTTCACTGAAAATGATAACGTCAATGGGAAGATATACAGGGTGAACAACATTGAATGCAACTATATTTTTCAAATGGGACACCCTGTCCTGTATATTCTTCCTTTTTTTGATAGGCTTTTTCCTCCTGATCTCGAATATAAATGCGTATGTGGGTGTGTCTCTTCAATTTTCAGAGTTTCAAAGTTTTGAAATGATGACGCCGAATAAAAAAATATGTGAAATACCTCAGAAATTCCTTATATCCAAAAAATCTACTTAAAGGTTTTATTTTAGAATGAAAACTTAACAATTACTTAACCAATGAAAAATGATAAACTATGGTAGTATGGTAAGAATAACATCAACTAAAGAAATTGCTCAAAATGACCACCTTCATTCAATACACATAGTTCATATAGTTGTCTCAAGTTGTTTAGACTATTTTTGATAGCATTATTATGGCTCTGTTTAAAGTCAGAAATTAAAGCTTCAAAATTTGTTTCTAATCATTACAATATTATCATTATTCTTTGTGCGTTGACGGGATTAGTTCCGAATTATGGGTTTAATATTGGTTGATTTTATATCATTAATATTATTCTCCGCTTTCATTGATTATTATCATTATTGCTGAAGTGAATTTTTTCCTTCAGGAACGGCTATAAAAACGTGTCCAACGGTGTTGAATCAGAACTATTTGGTGGCCATAAAATGGGAGCGCCATTACCAATCCAAAGAACAAATTGGCCACTTAAATATTCACGAACTTCCAAAACGCTATGCCTGATGGTTCTTGAAATTTGAAACTCTGTGGTGCTCAGAATAAGAAAGATAGACCAACATTTGTTACATATTCGAAATGAGGGGAAAAAGAGCTAATCAAATGTGGAAAAATATACAGGATGTTCCATTTGAAAGAATGAAGTTGCCACCACTATGTTGGTCACCCTGTATATATTTCAGTTTGTGGAGTCATATCAAAAAGCCTCAGTTGATTTCGTGAAACTTTTATACGAAACATTTTTTTGTATCTCCTTTAGTAACAAAGTTGAAGGGGGGGTCAAATTATAGTGAAAAACCCGGTACAACAGATTTACAAAAAAAATCCATATAGTAGCTGTTAAGTAAGCTTGCGAGGTGGTGAACCAGCTGATTGCCTGAAAGATTATTTCTAAATTGAGAACGATAATGATGGAACGCCAACCAACACAATTGAATACAATCCGATATTTATTAAAACATGCCAAGAGGTAAGTGGCTTGTTTCCAATATTGCAAACGAAAGTACACGCTCTGTTCGGTTGTTGCATAAATTATTTTCCAAAAGAGAAAAAATATTACTTCCAGTAGTCACAATTAACATGTGGACCAAATCATCCGCGCTAGCTATTGGTTTGGACAGTATGGACAAGTGTAAAAAGGTATCCAGTCATTCGAACAGATCAACTGCAGTCAGCCATTCGGCAATAAAGGAATTCCTGAACAGCAAATAATGAAAATAACCGGACATAGCCGCTCTAATTCAATAAAACCGTACTTAAATATTGACCAAGAACGCCACGATGAAAAGATCTACACCATGCGAGGAATTTCTTCAACAGTGGAAATTCACAATCCGTCAACATGGAGAAACGCTTCTTCCAATTTAAGATTTACCAATTGTACTTTCCATAACTGTAGTTTTGTTAAATAAAAATGTATAGATATTGAACGTCAGATAGACAATCAATTTTTTAAATCTACAAAGTAAAAAATTATCATATCGAAAACCCCTCAGAATTTTGTCGTAGAGAATACTTCAAGCGTGATGCTTAAAGATAATAAACAACACGTTTTCATTATTACCTATGACAAAATCTTCTCGGTATTATCGATGCCCTAGGGGTATAACTACTGAATATTTCATAGAATGTAATTTTTCAGCTAACGGTCAAGTTAACTACATGCATATCCGCAAAATGTTTTATTCCGTGAAAATTATTTTGGCAGTTCACGGTTTTGCCAACGCAATGAAGCCACGCTCCGTCAATCGAAAGGAATAAAACCGGCCGATAAGTTCACATCGGTGAATATAGATATATAATCCAGTCGAATTGTGCTTTTAGCAGGAAAGTTTTGGGGTAGTTTTGATTTTTTCGATTTTTTATGTTTTTTGGGGTGCTGAATCCGAATCTGAGGTTTGCTAACGAAATTTCGTGAGGGAACATAGAAAAAAATACGAAAAAAGATGAAAAATCTCATTCTTGGTCAGTTTTTTATTTATTACTCGAAAACTATCAACTTTTCGTGAGAAACCTTTCCATAGAAAATGATAGTACATAAAATTTCTTACAAATTGTACTACCACAGCTTGTTCTGGGACAACCTGTTCTGGCTCAAATTATAATTTAAAATGAGGTATTTTCTATGACTCAATGAATGAAAAAAAAATTAAATTCTATGGTTCCGATGATGCGATCCTCTTTAAATTTTGCATGAACATTCAGTATATCAGTCTCGATTCACAAAAAAAATTGTGTGACCATAGTGTGAACAGAACCATAGAAAATTCAATTGGAATATTGAGAAGAAGAATCTTTATATTTCCATAACAGGATATTCGATTCGGTTGAAATTTTTTTGTGAATCGAGACTGATATACTGAATGTTCATGCAAAATTTCAAGAGGATCGCATCATCGGAACCATAGAATTTAATTTTTTTTTCATTCATAGAGTCATAGAAAATACCTCCTTCTAAATTATAATTTGAGCCAGAACAGGTTGTCCCAGAACAAGCTGTGGTAGTAAAATTTGTAAGAAATTTTATGTACTTTCATTTTCTATGGAAAGGTTTCTCACGAAAAGTTGATAGTTTTCGAGTAATAAGTAACAAACTGACCAAGAATGAGATTTTTCATCTTTTTTCGTATTTTTTTCTATGTTCCCTCACGAAATTTTGTTAGCAAACCTCAGATTCGTATTCAGCATGTAACGTTATTGTTTTGAATTTGTCATAAAATGTAGTTTTGCCATCTTTTTCCAAAACTTCATATAGTAAGTAAACTTATTGGGATGGTTCATTTTCCTAATTTCCTTATTGTTGTAATTGTTCACTTCGTTGGCCTACCTTTTTGAATTGTTTTCTATCAGAAAACGGTTTGTTTATTATTGTTTAAAATTTTGAGGTTAGTGATTGTTGTCATTTTGGGTAGTTCAAAGGCAGTAGTTAGAATATTTGGCCTCAGTAAAGTACTTCGGAAAATCGTGGAAGAATTATAGAAATGGATTTATAGAGACCCTCCTCTGGTGTAAACTGCGTGGATTATCGGTGCCGTAATGATTCCTTATGTTGTTTTGGTTTTGATGTGTTTTCTTCTTCTTCTTCGCTGTGACAACTGATAGACTCTGTGAACCTTGAGGATCCGGAAATTTCTGTGCGACTGTCAGGGCGGACATTTTGTGTGCGGAGGTCATGTGGAGGGTTTAGACGTTTTCGAGGAGAATTATGAATCTGGATTCATCCTCGTTGTGAGGGATTATATCTTCGAGCGTCATTGTTCCCTGAGAAGTATTTTGGAATATTTTGGGAAATACAGACTTTTCCACATGGGGTCCGTACGGAATCTATCTTGCACCTCTAGGTTGTTGTGTAACGAATATTGTTGGAATTATTTGGAACAAATTCTCGACTGAATTGGAGGTTGAACCTATCTCCCTCGAACAACAGAGGGTCCAGGTGACAGGTGTTGAGTACAGTTATTCCACGTACCTGGCGTTATTGGGGGTAACCTGTCAGTTATTCCACGGTATTGGAGGTAACCTGTCAATTATTCCACGTGCCTGGCATGTCTTCTTGGCTGAATTATCTATGTACCTGTCAGTTAGAGGTACTAACGAACCTGCCAGTTAGAGGTATCGATTGGCATCCACTTGCCTGTTATTGGTTGGAGCTATCTATGTTCTGGAGTAGTTTGTGAAGGTAACCAGTGTGTAGCACTGGCTTTAACATTGTAAATTGTTGGTTTTTCTATTTTGATAATTTGTGATATTGTTCTGTAAGATAATTTTATATATGGTTGTGAGCAATTATAATGAGGTGCACTTCATAAGTTGCGTTGGGTACCAACCAGGGTGCTCGTGTATCCCTTCAGGATTTTGTGATAGGATAATTGATCGGTGTTCCTTCAGGAACCATTGTTTATGTAAAGTAGTTATTGACTTAGGTCGGTCAGGATTTTGTGATAGGATGATTGATCGGTGTTCCCTTCAGGAACCATTGTTTATGTAAAGTAGTTATTGACTTAGGTCGGTTTATATTGTTAGCTTAGATGATTCGTTTTCATATAATTTAGTGTATTTTAGTAAGTTTTTCTCCTGACTACCCCTTGGGGGAAAATATTTATCCGTATTGTATCAACCACTGCACATATATTTCTGTTTTTGGTAATAAATAATTGTGACTTTAATTTTTGAGGGATTTTTGTTATCTGTTACTCTGGTAGAGGAGTAAGCAGTTCATTTACCTTGAGTAGGCAGGCATTACTCTACCTGGCGCCCATTTTATTCTATCATATATAACTCACTCCCTTCTCCACTGAGTGTGGCCGCGAGCCTTTCATGCATTGAGACCGGCTTTCCCCAAAGTCAACGTTTCAAGCACCCCAAAAAACATAAAAAATGGAAGATATCAAAACTACCCCAAAACCTTCCCGCTAGGGGTTCTTTTAAGCACAAATATACTGTACTAATATTCTACACTTACGCTTTAAGATCAATCAGACTATTACACTAAAGCTGGGTTTCACAAAACTCCAACCAGCTTGATTATGGAAATGTCATCATTTTTGTGCAATTATCAGTTCATTTTTGACATAAACCATCGACTTAATTCAAAATCAACGATTTGATTACCCAATCAAGCTTTGTGAAACCTACGGTAAGCTTTTTCGATAAAGTGGTCGAATGATTTTAACAAACACAATGTATTTTTTGTTTAGCCAAGTTCTAGGAATAAACTTTTATTTATTATTGTAGAAAAGAAGATATAGAATCTAGTGTATTATGAGTTTCAGATAATATCTTAATAATGAAATTCTGTTTATTTTTCAGCACTGCGGCAGTGAAGTACAACAAGAAATGTTACGTTTTCCAAAACTCTATGAAAAAATAGTAGACGTGGTAACTCAACTTTTGAGAAGAAGACTACCTCCCACAAATTCAATGGTTGAAAACCTCGTCTCTATAGAATTAGCATATATCAATACGAAACACCCAGACTTTTCAAAAGAGATTTCAATGGTTCCTTCGATGATCAAATCAAATGAGAATGCACCAAAACCAATCAGACCAAAGAGTATGTTTGGCAAACATCAACTACCATTACACTCGAGTGAACATAAACCATTGGTGAGTATAAAACTTTATATTTCCCCCCTGTTGTTCGTAAACATTAACCTTAGTTTCGTTATTCTCATAATTTACAAGACATTTGCGCCAGTTGAACATCATCTACTTCAGAAATTATTATGCTCAAACTGAAGAAAAAAAATTGTGAATTGTGAACACTTTTGATTTTTTTGTTACCGAAGTTTTTTTTCATATTTCTTGATTAGTTACTATATCTCGATGAGGGCTACCGCGTATGAATTTTCCTCTAGAGGCGCAAGTGATGCGTGAGGTCCTGAATAATTTTAGTTGCCAAATATTCAAACGTAATTGTGAATCTTAATATGTAGTTAATTTTCAATCATTGCGCTGAGTTTCACATAAATATTCCGATTAGTTACATAAGATATGAACTACGGATAAATGAAAATTCCTGCTTTAAAAGCTGAGTTGAAAAAAGAGGTGCCAAATTGAGCGGGCTAAAAGAACAGCTAATTCAAAGGTAAGTTTGTTCACTGTTCTAATACGCATTTCTTGTAAAAGGTATGCTTATTTATCGAGTTTAAAGTTATGGTTTTTTTATTCACAGACTCTGAGACTATGATAGAAATGATAATTTCAATGGAAACCCGAATCAAGTGATACAAAGCGGCATAGTTTATACTGATGAGTGGCCCTCTGAAAGTTGTTTGGTAGTGCCACTTTGAAAGATGTATCAACTGATTTAGATATAGTGAATATTAACAGTTATTTTTTGAAAGTGTACAAAGACGATGTTGGAATGACAGACTGTGCAGCAGTTCATAGGAAGGTCTACAATATGATGATGAACGACTATTTACTGGCTCTTGTGACTTATCCACAAAATGAGTTCGTTTTTTATAGTTCACTCCGAGAACATGAAGGCATTTTCATATTTTATAAGTATTGACGGTAAAATTTTACAAATTTTTCAAATATAAACGAGACTTTTCGATTTTCAGGCACAATAGTTGTGGGAGAACATTCCCGATTTTTTTGTTGTTGGGTAGGTTTGTCAGGAGTAGAAGAAGCAGGTCGGATTGCCTCATCAACCCTCTCGGTGTCCACTGTGACGATGTTTGAGCAGAAGGTTCCTCCGTCAATTGCGCAACGTGTTGTAATCAAGTTTCTCGCCGCAGAAGGCGTAAAACTGGCCAAAATCTTAGGGAGATTGACTGCCGATGTTCGGAGAAAGGACACTGTCGCGAGCCAGAGTGTTCGCATGGCATAAACAGTTCGTGGAAGGTCGTGATTGTGTTGAAAATGAGAGCCATGACAGCAGTGAACAACATCAGTAGTGTTCGACAGCTTATTGAAGACGACATATTGGGAGCACCTACTCCATACTCGCAGAGGAGCAAGGGTACCTAAAGGTTGCGCCAGGATGTTTCCTCGCCTTCTCAGAGCTGACCAGAAATTGCAACGTTTTCAGGTGTGTGGGCGTCTTCTTGCACGATCTCAGGAACATGGAGACCAATTTCTCACTCACATTATCACCTGTGATGAAATATTGGTGCACCTCTACTCCCCAGAGTCTAAACAAGCGAGTAAGGAGTGGAGAGAACAATACGTTGCGTAATTGAAGGAGGAACCTCCTTCTCAAACATCGTCACAGTGGACACCGAGAGGGTCGATGGGGCAATCCGACGTGCTTCCCTTACTCCTGACAAACCTACCCAACAACACAACACTGTGTGCTATGCCATTTAAGGAAACATTCTGAATGGCGTATTAGAAAATCTCCAACGGAAAAAAACAGAAGTGGCATCCACTGCAAAAGTGGAAGATCTTCCATTTGAGGTACAACAATACAATACAATAAAGCGAAAAGGAATAATGTGTTTCGATCCACGTCCTGATGATACTTTAGATGCTGTACAATGGAATGATCATGTTAGGAATAGTGTGATCAACTACTGCTCTTCAGAGAAAACTCTGTTATCAGCCGTGTGTTTGAAGTGGCTTCTCTGCATGCAATATCCCATGACCATGATTACCTAAAAACCACCTCTCCTTAACCAATATATCCTGAATAGAATAACTGTAAGTCCCATGTCCACTAAATATCCTTTTAATATGTCTTCTGACAAGAATAACAAAAACTGCAAAATTTCTGTTCACTTAAAATATCTGGTTTGTAGGTACCTAATGGATCTCCAATCGGGCAACATCTAGATTAATTTATTTCTACTTAATTATTGTTGTATTTCAGGTTTCTCCAGAAGAAGCTACTTTGATAGGGCAGTTAACAAATCAGGCAAAAAGTAAAATTTGGCATAGAGAACGAAGTTTCAGAATAACTAGTTGTCACGTGCACAATATCTGTTAATTTACAGACAAAAGGGACAAAGTTAAATATGCCGAAAATATTTTGTGTCCCAGGCAATTCAAAAGTGAAGCTACAGAATGGGGAAATTCAAAAGAGAGCACAGCAGTTAAAGCCTACGAGTCGATGTCTTTATAATAAAGTACAAAATTGTGGATTTTTAATTTCTGCTAAACATCCACATATTGGAGCATCACCTGATGGATTAATTGGAACCAAAACAATTTTAGAAGTGAAATGTCCTTATTCGATTAGAGACGATTTCATCAGTGCTGATAATTATAATAATAATAATAATGGTTCTTTATTTCAAATCCTATCCAAAATAACAAGTTATGTGGAGACGAAGTGAAATAGTGTTAAAAACAAATACAAATATAGGTAAATCTAATGGGTGCAATCACAATCAACTTAGAAATTCCTCTAGACTGTAAGGCTCCAGTTCTAAGAGAAATTTATATAATCTCCTCTTGAAAAATTTTTCATCTCTTATAGTTTTGATATTGATTGGTAGTGAGTTATATATCTTAAGGCATCTAAATTCAACCTGTCTCTGAGATGTTGTCAAATTCAACCTGGGATAGAGATAGTCCATATTTCTTGTCTCGTAAAAATATTTCCGGTTATTTTTCAAATAATTTTTTATTGTCTGTAAAGAAGACACACTCTTGTATATACAGGGTGAGTCTTTGACTTGTACATATATTTTAACCGTAGATTCCTGAGGTCAAAAGAAACACTTTTTTCCTCTACCATTTTTTCCGATTCGGCCTGGTTAAAAAGATACAGGTTGTTGAAAATCCATGAAAAGCATAAATTTTCAGTAATATCTCGCAAACGATTTCTTCAAATGAAATGATTTTTGGAACATAGTTTTTCATGAATATGATTGATCTTTCCCGAATACAAAATTCCGAGTAATTCGATGTTGAAAGAAACAAAAAATCTTAGAAATTCGAAAAATTGGGTACTTTGGCTGAATGCAATTCTGTCGAAAATATTCACAGAATTCAATTTTCCCTACGTTGTCACGTTGACAAATTTCAAGAATAATTCGAGAATTTGTTATCTGGAATGATAAATGGTAAGAGAACTAGCGGATTTTCTTTAGAAATGGGGTTACAATGAATGAGCTCACCTCTATACTTCTTCAGTGTAAATCCTTATCTATTAAGCAAATTTCCACACCACTTTCGAAGTATTGCAATTTTGTTTCGTTGAGCTTTGACATACGTTGATTCAAATATTCATTACGATTAGAATACATTCATTTCTCATTTATTCATCATATTTATTACTACTAAAATGACCTTAATAAAGTTATTATTCATGAAAGAATTGAACTAAGCCAATTAAGAATGAACTTCGAATTCAAAAAACAAGTACATACAATTTTCTATGAGTTTTGAATAGGTAATAAAAGTTCAATTCAATGTTATGAATAATCAGTTCACATAAAATTCATTTTTGTTCTGAACTCTTCAAAAAAAGTTTCGTTGTCGTTCAAAATAGATATTTTCAAAATAGAGCACATAATTATGAACGATAATTAAATTTAATGGGTCAGTTCTTTTGATTTTTGGTATGTCAAAGAAAGTAATTTAATGGTTCCATCTGCTTGTGAATGTTTATGGAACTGTATTATATCGTTGGAATCGAAATGTTTTTCACAATCAAAACTTTTGTTGGAATGAAATTTCGCAGTATGGCCCTCATTTATAAAAGCTTACGCTGTTCATGTTTCGGCAAACTGAAACAATTGAAATATCCTTAAGTTTTTTAGACGGATATTACTTCTACACGATAAAATATAAAACGTTTCTACCATTTTTCGAAGAAGGTGAGTTTGATTCATAGGTTAGAGACACCCACAAAAAGACGAAAGTAGTTATACCAAGGAAAATTCACTTACACCAATATCACAAACACTTTCACTATTCCCAGCACTCAAACAAACACAACCGTTAATTATAATTCACTTATTTTTCACATTTACGACCACAATCGACACTAAAAACATATTAATTTACCACTAGATGAGTAGATGTTTACTAGCGCTCACGCTTGCGCCTGTAACACAACTGTACATAGGGACTACTTTAGAAGGCTGTGCTTATAATATGTCGGGTATACTTTTCTACAGCGTTGCCGCTCTTGGCTATGACCGTGCCCGTAGGTTTAGAAGGCCGTATTAGTAGGCATCTCGCACTTCTTATAATTATGTTCTATGGTTTAGACTGTTCAAGTGAATATGTCATTTATTCAAATTTTATGGTTGAGTTGTTGTTTTGATTTCGGAAATTCTTGCACGGAAGATTTCAAGAGATATTGGAAATGAATGCTATAACTGAAATAGGTGGTTTAAATTAAAGTTAATCCGATATAATCAAAAATGAAGTATACATCAAGAAGAGATTATTCCCTTCTATTTTATCACCAGCAAAATTTTGGATGAATCAATAATTGCATTAGAAATACAACTGGTATTGAAAAAGTGAGTTTATATTTCTTTCTTTAATACAGCAGCTTATTTGAAAATTTCGAATGGTATATCTACTCGTTTCTTTGATACAATAGCTTATTTCAAAGGTTTGAATGCTAGATCTCGTACTTGCAAAAATTCAGTGGTTAGTTTACCAGTGGCGGCATAGCTCATTCTGAAAATAAAAAAGGGCTATATCGTCTTATTTAGGCCGAATCGGAAAAAATGGTAGAGGAAAAAAGTGTTTCTCTTGAACCCAGGAATATTCGGGTAAAATATATGTACAAGTCAAAGACTCACCCTGTATATGGCATAGATAGTTGAAATTCCCGTGGTCTTGAATTTGTTTCTGCAGGATTGGTCATAATTCAAATTATTCATTATTCTGACCGCCTTCTTTTGTGCAATAAAAAGTGAATTCATATTTCCTGCCCCATAAAATACGATGCCAAACCTCAGTTTTGATTCTATAGTTGCATCGTACACTGTTTTCAAGTAAGTTTTACTGATGTATTTGGCTATAGTACGAAAACCATAAATAGATGTCGTTATTCTTTCGCCTAGATAGTTTATATGTCTTTTCCAATTAAGATTTTTATCTATATAAACTCCCAAGAACTTTGTGCATTCAGCAAGATCATATTCATCTTGATTCAATATAATTTGATCAATTTCTTTGATTTCCTCAATGTTATTTCACATAGTTGTTTCAGCTCCTGGAGGTATTTTTCAATTATGAGCTTATTAGTGTCATCGACATAGTTCACAGTGGTCACTTTACTTTTATCTGCTTCAAATATTAGTCCATAATCATTAAGGTATATTATAAAGAATAATGGACCGGCTATGCTACCCTGCGGTATACCCAGAATTATATCTTGTATGGTTGATCTTATGGTTTCCTCATTCGATTATATTTCTACTAGTTATTTTCTGAGAGACAAATATGATTTAGGCCATTTCAATGCTGGTCCTCGAATTCCATAAAGTTCCAACTTCTTTATCAATTTTTCCGTATCCATACAGTCATATGCTTTAGATAGGTCAAGGAACATACCCAGGGCAAGCTCCTTGTTTTCAAAAGCTTCAATGATTTTAGTTATAAAATGATGTATTGCAGTTTTGATAGACTTTCCTTTCAAGTACCCATGCTGATAGTATCCAAATATTCCATTCTCCAGAAAAAACTCCATTATTTGTCTGCAAAATGCCATTTCTATGATCTTGGAGAAACTTGGCAAGATACTTTTAGGTCTGAAATTGTTGTAATCATTCATATCACCTTTTTTATGGATCGGCTTGACAACTGCAATCTTCAATTTATCTGGAAAAATGCCATACGTGAAAGAGTTGTTGATTATGTACTTCAGAGGTGGAATTATTTCTTCTGCTGTTTGTTTTATAATATTGTTGGATATTTCGTCAAAACCACTTGAGTATTTATTTTTCATCGATTTAATTAAATCTCGTACTTCATCTTCTGTTAGTTTTTTCAAGCGTATAGATCTGTCTTGTTCTTTGATATTGTTTGTGGCATTCATTGGCGGAATATCTTTTGTTAATTTTTGTGCTGCACTGATGAAGAAGTTGTTCAATTCACTTGCGATTTTCTGAGGCTCGCCATTCAATTCAATTTTCCTTTGCTGTTTATTTTTAAGTGAATTTACTAAAGTCCATAAAGTTTTATTTTTGTTGTCGGAATTCTTTATTAATGTTTCATATTTTTGTCCTTTCTGTCTCTTTAATAATCTATCATATTCAATTTTTGTTTTACGATACTCTTCTTTGAATAAATTATTGTTTAGAACTAATAATGCGTCTAGTTGATTTTATGTTTTTTTGATAATGGGGTCTGTATGCATTTGGGATTTTTTCTTCATTGACACTTTCTTAAGTGGAAAAGATCTATCAAAAAGGTTTGAATATATGGTATGAAACATATTGAACTGCCCATTCACCTCATTTTCAGGTATTTCATACAAAAGCTTCCAATCTTGATCTGCCAAGAGCTCTTTGAAGGATTGGATGTTTCTTTGCGATATTATTCGCTTTAATGCTTTATTTGTGCAATTTCCTGTCATTTTAAAACTAATTTTCTGTGCTGGGTGATCCGAAATGTGTGTCTGAATGACACTTGTTACATATATCCTCAGTATTTGTGAAGATGTTATCAATGCACGTTGCTGTTGTAGATGTTATCCTTGTTGGTTGATTGATCGTCTGTTTTAGGTTGTATGTTCCAAACATACTCAACAATTCAGTTTTCTTAGAAGAGTCTTCCATCATATTGATATTGAAATCCCCCACTATACTGACTGTGGCATTTTCACTAAAAAATTTCTGCAGTAAAGGTTCTAAATTTTCTGAAAGTGTCTTTACATTTCCATCGTTATAAATTGCTATGCAAATGTGTTTGCGTCCTTCAATTCTGTATTCAATTCCAACACACTCGAATTTTCCTTTGATCGATATTTTCTTAATGTCTTTCTTTTCTCTGGCCTGTAATTCATGTCTGGTATATATAGCGACTCCTCCATGTTCCCTCTCATTTCTGCAAAAGAAAGTCAAAAGTGAGAAATCTTTTATTGCATAAAATTCTAACTGTTCTTCTGTTTTCCAATGTTCAGTTAAACAGAGTACTTGAACATCCTTATGACCTTCCAGGGTTTGCTCTATAAGCTCCACTGCATTTCCTACGGAACATACATTTTGGTGTAATATACTAAACTGATTTTCATAATTGCTGATACTTTTTTTAACATTTTCATATTCTTTTATGGTGTTTTGATCTTGTGTACACACATTCTGTTTTTCTCTAAAAAATGCTGTCCTCTCCTGAAGTCGAATCTTGCATATTTGATGCCTGCTGGTCAGAAATCATCCCTGTACAAATCTTCCTTCATTGTCAGTGGGGCTCCAACTAAGACACACTTATACCTCATATTTTCTTGGTTTCTTGCTTCTATCTTCCTAACAGATACCTCATTTTGATCTGTTTTCCCTCTGTTCGCTATATATTCCCTGATTTCTTCCTCCTCTACACTTTCATTTATATGAGAAATGAACATCCATAGCCTTTTTCCTTCCTTGTTTGGTTTCGCAGATTTGACAGCTGTATTCTCCGTTATTCCGGTTCCAACATTTGGTGGTTTTCTTCGTTTTTTCGACTGAACGGTTATAAATTCATCCGATATTTGTTTAGTAGTAGAATTCATTTTATTTTCCTCAATTTCCATTGTTGATATTTTCGGTATATCTAGGTTATATTTATGTTTTCCTTTTATAGGTTGTAATTCATTTGTACTTTTCCCGATAGACTTGTCATTTTTATCTATGGAAGCCTCAAAGTGACTTTCTTTTCGGATATTGACATTCACCAAATTCTGTGGTATTCTTTCAATGTTTACATCACTTATCATAATTGATGGATTTGTTTTTTGTGGACTTGCCTTGATATCATTTTTTTATACCTTTCTAGGTTACTAATTTTCTCCGAAAGGAGATTATTGTTTTGTAGCAAAATTTAGTTCTTCTCTGTGATCTCCTTTAATAATTGTTTAAGATATGCATTTTCTATCTCTAATATTTTATTCTTCGTGATAGCGTCCTTCAAATCTGTCGGACATCCTCTCATGCTTATATGCTGCATTTTCCAAGTTGCCGGATCGAGTCAAGCATGATTTATGGAAACTGTTGAAACATTTTCCACACTTTACATACTCCTTCACCTTCTTGATACAATAAGCACATTTAATTTCACTTATTTCCCCGCCTTTTAGGGAACTCGCATCAACGTCACTTTCGTCCGTTGTCATTGTATAAGCCATAGAGATAGAAAAGTATAGAGTTGCTATCAATGAAATGAAAGTGGTATCAGATCCGCCATATTACTGCTATACGTCGAATTTTGACAATCATTGAATTTTTTCTAAAACTAGTGATTTTTGTACCTTGTTCGGGTTAAATTGAGATTTCTTGTGCTTAATAAACAATAATTAAATGGTATCGTGTGCTGTATGGTTTTCTTCAAGCAGAGAAGGAACAGATAAGAAGAAAATTAGAGGAAAAACATATCACAGGTAGGGATGAGTACTGAACAGATCCGCATTCGAAATTTTTGCTAGTATGTCTTGGTAATCTGATATCTTTCTATATGTGTATATTATCGCCTGAAGAAAAGTTGTTTATTTGATATTCAATTGACCTTATTTGAACAGTATTGCTAAAGACCCAACACGTCGTATTTTCTGGGTGAAATTCGTAAACAGAAAAAACTGGCAACTTAATTCAACCCTGAACTTTCGGCCATATTGGTAGGCCAACTAAGCCCTGCCCAGTGGTTCCATTTTTCCTTACACAATTGTATGTCATAGCGTCTCTTCTCTATTCTATCTCTATAGTATAAGCAGATAGATATTATTGATAATGAGTTCCGTTTGAAGGAAAGTAGTCCTTATAATTTTCAAATTCAAAGACAGTTACTTGTTACGGACAGGGTCTACTGTGATTTGTTTGTTTGGACAAATGAGGATGATAAGAGAATATATATAAATAGAAATGACAAGTTTATTGCAGAAGTTATTATTCCAAAAGTAACTGCTTTTTATAATACTTACATGATACCCGTGCTAGCTAAAGAGCATTACAACTTGGAATAGTACAATAAATCCTCACACTGTTCTTTTATTTATTATTATAGGTGTAAATTTAAAAGAAATAGTTTGATAAAAAAATAACGATCAATATAAAGTTATTTTACTGATAATTGAAAGTATAATATTCACAAAATATTCTTCCTAAAATTAGCAAGCATGAAGCATACAAATATGATTCTTCCTCCTGGAGGTATCAAATTGAACGTTAACTTATAACTGAGAATTTGGAATGTTTTTCCTAAATACAGGGTTGGGATAAAGTTCGGCACCAAATTAATATCTTTAAAACCAAACGGGCGATATTTTTGAAATTGGGCATCTGAGTGTAATGGACCACAATGCATTTGATGAGCATATTCTCATTGATGAGATACTTCCGGTTGAACCGGAAATGACCGATTTTTTTTTTATTTAAATGGGACCCCCTGTATATTTCTACAGATTCTGAAAGAGCACTTTGTTTCGGATCTGTCCATACCTGGTTCCATGTAAAAATTATCTGTAAAAAGAAGAATTGAGACAACGGATTCTTGATGAATGTGCCTTAATACATGGAGAAGTCTTGAGAATAGTTACTCAAGAATTTATTAATAGACTATCATATTGTCAGGAGGTGAATGGTAAGCACTTCGAACATTTAAAATGATTTTTTGTAAATTATTTCTAATAATTTTTTTCTACTAGTAAAAGCTGTATTTCTTCTTTTTATAGATTTTCATAAAAAATACGTCATGAAAAGCAGAAAGAGTTATCTACTACAAAGTATTTCGTTTTATTTCTCACTATTGATACAAATAACAATGATTTATTTATTTGAATAGATTTTTTCTCAAATGTACAAAAGGACTGAATTTCTTCCTTTAACAGAGAATTTTTACATGGAACCTGGTATGGACAGATCCGAAACAAAGTGGTCTTTCAGAATCTGCAGAAATACACAGGGTATCCCATTTAAATTTAAAAAAAATTGGTCATTTCCGGTTAAACCGGAAGTATCTCATTAATGCAAATATGATCATCAGATGCATTGTGGTCCATTACACTCAGCTGCCAAATTTCAAAAATATCGCCCGTTTCGTTTTAAAGATATTAATTTGGTGCCGAACTTTATCCCAACCCTGTATATAACACGCTCGACATTGATACGCTGAGATGAAATTGTTTTAGATTTTCTAAGTTGGTTTGCGTTGAACTGATTACTTCCTTTTCAAGGAACTGTGGCATATACACTGTTACATCCATATGAGAAACTAGATCCTGTATATTAAAACCTCGATCACCAAGAATTATGTCCCCTTTTTGAAGTAGCTTCATTATACCACATTTCTCAAAAAGCTCCTGATCACTGATAGATCCCCCATATGCATCTGAAACGAAGGTCACATACCCAATAGCCAGAAATTCCTACCAGTACTTTCAATGTGTTCGCTGATTTATAGTTGGAATATGTGGTTTGTTGTGAAACAGGATTTTGTGGTTTCTCAATTTTTATTTCGGTGCAATCTATAATAACTGTAGAGGTATTAGTCCTTCCTTGATAAATCATGTTTTTATCAATTGTTTCTATCGTTGCCCACATATTCAGATCTTTAAATTTGCAGTAGAGATAATTGATCCATATTATAAAGTACTTACTAACAGAACTTTTGCCTATTTGAAAATGTAAAGATAGCTCTGTGTTACACATATTTCATCGCAATTCTACTAATGTTAAATAAAATTGGTCACATGGTGCCAGCACATGTTTTCCTCGAGCTGTATGCATTGACGGATAATACTTCAAATTGTTCACTCCATCTCCGAAAAGATTGAACACAAACATAAAATGTTCATAGTTGTCAAATCCAGTATAACATTGTACTACTTTAGGCTTTTCTTTAAGATTCGAAACATGTTTTTGTTACTCTCATGTTCCGACAAATGAGCAGTAACATTTGCGCTCTCTCGACACTTGCATAAGGAGCATTGTAATTTATTTATTTATTTAGCGTATGGCAACATCACAGGTAATTACATAACAAGAATAATAAACTGCTTTTGGCATCTATGTTGAGGTGGCAGACTCGTGTACACTTGGTCCGAGTTTCCTTGCCAATTGGTCCTTAGATGAACAGTTTTATGATTGTGTCATCATTTGTTGTGCCTGTGATCCTTTTGCCTGGAGATCTAAAGATAAACTGAAGATTGTCTGGCGCCTCTTGTGTTGGTTCATTTAGCGTTACCCAGGGTGCACCACGTGTAGGCGAACTAACCTTACACCATTGTAATGAAACATCTTTATTTGAAATTTCAATTTCCATCTCTTCACAAGTTTCAGCAAAAGGCTTTAATAAAAATTTTGCTGTTAGGTCATTTATCACAAAAAATTAGTCCTGAAATTTTACGGTCAATATAGGCGTAGGATTTTCCTCTGCAGTTAAATAGATTCCTGCATTTTCACGTATTTTTTCTCGTTCAAGAACTCTCTCTGCTCGTTTTCTTTTCAATTCCGTTCTCTCCTCACTCCTGATTCCAAGAAAATTGGCTGGGTACCGATTTTGGTTTCAATTCAGGAATAGCTGAAAAATTTTCGACACGAGATACGTATAACTTGCGAAGTTGTAAAAGTCAAGTATCTGAAGCATCATATTATCATAATGTAAAAGATCATTTGGTACTCACGATTTTCTGTATTAGAATCTTTAGGTAACGCATAATCATCATGGTTGAAATGTTTTTTACACACACGAGAATGTTTCGAAGGGGTGAATTTGAATCTGCGAATCGCTACTAACCACTGCTTCAGGACGGACTTATCGTTAGGAAACTTATGTTCTCCTTTTTTTCCGAACAATGCGGAACTGCACAACTGTGTGGCATGCTCGATATTTTACAGTATTCACAGATTATGATAAATGAATCAAATGTACACTTTTTTCAACATCGAACACTAATAAATAAGAAATTTTTATTATAATAATGAATCAATGACAGTACAACGAACTTTGACACTGGATTCTTTTATATAGTCCGTTCACGAAAGTTTTAGCGCATAGTAGGCGTTTGTTTATTTATCTGAAGTTGGTATTTGCTGTCATAACGTAAAATAAAGTCAACGTTGCCGAATGTACCCGGCCTCGTCCTACGAGCTTTCTAGTTATCGGAGAACTCTATGCAATATTGACAACATTGCGTATCAATCTGACAAGAAAATAAACAACATTACCTAAAATTTTAATATACACCATGGCCAACCGACGGCTCAACCTTTCGTGAACGGACTTTATGAAATGTTTGGTATTCTGTATCATGAAGTTCGTTAACATTGATTGAGAAATTCTGAGTTAATTACTCATAATATACTCATTCCCTTACAGTCCAGATCTTCAAGCAATTCTCAGCTGAATGACGATGCTACAAATTGGGTTTCTAGTTTGACTCAACAAAATGACGATAGAGAAAATGATGTAGAACATTTACCTAATAATTTAGATGCAATAAGGAACGAAGCTGAGAAATCTGTGCTCAGTCCAATCAAACCAGTTAATCTACTCCCCTCAGTTCCTATTAATAGTAGTGGATATAGAAAACTGTCTGAGAATGAAGAACACGATTGTGAAATTATAGGTGAGTACATGTTATAAAATAATTTATGCACGACTATTGTATAATCCACCCATTATACTTCTGTTTGCTCGGCCATTATAATACCCATGAATCACAAGTGAATAATTAGTTATTATTCACTGCTGTCAAATGTTTCATAGATTTAGCTTCAATATAATACTCGGTACTTTTAAGTACTCCAACTAACAAATATGGGTTCACCTTGTCAGTCAAGGGCCAAAAATACTTTTATCCACGACTATTTAATAATTTACCAATTATACGTCTGTTTTTTTGGCCATAATAATATCCCTCAATCACAAAACTCTACAGCTCAAAAGGAAGAACCAAGGAGACAAACGGCAGCAGTGTCACCTCCTACAGTGAGTGCTCCGCAGGATGTTCACCCAGCGTTCACTCAAGCAAGGTTACCCAGAAGACGCATGAAATGGACAAGTTGTATGAATGAAACGATCATGCGCATCTACTATAAAATAACAAACAAGGGTCAAAAACAAACTGGATACAGACAACGGTTATTCAATGAATTCAAGCGATATTTTCCAGACCTACAAGTAATGAACAGAGGATAGCTGATCAGTATCGCATAATCCTCAGAAACAAACTTATCTCAGAAGAAGGGCTGCAGGAGATTAAAAATGAAATTGTGAATGAAATAAACATAGAAAGAAACCGAATTAGAGAAGAACACACAACTTATAAAAACAGAGATCACAACAAGAGAAGGAAGTACAACGGAACTCCAATTACCGCTCGAAGAAGATGTCATCACGGATGAAGAGACGCAGACTGAACACATATCATCTCAGATTAATTCTTCGGAAGAAACTGCACGTAACATTTCGAACGAAGAACGACAAGCACTGGTGGAACGTCTGCAAACAGCAATGTGCAGATTATTCAGCGAATACATCGGCTCCGATCCACTCTCCAGACCAACACTACCCAGGATCAGATCATCCAAAATGCTTGCGGTCATTCTCAAGATAATGAACACTGATGTCATACCAAAATTTCTCTCTGGAAACAATCCATCTCATCCTTTATTGTACCGCAACAACTGTAGTGGAAGTGCTTTTGCGGACCCATGTTTATATGGGATTTTTTCTCTAAATTATACGTAGATACATCCCCTCAAGTTGTGACATACTATTATGTAACACCCTGTATAGTTAAAATCCCATTCTTTTTGAAATAGCCCCTACATGAATCCCTAAACTTTAAATTGCTCATAATTCTAACTGCATTTTTCTGCAAAATAAACAATGATGATAAATTTTCTGTTCTATAGAATACCAAATCTTTGAAAAACGGCAATATACTTATTGTCCTATAGTTTTCAAAATCATTCTTATTTCTTCTTATGCCGGGTGGCCATATGGTGTAAATGATGATATTTTGAAAATCTTTTTTTGTGTTGAGTGCAGGGTTACCAAAAGCACAATTTAAAATTATTTCCATATATACAGGGTGTTCTTATACAAAAATACAGACCAAAGTTACACTCTTTTAAATTTGACACCTATACAGTGTGTTTGGTCATGACTTAGCGATAATTTAAGGGCATCAAATGTACCTAATTTTATCGACAAAAACACGCAAATTTGAAAGTTCACCCCCTTAGTTTTGGAGTATCCCCCATTTTGAATTTACCTTTTGATTTTCGTTGACCCTTCCAAATAATATCGATTTCTTTGGACATAAGGGTCCTACAGTTGTGAAAAAAATGTTTTTTGAAAGATGATACTACCGCCATTCATTAAAGTGATACAATTTGAAAACATATAATTTAAAAATGTTATAAAAAATTCTTTAAAAAAATTTCAGTAAAATAATGTACAAGTACAAGTAGTACAAGAACTAGCACATTGAAGTATAATTTTTTCTCAATGGGCTAACACGCAAGGATATTAGCTACAAAACGATACCAACATAATTTCCGTAAGTTACATATTTAGAAAGTAATTGCTGTTCGAACATGACCATTATGAAAATTTATAAAATAAAAAAACCTCAGTACTGTACTTTCGATAATTTTTAATGACCAAACAAACAAATTAATCATAAAAATTGCTCAAAATGGCCGCCTCTGCTCTGTAGACAGGCAGGGGCCTTATGACGACCTGTCTTGTGTCTTTTCCTCGCGTAGTGATCATGTTCCAACAGCAATAACTCTCGAATTATGTAACTTACAGAAATGATGTAAGTGTTGTTTTGTAGCTAATGTCCTTGCGTGTTAAATCATTGAAAAAAAATAATACTTCAATGTGCTAGTTCTTATACTATTGCGGATTTACTAAGAAAATCAGTAGGTACATATTTTTACTAAAACTTTTTTAAAGAATTTTTTTATGGCGTTTTCAAGTTAAATGTTTTTATATTGTTATACTTCAATAAAAGGTGGTAGTATCATCTTTCAAAAAACATTTTTTCCACATCTGTATGACCTTTATGTCCAAAGAAATCGATATTATCGACGGAAATAAAAAAGTAAATTTGAAATGGGGGCTACTCCAAAACTAAGGGGGTGAACTTCCAAATTTGGGTGTTTTTGTCGATTAAATTAGGTATATTTGATGCCCTTAAATTATCGCTAAGTCATGACCAAACACACTGTATATGACTCCAAAAAAGGAAACGCAAACTCAAATTATGATGAATTTCTTCAGATCACTCTGTCATTCGATGCACCATTTACGAGAAAATCGCGAAAAATTTCAAATAGGGTGAAATACGATGAGAGTATTCTATACGTTGGGAAACAAGCTCGAAATTATAAGAGATGAAGTTATTTATAAATATTTGATTAATACTCCATCACCAAGAGCGTGCAATTTCTATATAAGGAACGAAGTTAGTGTTCAATTGGTGCTTAATCACGACGTAGCTATTTCTTCAATGGCATAATAATTATTGTGCTAGCAATCAGGCTTACATCACTCAGGTACTCTCGGTTAATAAAAGGTACAAAATATATGTGTTTAATTTTAAAAACACGCATTCTATCAGTTCGAAGTTGGTTCAGAATTGGGACGAATGAATTTATTTATCGAACCCTGTATGTCTCTGAAATGAGAAAAACGTGAAATTTTAAAATAGAGGTGTTAATTAGTGTTAAATAAGTGCTTATTAATAATAATAATAAGTACAACGTATTCATTTCTTCAATGACATGTCTATTATGCAGGGTTGGTTCTGCTAGCTTGACGACAAGCTAGCAGTTTTTTCGGTCAACAGAATGGTGCAAAATAAAAAAAAAATACGGTGCAAAGTTAGTATGTAGTTAAATAATTCCGAATTAGCAGGAATGCATCTATCATTCTAAATATTCGAATGATTCCGTATCAGTGAACGAATTATCTATCGACCCCTGTATATCTCCCAAGCGCAAAATTTTACAAAAAGGGTCTAAATTAGTGCTTGATCTTGAAGTTTTTTTAATGACTACCAAAGGGTACAAAATTTAGAAATAAGGTGCAACATAAGCATCAATTAAATGAAAGTATTTATATAAGTGCGGTGTAAATTACGAATTACAAGAAATGAATTCATTTCCAAATATAAGATTGATTCTTCATCACCATACTTATTTTCAATTGACACCTGTATATCTCTGGAATGAGAAAAGCGTGAATTTTCAAAAAAAGGGGTCTAAATTAGTATTAAATAAGAGCTTTATTTTGACATATTTTGTTCTTCAATGTCATATTTATTACTGGGTGGGTTCTATTAGCTTGACCTTATTTTCAATTGACCCCTGTATATCTCTGAATGAGTAAACCGTGAATTTTTGAAATAGGGGTCTAAATTAGTGTTAAATTAGAGCTTCATTTCGACAATTTTTTTTCTTCAATTTACAGAAGGGTGCAAATTCTAAAAAGGGGTTACTTCATTAGTGTTTAATTAGTTCCAAATTATTATAAAAAAATTTTCGAAAAATCGAAGGTGGTCGTCTTCATCAGCATATTTTAAATATTTGTATTGGTGATCTGAAACAGTTGGTTTGTCAAATACCTAAACATTTTCTACAATTATTTTTAACTCGACATCCGCTTAATGAATAAATTTGAGGTCGTGAACAATTTCAACCTCTACAGCTCAGACAGATAAATGATTTTTCCCAAAAACCGTGAATTGCGAGAGAGAATTTCTATACTCGATAATTTTTTTTCATTGTAAAATATGATTCTGGAAATTAATTTCTTGCGAAACATGGTTTAGGGATGACTTTTCCTAGCCCTTTGCAATCATAGGGTAAAAACACCTATACAGGGTGTTTCATCATAAACTGGACAAACATATATTTTCGTGTAGAGGACATCGGGAGAATCATTTTTGCAATATAATATCCCGTTTTCGAAGCATAAGCGAGATAAAGGGTCATGTTTGAGCAATATTCTTATGGGTGTGGTCAGTTATGTATAACACTTGGTGTAACGGTTTTTGGTCAAATCTCAGTATTTTTGGGTCCTCTATTCAGAAAAGTTGACGAGCTCCGAAAAAAAATGACAAAATGGCGGAAGACCTGCAATGTTCCATTTTTTTTGCGGTGGTCAAATTGACTTTTGTTTTCTGAATGAACACAATTTTCTAAGAATTTCTGTGAAAAAATTCTTTCAAAAATCGAACACAAATTTTTTTTTACATGTCTACAGCGATGAAAAAATTTCACCGAAATGGATGAAATTTTGTACAATTGTACTTCTTGAATTATCAATCACGAATATGAAAACAGAATTGTAAAATATCGAACGGTTTCGTTACTACAGTCATTCAAATGTTTCGTTCAGACCTCTGAAATAATGAAAAAAAAATTGTTTTGAGTTCTAGAGTCAAAATAATTGAATTATTGGCATGTCCAAACATTCTAGATGAATTTATACAAAAAAAATCAGTGAAACTTAGTTGGGACTCGAACCGACGTAGGTATTAAATAGGGAAATGGCACTGTTCTAAAGATATTAATATTCGTTGCCATGCAACGGTAGTTCGTAGTTCATAGAGTTTGACTACTGGCTAAATTATATTCACTGAAATTCAAATACCAGTCCAACTCTATGATCTACGAACTACCGTTGCCTGGCAACGAATATTAATATCCTTAGAACAGTGCCATTTCCCTATTTAATACCTACGTCGGTTCGAGTCCCAACTAAGTTTCACTGATTTTTTTTTGTATACATTCATCTAGAATGTTTGGACATGCCAATAATTCAATTATTTTGACTCTAGAACTCAAAACAATTTTTTTTTCATTATTTCAGAGGTCTGAACGAAACATTTGAATGACTGTAGTAACGAAACCGTTCGATATTTTACAATTCTGTTTTCATATTCGTGATTGATAATTCAAGAAGTACAATTGTACAAAATTTCATCCATTTCGAGTGAAATTTTTTCATCGCTGTGGACATGTAAAAAAAATTTGTGTTCGATTTTTGAAAGAATTTTTTCACAGAAATTCTTAGAAAATTGTGTTCATTCAGAAAACAAAAGTCAATTTGACCACCGCAAAAAAAATGGAACATTGCAGGTCTTCCGCCATTTTGTAATTTTTTTTCGGAGTTCGTCAACTTTTCTGAATAGAAGACCGAAAAATACTGGGATTTGACCAAAAAGCGTTACACCAAGTGCTATACATAACTGACCACACTCATAAGAATCTTGCTCAAAAATGACGTTTGACACCCTGTATCTCGCTTATGCTTCGAATACGGGATATATTGTATAAGGCAAAAATGATTCTCCCGATGTCCTCTACACGAAAATATATGTTTGTCCAGTTTATGATGAAACACCCTGTATAAGGGGGTTAAAAAAAGTTTAAATAAAAGACCAAGATTATAGGGGGCATTTTGCAGACAAATAATGGAGTTTTTTTCTGGGGAATGAAATATTTGGATACTATCAGCATGGGTACTTGTAAGGAAAGTCTTATCAAAACTGCAATTCATCAGTTTATAACTAAAATCATTGAAGCTTTTGAAAACAAGGAGCTTGCCCTGGGTATGTTCCTAGACCTATCTAAAGCATATGAATGTATGGACACGGTAAAATTAATAAAGAAGTTGGAACTTCATGGAAATCGAGGACCAGCATTGAAATGGCCCAAATCATATTTGTCTCTCAGAAAACAACTAGTAGAAATAGAATCGAATGAGGAAACCATAAGATCAACCATGCAAGATATAATTCTAGGTATACCACAGGGTAGCATAGCCGGTCCATTATTCCTTATAATATACCTTAATGATTATGGACTAATATTTGAAGCAGATAAAAGTAAAGTGACCACTGTGAACTATGTCGATGACACTAATAAGCTCATAATTGAAAAATACCTCTAGGAGCTGGATCAACTATGTGAAATCACATTGGAGAAATCAAAAGAATGGTTTGAGCAAAACAATCTGACAATAAATATAGAAAAAAACACAACTAATACTCTTCTCACCGACCAACTCAAAGATGGAAGAAATTGATCACATTATATTAAATCAAGATGAATGTAATCTTGCTGAATGCACAAAATTCTTGGGAGTTCATATAGATAAAAATCTCAATTGGAAAAGACATATAAACTATCTAGGCGAAAGAGTAACGACATCTATTTATGGTTTTCGTACTATAGCCAAATGTATCAGTAAAACTTACTTGAAAACAGTGTACCATATGCAACTATAGAATCAAAACTGAGCTTTGGCATCGTATTTTATGGGGCAGGAAATATTAATTCACATATATTCATATTTTATTGCACAAAAGAAGGCGGTCAGAATAATGTATAATTTGAAATATGACCAATCCTGCAGAAACGAATTCAAGAAGACAGGAATTTTAACTATCTATGCAATATATATACAAGAGTGTGTCCTCTTCATTAAAGACAATAAAAAATTATTTGAAAAATACGAGAACCAGAAATCTATTTACGAGACGAGAAATGTGGACTACCTCTATCCCAGGTTGAATTTGACAACATCTCAGAGACAGGTTGAATTTAGATGCCTTAAAATATTTAACTCACTACCAATTAATATAAAAACTGGGATGAGAAACTTTTCAAGAGGAGATTATATATATTTCTCTTAGAACTGGAGCCTTACAGTCTAGAGGAATTTCTAAGTTAATTGTGATTGCACCCATCAGAAATACCTATATTTGTCTTTGTTTTTGACACTATTTTACTTCGTCTCCACATAACTTGTTATTTTGGATAGGATTTGAAATAAAGAACCATTATTATTATTTTCGATAAGAAATCACCCACAAAATGTTTTCGTGAATATTTATGTACACCTGGAAGTACTCGAACTATTAACGCGTGAGCGATCTTTAATAACCTCGCTGTCTTTAATAACCTTTCCTATCTTATGTGAAGAGGTGACGGATTTTTTACAACGAGCACAATTTTCATTCAACGATCTGAAATTTTTACTGTTCACATATTTTTTAGGTAGATCAAAATTCTCGCTATATTAAAAAGCCGTTTAGGAAAATGGTCGTCAAATATTCTGTTTCTTTGCTTTGAACTTACTCGCAAAAGCTTGCAAAAATCGAATAAATTCGAGGAACTTTTGTTACAGAAGTAAGGAAAGTTTCAAAATTGTACTGCAAAGATAATATTATGTAGATGTATAATCTTTGTTCACCAGAGCTGAAAAGCATAAAAAAATCGTTCATATTTAGGTTTCCGCGACTGTACTGTTTATATTTTAGTCAATAGTTATTCGAAAACGTTTAAATGGACTGATTTTTCGTATCGTGGAACCGTGGATAAAAAACAATTGATATTAATTTTATTTCTTTATTAACAAGAAGTTGAATTAAGAGTTCAAAAATTTCTTATCGTTTCATTATCCATTGCAAATTCAACTTCGATGAAAAAAATCAAAGCATTCTAAAGCTACCTACAGCTGCCTTAAATTCACACCAAAAAACCTATATTTAAGTTTATTTATTTGAAATCAGAAGAAAAAGCACTTACGACTAGGAAAATAAAATAACATGTACCATTTAAAAAATAACAGTTCACATAAAAAATTAAGGTTTACGATACTTTAATGCATTTTTTCTCAGTACAGAATCCTGAATGCTCATAAAAATACCATAAATTCGCCCATTCAAACATTTTTGTACGACCAATATTAACTGATATAGCTATTTAGTAAAATAAAAATTTAAGAAAAGCCCCGAGCAGGAGCTTTTGAGCTCTCGTTCTTTGGAGGAGCAATAAAAATATTACCTCAAAATTTTATATGGGATTTGAGATTGAGACCAAATATATGAATGCAGAATCTCAGCACAATCGGAATTATATTCTGGAAATTATTCAAAAACTGAAATATATAAAAAATAAATATCTAATTACAAAACTTAAATACATGGTTCTGATGATGCGATCCTCTTGAAATTTTGCATGAACATTCAGTATAGTAGTTTTGATTCTCAAAATAAAGTTCACTCATCGGATATTCTGTTATGGAAATATAAAGATTCTTCTTTCAATTTTCCCATTGAATTTTCTATGCTTCTGTTAACACTATGACCAAAAAATTTTTCATGAAGGTTCAGTATATCAATCTTTATTCAGAGAAAAAATTCACTCGAATCGGATATTCTGTTATGGAAATATATATTTATATATATTTGAATTTTTTATCTCTTGAATAATACAAATTTCAATTTTCAGAGAGATTAATCAAAACCTACTTCTACATTGTCCGAAAATCGATCCAAGATACTGTTCCCAAAGCTGTTATGCATTTCCTGGTCAATTTCGTGAAAGATAATTTACAGTCTGAACTGGTTACCCATCTTTACAAAGCGGACAATGCTGATCAATTATTAGATGAATCGGAGCATATTGCCCAAAGAAGAAAAGAGGCAGGAGACATGTTGAAGGTGAGCAATTCTATTATTACCTACAATTCACGACAAAGAACAATTTCACAATATACTACCTATATGAATTTTCATTTTTCGGCTAAAAGTGGTGTTCCTTGCAACATGGGCGATTTTACGTCATAATTGGAAAATGATTCTTATTTGAAATATTTTTTTTTAGTTTCAATTAAGTTTTTTAAAATTCTTAAATGCGTGCCTCAACCTGAGCAGTCTACCTCTTGAAATCCGCCAAATTTTAGATTATTTCAATGCAATTCGACTGGTAGGTGATTTTTCAGAAATAATAATTTGAAAACGTGTGGCCTGTATCAGCATGATGTTTGAAGAAGGCTGAAATACACAAGCGGAAGAAATTTGATTGTGTTGTGCCTGAGTTCCGCTAAGGAAACAGTAACAAAGCCTACACAAATCCCACCTCATCTTCCCGATATCGCTCGTACCGAAAAAACCTTTGACTAAAACTGGGCACGATTACCCTGACATTATAATTCTTCCTGCTGTTCCTGCGAACAAGCGTAATGTTTCAGAACTTTTCATATGACAGTTCTTCAACTGGGATGCAGTATGTTGGTCCTTAATTCAAAACTTCTTCAACTCTGACATTATAGTTCTCCCTGCTGTTCCTGCGAACAAGCGTGATGTTTCAGAATTTCATATAACTGTTTTTCAACTGGGATGCAGTTTCTTGGTCCTAAATTCAAAGCTTCGCTAGGTGAAGCTTTATCCGAGATGTTCACAATCCACTATTTTTTCTCCTGCTTCAATTTTGTTTTTTGAGCGCTCGTTCTACTTGAACGATTGCTATTTCGTTTTGACGCGAAAATGGTATCAAACATAGGGTTCGACTCCCTGTTGAAGAATCCGTGGTCAAACTCAATTCTCAATTCTGTCTGTGGGACCGGCCGTCCGTCCGGCCGTTAGCACGATAACTTTCGAAGGGATTGTCCTAGAGACTCCAGATTTACAGGGTGAGTTCGGGTCCCAAATGCCTCGGTTAGGTTCGTAACCAGCCAAATCGTACAGGGTGTACCATAAAATAAGGCCATTTAAAATTTTTGTTCCTCAATATTTCAGACAAAACGAAACCAATCGAAATGAAATGTTGCAGCTTCGTGGAAGCTCATAGTAAGTCTCATGCAACCTTTTTTAGCTGTCTTCACATACAATTTCGAGTATCATATTAATTTTCGTTACCCAATAACGTTTATTCGCAGAAATTGAAAGCTTGGACTGTGCGAAATATTATTCCATATAATATACAGCTTGTCCGGGAAATCTCTCGGATTCAGATAAAACATAAAAAAAGATTCAAGAAAAGCCCTGAGCAGGAGCTTTCGAGCGCTCGTTCTTTGTTTGAGCAATAATACTATTACCTTAGAATTTCTTATGGGATTTGAGATTGATACCAAATATATAAATGCAGAAACTCAGCACAATCGGAATTTTATTCTGAATTTTTTTCAAAAAATAAAATATATAAAAAATGAAAAATTACAAAAATTATGTTGTTTCTTTAATTAGAAACAAGTCCATAGATCGTTGTACTCATTTCCTTCCTCTCAGCAGAATTCGGTCGGTTGATCGATGTGTTCCAGTTATCGAATTGTGATGCAATTTTCCATTGGAAATGAATTTCTTGAAATAATGTTCGAATTTAGAACAAATTAAATTCTATGGTTCTGATTATGCGATCCTCTTGAAATTTTGCATGAATATTCAGTATATCAGTTTTGATTCACAAAACGAATTTCACTTTAATTGGTTATCCTGTTATGGAAATATAGGGATTCTTCTTTTCAATATTCAAATTGAATTTTCTATGGTTCTGTTAACACTATAGCCACGAAATTCTGCATGAAAACTCAGTATATCAGTTTACAATCACAAAAGAAATTTCACTCGAATCGGATTTCCTTTTATGGAAATATAAAGATTCTTCTTTTCAATATTCCAATTGAATTTTCTATGGCTCTGTTAACACCATGGCCGCGAAATTTTGAATGAACATTCAGTATTTCGATCTCCATTACAAAATAAATTTCACTATTATCGGATATCCTGTTATGGAAATATAAAGATGCTTCTTTCTATAATCCAATTGAATTTTTTATGGTTCTGTTGACACTATGGCCACAAAATTTTGCATAAAAATTCAGTATATCAGTTTACATTCACAAAAGAAGTTTCACTCGAATCGGATATCCTTTTATTCAAATATAAAGATTCTTCTTCTCATTATTCCAATTGAATTTTCTATGGTTCTGTGAATGAATGTACATTCGGTATATCGATCTCCATCACAAAATAAATTTCACTCGAATCGAATATCTTCTTATGGAAATATGAAGTTTCTTCTTTTCAAAATTCCAATTGAATTCTCTATAGTTCTGTTCACACTATGGCCACAAAATTTTGCATGAGGCTTGTTATGAACATCTTGCATTTGGCCGTTACATTTCGATTGGTTTCGTTTTGTCTGAGATATTGAAAAATGAAAATTTCAAGTCTCTAGGACAATCCTTTCGAAATTTATTGTGCTAACGGAGGGAGTGACGGCCGGCACCACACACATAATTGAATTTGACCACGGATTCGTCATCAAGAAGTCGAACCGTATCGTTTAAGACAATTTTCGGTCCAAAATTCGAAAATTACAGACATTTGTGTAAAACGCTATAGCACTTGTTTAAGTAGAAGGAGAGCTCAAAAAGATGACAAGTTCCCATCATTTTTTTCCCTAGCGGCGCTCCCTACGGAGATATGGAGTCCTTAATGACGTCACTGGAATTCCATTTTACTGGAATAAATTTCTACTACATTTAAAGTAAATTTGATATGATGAACAGTCGTAAGGACCTCTTAAAATACTATCCTTAAATTTAAATTAGCTCTTTTCGTTTACCAGGGGCAGACTAGATTGTGATAAGGAGTAGAAAAGAACGAATATGGATAGCTTGAACATTAAGCTAAAAAAAGGTTAGAGACCCTCTCGCAAGAGTGAGTATTGTCCACAAAATGAACCATTTACGAGAAAAATCAACTTTTATGTTGGAAAAAAATAGTCGATTTCCTGAAAATAATTTTATTTCAAACTCCTTTCATGGCAGTGCGACTCTTTTACTAGCAGTAACAACATTGACCATGTTTTTCAACATGAAATTTGATTTTTCTCGAAAACTGTTCATTTTAGAGCTATCCACATTACGAGTATTTTTTTAGTCCTTATCATACAGGGTGTTGAAAATGTAAGCATTAAAATGTACAACCTAGTCCGCCCCTGGTAAACCAAAAGAGCTAATTTGAATTTAAGGACACGATTTAAAAGATCTCCACTATTGTTCATCATATTGAATTTTCTTTAAATTATATTGAGTACAAGTTTAAATTTATTAGAGTAAAATGTATTTCTAGTAACGCCATTCAGGGAGGACCGCTATTTTTTATGTTTTATTTGAATCCGAGAGATTTTCCACATTTTCCCGGACACCATGTATATTGAATTCTGTGAATTAACGTTTTCATGGTATAAAAATTAATATGTTTTTCGTTGTTTGGTTTTCTTGTGCAAAAAATTAATATGTTTCCAATCATTTGAATCTGTATGCAAACATCTCGAGATCGATTCTGGACATATATCCTCTGAAATTTTGGGGATTTCATTGTTAAATTGATATTGCCATCCAGAAGGCTTTGAGCACTACTCTTTAAAAATTCTGTAGATACATTTCAACTAGTTTTCTTCGGATGACTATGGAAAAAAAAACGGTGGACAAGTTCAGCTGTTTCGAATTAAGTTTTTTCTTTGTAGAATTGCAAAAAAAGTTGTATTCGCAATTCAAAATATGTTTCTACGAAAATAATAGAAAAATGTGTTTATGTGTGTACAGACAGGGTGGGCATATTTCGATGTTTTAGCACTACAACTTTTAAACCAGAGGAGATAGACCAAATCTGATACCCACTTCTCGATCTCTTTTTCCTAGAAACTAACAACAGTAGTATTCCTTTTTGACTACCTTCTTTTGTTTTCGAATTATTATCGAAAATTGGAAAAGTGGCAATATCGAAAAAAATTCATATCTCCGCTAATACTGATGATAGAGCTCTGAAATTAAAACATTATAGAGGCACTTTTTTACGTAGAATCCAGTGGCGTACTCGCCTTTTTTGCACCATTTCTTATTACGGAGCTATGACCCAAAGTTATGTTTTTTTAAATGGAAATACTAGATTTTTGTGGCATTTTCTTAAAGCTTAATTTTTTCTGATTTCAAAAATATATAATATTGTATAGTTTGTATCAATATGAGTATAGAAAATGGTCAAAAACCTATTTTCATTCGAATCTCAATATTTTCTATGGTTGACGAGCACAGAAAAATGGAGCTTCCTATAACAAGAGCAGTCTCCTTCCGTCAATCCCATTATTTCTATGCTTTCAATTAATCTCTCCAAAGTTCGAACATGGATATATTTCATAAAAACTTATATCTTGAAATGGATTTGGAAATAACGAAAAGATCCACATGATCCTCCGTTTCAATCGATATACTTAGTTATAATGAGATGGATGCAAGATAATATTTTTATTGCACTCCAGATAAATACGCACAAGTGCTTAGTAGTCTATTTCAATCGCATATGAAATAACGCATTTAGATATGATTGAAGTTATCAATTCAATCAGAAAGTAATAAGGGAAAAATATTTTTCAATACTTAATAGTGATTACAATAAGTCAGTAGGTTATAACTAAGATGTCTTATTTTAGACATCTTAGTTATACTTAGAATGAGGGATCAAGTTTCACAGCAGTTCATCTTGGAGAAATTGAGTAAAGAGCATAGAAATGAAAAGAATACTGGAAAGATATTGTGGTACCTAATTATACGATGCTAAATTTTTCTGTGCTCATCAACAGTTGAAACCATAGAAAATATTGAGACTCAGATGAAAATAGGTTTTTGATCATTTTCTATACTCATATTGATACAAACCATACAATGTTATATATTTTTGAAATCAGAAAACATTAAGCTTTAAGAAAATGCCACAAAAATCTAGCATTTAAAAAACATAACTTTGGGTCATAGCTCCGTAATAAGAAATGGTGCAAAAAAGGCGAGTACGCCACTGGATTCTACGTAAAAAAGTGCCTCTATAATGTTTTAATTTCAGAGCTCTATCATCAGTATTAGCGGAGATATGAATTTTTTTCGATATTGCCACTTTTCCAATTTTCGCTTATTCCTCTAAAACAAAAGAAGGCAGCCAAAAATGAACACTACTCTCGTTAGTTTCTCAGAAAAAGAGATCGAAAAGTGGGTATCAGATTTTGTCTATCTCCTCTGGTTTAAAAGTTGTAGTGCTAAAACATCGAAATATGCCCACCCTTTACCGGGTTTTTCACTATAATTTGACCCCCCCTTTAACTTTGTTACTAAAGGAGATACAAAAAAATGTTTCGTATAAAAGTTTCACGAAATCACCTGAGGTTTTTCGATGTGAATTCAGAAACTGAAATATATACAGGGTGGCCAACATATTGATGGCAACTTCATTTTTTCAAATGGAACACCCTGTATATTTTTCCATGTTTGGCTAGCTCTTTTTCCCCTGATTTCGAATATGCGACATGAGTTGGTCTATCTCTTTTATTCTGAGAACCACAGAGCTTTAAATTTTAAGAACTAACTGCCAAGATCTATAATCATTTTACTAGTGGCAGAGTGCCTTTACTGAAAATGCTCATTTTTGGAGTTATGATAACGTCAATGGGAAGATATACAGGGTGAACAACATTTAATGCAACTATATTTTTTCAAATGGAACACTGTCTTTTCAATTTTCAGAGTTTCAAATTTTCGAAATTATGACACCGAATAAAAAAATATGTGAAATACCTACGAAATTCTTTATATCCAACCGATCTACTTAAAGTTTTATTTTAAAATGAATACTTAACAATTACTTAACCAATGAAAAATGATAAACTATGGTAGTATGGTAAGAATAACATCAACTAAAGAAATTGCTCAAAATGACCACCTGCATTCAATACACATAGTTCATATAGTTGTCTCAAGTTGTTTAGACTATTTTTGATAGCATTATTATGGCTCCGATTCAAGTCAGAAATTAAAGCTTCAAAATTTGTTTCTAATCATTACAATATTATCATTATTATGGGTTTAATATATTGGTTGATTTTATATCATTAAATTATTCTCCGCTTTCATTGATTGTCATTATTGCTGAAGTAATTCTTTTCCTTCAGGAACGGCTATAAAAACGTGTCCAACGGTGTTAAATCGGGACTATTTGGTGGCCATAAAATGAGTGCGCCATCACCAATCCAAAGATCAAATCGGCCACTTAATTATTCACGAACTTCCAAAACGCTATGCCAGATGGTTATTAAAATTTGAAACTCTGTGGTGCTCAGAATAAGAAAGATAGACCAACATATGTTACATATTCGAAATCAGGGGAAAAAGAGCTAACCAAATATGGAAAAATATACAGGGTGTTCCTCTTGAAAAAATGAAGTTGCCATCAATATATTGGTCACCCTGTATATATTTCAGTTTCTGGACTAATATGAAAAAACCTCAGTTGATTTCGTGAAACTTTTGTATGAAACATTTTTTTGTATCTCCTTCAGTAACAAAGTTAAAAGGGGGGTCAAATTATAGTGAAAAACCCGGTACATGCATTGCATATTGTGAATCGCGAGAATAATCAAGAATTTTTAGGTTTTCCACCATTTTGAAAGAATCGTATATCGCTGAGATTTGAAATGTAGATCATGAATAAATTCGGTTCGTTTTCAGAAATGTTGAATAGGCAGTACTAAAGTATTTCTTGGAAGTACTTGATCTTTAATTCACGCATCATAGTTCATAAAGAGAAAAAAAAGATTATATAATTATTATCTTGAAATGAATAGTTTGAGGGATTTCAATTTTAAATCGGCGAAAATTGTTTTGGTTTTCAAACTACATATTTGTGACAATATTCGACGGGTTGCGTTGAGATTAACCAAACAAATTTTTATTTTAACCAGCATTCTACTTGTTATCGTGTTTACAGTCGGCCGTCACACGAAAACGGAAGAAACGAATTGAAAACATCATAATAGGTTCAAGATTTGGAATGGGATGGTGAATTAAAATAAAAAGAATGCCAACAATAGTTCTCACGATATTATTGATCTTTCCTCACCATCGTAATGTTGATTTCCATGAACTCAATTTATATTCTCAAGAAAAACCGACAAAACGGAAAATATAATACTTCTTTCACTGATACTAATCGGAATCATCTTCATGTCATGGAATAATAAATTATGAAAACGCCCCGAGCTGAATTTAATCTAATGAATCTCAATATTTTTTTCAGGCTTTGCAGAGGGCAGCACATATAATAAGTGAGATTCGTGAAACACATATGTGGTAAACCCTGTATCAGTAATTGACTAGTCAGTTTAGATTTGAGAGAAACTCGTCTGTTCGGTTGAGCAATAATTTTATTATTGTTTTTACATATCTATTGTTGACATTATGAGGTACAATTATTGTTAGAGTTGCACATAAAAGGATTATTGGTATGTATGTATGCAAGTCCTTAGGTCTTTTTATAATTTATATGAAAATTTTGAATGCCTGTTGATTTTTCAATGTTATTTCGCGATTCTTGTTATTTATAAAATGAGTATACAATCCTCTTTTTCTTTCTAACCATTTTTATTTTTCTGCTCGAAAATATTTGTATTTGTACGTGTTGAAAATATAGTGGAAAACAAAATGGCATTTTTATTCAAACAATACAATACAATATTAAGAAAAAAGAACTATCAGAATAATTTCGTGCGTGACCTCACACATCATTTCCTTCAATCTGAATTGTAAATTTACAATTTTCATTAGAACGAACACAATATTTTTAGCGTCTGTTTATCTCCCGATTGAATCACCACACTTCAGAAAGCCTTACAAATGCAATCACTAATGGAATCATCGATTCAGATAGTTGCAGGAGATATATTCTGGTCCCTTTCAATAATAGTGTTTTCAAATTTGCTTGCAATATTCTGACTGCCATCCTCTTCAAAAAATACATCCTCATCTGAAGGATCTCCTGAAACTGTTGGATCGAATTTAGAGAAAAGATCTTCAATAGCGTTCATCTGAGAAGTACGATTGATGAGAACGTCTCCTTTGCCATTTTCCATTCCTTTCACAAACTCTGTAGTTACTTGTGGTATACTGGAATCAACAATATTTTAATATAAACTGATAGAAGTTACATTGTAACATGAAAAAAGTCCATCCAACTGAGCAGTTACAAGAAAAGACGAAAGAAGGATCGTCCTTTATTAATTAAAAATATGGTTTTCATTTAATGTAAAAATAATGAGTATTGTAAGATTATAAAGGTGATAAACATTTGACGGCCGTGAAAAGACCCTTGTATCACAAGTGTGGAAAAAATCAAGATGACACATGAGAAATTTTTGAAGAACTTGTAATTGTATATTTTGTAGTAAAAAATGGGTTAATTGATGTAATAATATTAGATTTGGTCCATGATTAACAAGGTATACCCATATTTGTTACTTGGAGTACTTTAGAATACAGAAGAAATATCAATTAAAAGGATATAATGTTAAAGCTAAATCTATGAAGCAACTGACAGCAGTGAGTAATACCTCTTATTAATTAGTGATTAATTGATGTTATTATGGCCGAGCAAACAAGCGTATAATGGGTGGATTATACAATAGCCGTGGATACAGAATATTATGTCACAATGATTTAAAAACTTTGGCTATCATGGCATTTATATTTATAGATAAGCTCAGATCATTAAAAGAACATAGATAGGTCCTGTCAGACGTAAACAGATGCAAAAATGAGGACAAGATCTCTATCTTTATATTCCTCCCTGCTGTTTAACCTAACTTTGCTTATTCTTGCAATATTCAAGATATTTTCGCTACTTTTCGTGATTCTACATTTAAATATTTACCTTGCAGTGATATTTTGAAGATCATTTACTTCAGAAAAATGCCGAAATACTATATAATTCGCAAGGCATGCAAACATGCAACATTCCAGAGTTGAGTACTGTAGCGTGGGTTGATTATGGGTGGTAGGTATCAATTTAATTGTTTCTCTTATTCTGTGAAACTATAATTAGTTAAATAGTGTGTGACATACTTTTGGCGGTTGCGAATTACCTTGAAATTCAAATTCGAAAGTTAGATTTCCCGCAATACTCGTTTGTTCTTTTTTTAACGTCATGAGATACGGTGTGCTGGTGAATGCGTTTCAGGTTTTCATTCTTATGTATGAACGAGCTAATGAACGCAGTCAAAACTATTATTGAATATTTTCAATCGGCTGTTTATGCTGGATTTGAGTTTGCTGTTGTTTTTTTCAATTTTCCTCTTTTCTTCATTGATTTGAATATTTTGGGGAGCAATTGTGAAATTTCCGTTCAGTACGGAATCAGATTACATCGTTCGACGAAGTTCTTACAAGCTGCCTAACACCTAAGGTAAATAAAAGAATGAAACGCTGTTCACTGTGTAAGTTCGATGTTTCTATATCTGTAGGCTTTTTCTTTTTCATTTCATTTTCTCATCTAAACATCAGAAAACATTATTGAAATCAGCACTGAGGAGAGATTCTCCACCGATAGAATTGGACCTCAAGGTAAACTTTTCAACATCGGACAATTACTCACACTCAGGGAGAATATCACCCCTTATTGGAATCACCAGGGAAGAATTGAATGAGTACAACACTTATTTAATCAAAATTTCTGATGTTTTATTACTGATAAATATTTGTGATAGTTTTGTAAATGAATGCCGGTAGTAATAGTAAACCCCTCAGGTATAGTTATTTTTTTGGTTAAAATTTGAATGAGATACAATAATATCACACCTTTTCCAAATTTTCATAATACTTTTTTATAGTAATTCATTTTCTTATCAATCTTCCAATTCATATTATTTTGGTGGTGTCTTTCGTTATTTTCAAGGTTATAGTAATTTCATTCAAACCACCTGGCGCCCTTATTTTTATTTAGTATTTTGAATACCCACACCCTTCTCCACTGCAGTCAAGCCGTGAGCTGCCCCTTGAAAATATTTGAATTTGTTACAAACATTTGGAATTGATTTAAGAATTATTTGAACACGTAACAAGTGAACCATAGCTAATAACCATAATAACTCATTTCTTGAAAAAATTCAAGTTTATAAAGACCTTAGTACTTTTAGCAATAAAAATGCGCAATATTTTGTTTCTACCTTGTGTCAACTCCAAAATGAAAAAAAAATTGAATGATAAAGTAGGAGATTGTGGAATTCGGGAACAGCTCTCCAGCCGTGGGGAGGCGTTAGTGGCGGGGCGGCAGGGGAGAATATATTCCAGCAATATTTTAATTAGGAACCCTGTCACCTTGAAATTTTGGGAATTGGTCACTTATAAGTAGAAGATGCTAATGTAATTTAACAAATTCATCAAGTATGGGTGGCAGATTTTTAATTGTTTTTAGGTTGGTAACAATCTGTCAAATATCAATTGTCTTGTCATTAATTTCGAATATTTATATTTACAATTTTTCGAATTTTTGAACTTACTTTTTTCCAAGAATCTATAGTGGACCATTTCCCACATTATTTCATCAATATTGTGAGGTTTCTAATTTGATACAGTTATTCAAAACAGATATCAATAATTTTTATCGAAAAAACATATAATTTTTGGTAAAATGGATACTGAAAGAGCGTAAGTATATCAACTTGTATATATTCATCGTGTCAAGGAGTACAATATTCTACAATTGGGAGTATGGATTCTTTTATTTCAGCAAGCCCACTACTGGAGGTGGCTGGACATGTTGTGTGGAGCACTGTCAAAGTCGTAGCTCAGCCAAAGATCCAAAATTGAAATTTCATGTTTCCTAAGAACAAAGTGGTTACATTCTCTAGGAATAAAGGAATAAATTGAATGGGCATCATTCAATTTATTATTACCAGAGGAAGGGAATATGTGGTTTACATTTCACATCGCAAGATGGAATGAAGAGAAATAAAGTTCCTACACTCTTCCTGAGACAAAATGTGATTTCTAATAGTAATGAATGATGACCTTTGTATTTATATTTATTATTATTTATATTTATAATACTATCTGACTTTTCTTGAATAATGTCAAAAGCTGCTTATTATTTAAAACATGGATGATTTTGAAATTGTTATCAACCAGGGTTGTTTGGCAGTGTTCTGGTGTTGACAGGGTGCAAACTTCTCTGACGGGTAGTTGAAGACACATTACAATGGAACTATTTAGTATACGACCTTAGACAAAGGAAAGAGGAGAATGATAAATACTGAAGCCAAAGTTCCCACCTTCAGAACTGAACTGGACGACTGTATTACTACCATAGAGATAGAATAGTATTCTCTATCTCTATCTCTATGATTACTACGGATAGATAATTACGCCAAAATATGCACAACGTTGTCAACACCGATTTTCTCAGTTTCATTCATAAATTGTTTCTCAGCCGATCGATATTATATCTGTGGGCCAATCAAGTGAATTTGCTCCGATTTGATGTTTGATATGTTTGTATTCTGACGATAGACGATTCTGTCAACGGTCTACTCGAGTTCAAAGTTGAAAAAGTGTTTTCGGACTTATTTCCATATATTTTGTGCAAAAAATATTAATAAAATGGTTCTTAAGTGTCAAGTATGCGGTAAATTGGACTCCTACAACCCTAATTTGAGTTTTTACAGGTTTGTTCTGTTTTGCAAATCATTGGCGTAGATTGTTCAGTTCTCATAATTTTCTTTTAGATTTCCTTCTAATATTGGGAGAAGGAATATATGGATTTCAATTTTGGACCTAGCTGGAAACCTGTCACAGAATAGTTATGTTCGGAACATTTTGAACCAAAAGACAGTTTGCGAGTAAATGGTACCAAATTTCTTAATAATGATGCCAATCCTAATCCTGTGAAACTATTCTTCAGACTAACGTATTCAAGCTAAGATTACAGGAGCTTCCTGGAATTTTTATTCAACCAATTAAATGGAGATGTTTCTGGTGAACATCTTTCCAAAATTATTATAGATACAACAGGTATTATATATGTATATCGGGTGTCCCAAGGTGAGTGGCCTATTAGATCAAATTGGCATGTGACGAAAATGTCTTTAGTTTGCTCAATATTTGAGATTTTAGTCAAAAAAAATTTAGCAAGTCATTAGGTATTCATCTGATCTATGTCACTGCTTTCGAATTATAGTTGTCAGTTATACAGGATGGACCAAAAAAATCATCATTTGCCAATTTACAAAATCTAATAGGCCACTCACCTTGGGACACCCCATATATGTATAATAGTAATGTTTCAAATGATCAGAATTGTATAACTTGATGAAATAGAGAAATAGGAGATACGTATCAGTAATCATTGTTATATGTATGCAGAAATCATTTGGCATAATTTCATTACATTAATTGCGAACTCTTCTGCAGCTCCAGTTCCACTGCGAATGAAACTCCCACAAGTGCTAAAAGGTGATTATGCAGTTATAAATCACACTACAGAAGTGAATATTCGAAGAATTATATTTTCGGAGATCAAATTTCATCCATCGATGAAGAAATCTATCAGAATATTGATGCTATTGCTTGTTCTCCAAAAAGAAGGTAAAACTTATATTTCTTGTATTGCTGACTAAACATATTTTGTGTGATTTTTGTTTTCAGTGTACAAAATGTGGAATCTCCTGTTGTCAAACTGGAGCAAGCAGTTTAGAATACTGATTTCATGCCTTCCAGCATTACCGAGAAACCATCAACATCTCAAATTAGAAGGGGAAGGTAAATATTTCCTTTAAACGCTAAACTAGTTCATGATTAATTTTACTGTTTCGTTCAAGTTAAGGAGCTTATGTGGGAGATATGCATTCTTGTGGTTTTTCTACGTCAGAGATAAGGAGAAGGAATATTAACATTATCAGGAAGAGAGTGCAGAGTCAAAATAAAAAGATTCGTTCATAGCAGCAGTCTGTTCGAAGGATGAAGCATAAAATAACTTCAATGAAAACATTGCTGAATTGTTTGAGAGAAAAATCACTCGTATCAGAATCAACAGAAGTAACAATATCGGTATGTTTCCTTTTCGCTCATTCTTAAAAGTACATACATGAATTTTATCAGGCAACCTGCTTTATTTCGTTAATTATATGTATATATATATATATACTAGATTTTACCCGCGACTTCGTCCGCACTAACTTAATTAGTTTTCTGCCTACTGCCTACGCCTTAAGTACGATAGCATGAATATTAATAGCCCATATCCTTTTCTAGGTTAGTATCTATCACCTAACTAAATTTCACCAAAATCCGTTCAGCCGTTTAGGCATGATAGAGCAAAACTCCCAGCAAAAACCATAAAAAAATCACTAACTCAATTCAGTTTTCTGCCTACTTCCTACCCCCTAAGTACGATGACGTGATCATTTTGATCTTATATCCGTTTTTAGGTAATCATCTATTACCTTACTAAATTTCATCAAAATCTGTTCAGCCGTTTAGACGTGAAAGAGCAAAAGTCCCAACAAAATGACTAAAAATCACTAACTCAATTTAGTTATCTGCCTACTGCCTACCACCTAAGAACGATGGCGTGATTATTTATAGCCTATGACCATTTCTAGGTTATCATCTATCACCATACCAAATTTCATCAAAATCTGTTCAGCCGTTTAGACGTGAAAGAGCAAAAGTCCCAACAAAAACGACTAAAAATCACTAACTCAATTTAGTTATCTGCCTATTGCCTACCCCCTAAGAACGATGGCGTAATTATTTATATCCTATGACCATTTCTAGGTTATCATCTATCACCATACCAAATTTCATCAAAATCTGTTCAGCCGTTTAGACGTGAAAGAGCAAAAGTCCCAACAAAAACGACTAAAAATCAGTAACTCAATTTAGTTATCTGCCTACTACTGCCTACCCCCTAAGAACGATGGCGTGATTATTTATAGCCTATGACCATTTCTAGGTTATTATCTATCACCATACCAAATTTCATCAAAATCTGTTCAGCCGTTTAGACGTGAAAGAGCAAAAGTCCCAACAAAAACGACTGAAAATCACTAACTCAATTTAGTTATCTGCCTACTGCCTACCCCCTAAGAACGATGGCGTGATTATTTATAGCCTATGACCATTTCTAGGTTATCATCTATCACCATACCAAATTTCATCAAAATCTGTTCAGCCGTTTAGACGTGAAAGAGCAAAAGTCCCAACAAAAACGACTAAAAATCGCTAACTCAATTTAGTTATCTGCCTACTACTGCCTACCCCCTAAGAACGATGGTGTGATTATTTATAGCCTATGACCATTTCTAGTTATCATCTATCACCATACCAAATTTCATCAAAATCCGTTCAGCCGTTTAGGCGTGAAAGAGTAACAGACAGACAGACAGACAGAGTTACTTTCGCATTTATAATATTAGTATTGATGACCATTTCTAGGTTATCATTTATCACCATACCAAATTTCATCAAAATCTGTTCAGCCGTTTAGACGTGAAAGAGCAAACGTCCCAACAAAAACGACTAAAAATCAGTAACTCAATTTAGTTATCTGCCTACTGCCTTCCCCCTAAGAACGATGGCGTGATTATTATAGCCTATGACCATTTCTAGGTTATCATCTATCACCATACATACAAATTTCATCAAAATCTGTTCAGCCGTTTAGACGTGAAAGAGCAAAAGTCCCAACAAAAACGACTGAAAATCACTAACTCAATTTAGTTATCTGCCTACTGCCTACCCCCTAAGAACGATGGCGTGATTATTTATAGCCTATGACCATTTCTAGGTTATCATCTATCACCATACCAAATTCATCAAAATCTGTTCAGCCGTTTAGACGTGAAAGAGCAAAAGTCCAACAAAAACGACTAAAAATCGCTAACTCAATTTAGTTATCTGCCTACTGCCTACCCCCTAAGAACGATGGCGTGATTATTTATAGCCTATGACCATTTCTAGGTTATCATCTGTCACCATACCAAATTTCATCAAAATCCGTTCAGCCGTTTAGGCGTGAAAGAGTAACAGACAGACAGAGTTACTTTCGCATTTATAATATTAGTATGGATATATCTCACAGGAAGGAAGCAACGGGTAGCGATTTCTGTGGACTCATCTGAGTATGTATCGGAGGATGTGAATGTGGATGTCGGAGTACCACAGGGAAGTATTTTGGGTCCTTTGTTGTTCACTTTGTATATAAATGATCTTCCTGCCTTACTGGAGGACAAGTCTTTGGACCCCTACATATATGCAGATGATACCAACGTTTTAGTGACAGCAAGGGATAAAACGAATCTGATTTCCAGGCTAACTGAGGCAATGGAGATTATAAATGAGTGGTGTCAAAATAATGGACTCTCACTAAATACCAATAAAACTAAGACCCTAATTTTTGAGAATAAAGCAAGAAGAGAATCAATAACAAATTTCAGTTTCAGGAAACAAGATATAAAGGTTACAAAATAGTGCAAAGTGTTGGGTGTTATGGTGGATCAACAGCTCAGTTGGAGAGGCCACTGCGGGAACTCTGTGGTGGACTCAGCTCTGTGGTTTACTCTCTGCTGGCAATAAGGAAAAAGGTGTATTGTAACATGCTTAGAAATGTCTATTTTGCATGTTTTCAGAGTAAATTGAATTACTGTATTACCCTTTGGGGTAACAGCATGTCGGCTGAACGAGTTTTTTTGATCCAGAAGCAGGCTATCAGAGCTATGTATGGACTGAGGTACAGAGAGTCGCGCCGTGGAGTTTTCAATAGGAACAACATAACAACAAGTTATGGTCTATACATTTATCGGCTATTTACTTTTTTCTCAAAGCACAGTCACTATTTTGAAGAATGTAAGACTAAGAATGAAACTAGGCGGAACAACAAATACTTTTATCCATTGCATTCCAAGAACCTGACCGAAAGAAATATGTTTTACATGGCTATAAAACTTTTTGAGTCACTACCAAAGAGAATCAAAGAATTTAGTAACTTCAGGTCTTTCAAAAAGGAAGTCTACAAGCAGATAATAAACTGTGAACCATATTCAGTAAAGGAATTTTTAGATAATGTATCATTGTAAAGTTTAATTGACATGCTTTCCTTTTATTGTTTGTATGTACAGAGTGGGCATATTTCGATGTTTTAGTACTACAACTTTGAAACCAGAGGAGATAGACAAAATCTGATACCCACTTCTCGATCTCTTTTTCTGAGAAACTAACAAGAGTGGTATTCATTTTTGGCTACCTGCTTTTGTTTTCGAGTTATAAGTGAAAATTGGAAAAGTGTCGATATAGAAAAAAATTCATATTTCCGCTAATACTGATGATAGAGCTCTGAAATTAAAACATTATACAGACACTTTTTTACGTAGAATCCAGTGGCGTGCTCGTCTTTTTTGTACCATTTCTAATTACGAAGCTATGAGCCAAAGTTATGTTTTTTAAATGGGAATACTAGATTTTTGTGCCATTTTCTGAAAGCTCAATTTTTTTTTATTTCAAAAATATATAACATTGTATGGTTTGTATCAATATGAGTAAAGAAAATGTTCAGAAAACCTATTTTCATCTGAGTCTCAATATTTTCTATGGTTTTAACTGTTGATGGGAGCAGAAAAATTTAGCATCGTATAATCTCTTTTCAGTAGTCTTTTCATTTCTATGCTCTTTACTCAATTTTCCGAGATCGAAGAATAATGGACTACTGCTCTGGAATTTGATCCTCATTCTAAGATATTACCTATACTCCGTTCACGAAAGGTTGAGCAGTCGGTTGGCCATGGAAATTTGGCATATTCCACTGTGTATATTAAAATTTTAGGTTATGTTCTTTATTTTCTTGTCAGATTGATACGCAATATTGTCGATATTGCATAGAGTTCTCTGACAACTCGCAAGCTCGTCGGAAGAGGCCGAGTACATTCGGCAACGTTGACTTTATTTTACTTTATGACAGTAAATACTGCCAACTTCAGATAAATAAAGAAACGCCTACTATGCGCTCAACCTTTCGTGAACGGACTATACTATATTGTAATCACTATTACGTATTGAAAAATATTTTTCCTTTGATACTTTTCTAATTGAATTGATAACTTTCATCATATCTTTATGCGTTATTTCACATGCGATTTGAAATAGACTGGCACTTGTGCGTATTTATTCTGGAGAGCAATAAAAATATTCTCCTGCATCCGTCCCATTATAACTAAGTATATATATTGAAACGGGGGATCATGTGGATCTTTCCGTTATTTCGTAATCCATTTTAAGATATAAGAGTTTATTAAATACAAGTATCAAGTATCCATGTTCGAATTTTGTAGAAATTAGTTGAAAGCATAGAAATAATGAGATTGACGGAAGGAGACTGATGCTCTAGTTATAGAAAGCTCCATTTTTCTGTGTTCATCAACAGTTGAAACCATAGAAAATATTGAGACTCAGATGAAAATAGGTTTTCTGAACCAATATCGAAAAAAATTCATATCTCCGCTAATACTGATGATAGAGCTCTGAAATTAAGACATTATACAGGCACTTTTTTAGGTAGAATCCAGTGGCGTACTCGCCTTTTTTGCACCATTTCTAATTACGGAGCTATGGCTCAAAGTTATGTTTTTCAAATGGAAAGACTTGATTTTTGTGGCATTTTCTAAAAGCTTAATTTTTTCTGATTCCAAAAATATATATGAGTATAGAAAATGGTCAAAAACCTATTTTCATCTGAGTCTCAATATTTTCTATGGTTTCAACTGTTGATGAGCACAGAAAAATGGAGCTTCCTATAACAAGAGCAGTCTCCTTCCGTCAATCTCATTATTTCTATGCTTTCAAGTTTCAACTAATTTCTCCAAAATTCGAACATGGATATATTTCATAAAAACTTATATCTTGAAATGGATTTGGAAATAACAAAAAGATCCACATGATCCTCTGTTTCAATCGATATACTTAGTTATAATGAGATGGATGCAAAAGAATATTTTTATTGCACTCCAGAATAAATACGCACAAGTGCTAAGTAGTCTATTTCAAATCGCATATGAAATAACGCATATAGATATGATTGAAGTTATCAATTCAATTAGAAAAGTTATAAAGGAAAAATATTTTTCAATACCTAATAGTGATTACAATAAAAGGTCAGTAGGTTATAATTAAGATGTCTTATTTTAGACATCTTAGTTATAACTTAGAATTATGGATCAAGCAGTCCATCTTGTAGAAATTGAGTGAAGAGCATAGAAATGAAAAGAATACTGGAAAGATATTGTGGTAATTATACGATGCTAAATTTTTCTGTGCTCATCAGTTGAAACCATAGAAAATATTGAGACTCAGATGAAAATAGGTTTTTGATCATTTTCTATACTCATATTGATACAAACCATACAATGTTATATATTTTTGAAATCAGAAAAAATTAAGCTTTTAGAAAATGCCACAAAAATCTAGTATTTCCATTTAAAAAACATAACTTTGGGCCATAGCTCCGTAATTAGAAATGGTGCAAAAAAGGCGAGTACGCCACTGGATTCTACGTAAAAAAGTGCCTGTATAATGTTTTAATTTCAGAGCTCTATCATCAGTATTAGCGGAGATATGAATTTTTTTTGATATTGCAACTTTTCCAATTTTCGCTAATAACTCGAAAACAAAAGAAGGTAGCCAAAAATGAATACTACTCTTGTTAGTTTCTCAGAAAAAGAGATCGAGAAGTGGGTATCAGATTTTGTCTATCTCCTCTAGTTTAAAAGTTGTAGTGCTAAAACATCAAAATATGCCCACCCTGTACAATGCAATAACTGTGATGGTGAATAAATATCTCTATCTCTATTTATCTGTTATGTTATGTTGAATAAATCTTAAAGAGTTTGAGTGCAATTTATTACCATTAAAAAGCTTTCATTCCGTGAGCATCTGCTTTTGAGCGCTCGTTCATAGGTGGAGCAAAGAGGCTATTACCTCAAAATTTTGTATAGGACTTGAGATAGATACAATTGAAAAAATTAAACTCTATGGTTCTGATGATTCGATACTTTTGAAATTTTGCACAAAAAATACACAATATGAATTTCACTTGAATCGGCTAAGGGGTCGTTTATACTGGCCCGTAACTTTAACTTTTCCCTTACCCTAAGAATTGAAACATAGAAATTTCGTGCTATGGTTTATACTCGAACTTTAACTTATTCCCTTAAATAGAAGTTTTTCATTTATAATTTAAGGGCATAAGTTACGGGCCAGTATAAACGACCCCTAACTTGTAATGGAAATATAGAGATTTTTCTTTTCAATATTCCAATTGAATTTTCAGATGATCCGATGTTCTTGAAATTCTGCATGAACATTCAGTGTATTAATTTTCATTCAGAAAATAAATTTCACTTGAATTGGATATCTTGTTATGGAAATATGAAGTTTCTTCTTTTCAATATTCCAATTGAATTTTCTATGGTTCTGTTTACAGTTTTGTGTATATCCATGATAACGAGGAACAAAAAATTTGAATGGCCATATTTTATGGAACGTTTTGGTTGGTTATCGAACTTAACCGGGACATTTGGGTACCGAACTCACCCTCAAGTCTCTAGGACAATCCATTTGCAAGTTATCGTGCTAACGGACGGACAGAGTCCCAACGGACAGAATTGAATTTGTTCACGAATTCGTCTTCACGTAGTCGAACCCTTTCGTTTGAAACCGTTATCGGTTCAAAGTTCGAAAATTACAGACATTTGAGCAAAATGATATAGCACTTGTTTAAGTAGAAGGAGCGCTCAGAAAGATTACAAGTTCATATCATTTTTCTGGTATACGGATCTATACCATGTTACAAAGGAAATGCTGGAAATGTATTATGGTTTTATACCATAGTGAATGTATGTGAGAATCAAAGTTATTTCAAAATGAAAATATACTCAATAGGTTAAATTTTTGTGTGACAGCGATTCCTCATTTGATTCAATTAATCTATATAGGAAAGCTTATGTCAGTATAAAATATTGATTTCAAATCTTTCGACAACGACACTCCACGCCCCTGGTAGTTGTTCGATTACGCGGTCGAAGTCCCTGCATTGTTGCCGAGTCAGTTTGAGTTGATGTAGCTGTCCTTGTTCTACTCGTGGGAAATAGTTTAGGATGTTGGCTTCAAATATTCCTGAATTTATGAATGACATGCCGCGTCTCCTCTTTCCTTTGTCTAAGTATACGACAAGCTTCGTTGTTCCAATATTCATCGTTCTAGATCGTTATCCTGTACTTCTTGGGTGGGATGATAGTAATATCTTGGTGATTGGGTATAGGGTATACTCGGCAATAGTTAGCAATTAGTTTTTTGAGTATAGTAATTTTTAGGAGTATGGTTATTATTTTATCAGATTCCATGACAGACATTTTAGAAAATTCTAGCATTTTGTAAGGATGATGGCTAATTGGTGATAGTTCCTGCGGTTTATAAATTTCATAGAGATATGTTTCGATAGATTGAAGATCATCAACTTTAATAAGTTCTAAATTAGGTATTTCCTTACTTGCAAAACTAATAGTTTTTTCAATCATAAGTAAGTGATTGAGTAGGATTTCTGATTTGAAAATCTCATTTTATACAATAATTAAGAATGTTTCTTTTGATTCAATTTCTTCAAAAAGTGATTTTGTCTGTTCAATATTTTCATTTAATAAGGTTACATCTTCTGAATATCTCTTAGTCAAATGATCAGCAAAAGAGATTAATTTAGCTATTCTTTCTATTACATTACCTCTAATTTGATGTAATGCGTCAAGATTTTCATTTATGCATGGGTTTTTCAAATCATCGTAATTTCCTGTAACAAATTTAATGCATTTTCCGATGAAATTAGCAAAACCTCTCTCAACTTCATTACTATTTTCAAATTTACTGAGAATCTGTTCAATCTGGACAAGATTTGATTTCAATTGAACGCAGATTGTTGTTTCTTTGTTTTGAAACAACACTTGCGTTGAAGGTTTAGGCAAATGAACGACCAGACTCAGAACGTTCAAGGGATGTCTTAACTCCACAGTTGCCGAAAAGGTGTATTGATCAAACTGAAGACGAATGATGCTTTATTTATTACAATCTAAACTTATATACTAAATCGATTAATGACGATATAAAAATAACATTTCCATATTTGGTATCAGAACACCAGCGGAGTCCCCTGTTGCATCAATTGTTTCCATCCAGTCAGCAGATTTTGGTCGATCGGCGGCTCGCTCGGCGTGATCCACTTTTGATTGCATTATAATTTAAATTGAATTTTCCATATTATCGAATATTTTTAAGAATAACGTTCGAATTTCGAACATTACTCCCAAGGCCAAAATGCTGCAGGTTCTGATCCAGTGTTGGCAAACTGTTACTTCTATACGGTCCTATTTCCTAATGTCCTATTTCTAACTCGTGTGACACTCGATTGAATGCTTTATTGGGCATGGTCAGGAGTGGGTGCTGACGTCCGGAGTTGGTCTCTCGTCTGGAGTTCTGTTTTCGCCTCGGCGTAGAGCTGGTCAAGGTCGGAACATTGCTGGTGGTTTTGCAGTCGGTGTGATTTCTGCCAACGGCATTTGACCATCATTATTGTTTGTATCAGTTCATTTTTCGAGGAAGATCCGACTTTCTTAGTCTTATCGTTTCTTCTTGCTCGACCGGAAGTTTACAAATTTTGGTTGTAGGTCTTCTTAGCTCTTTCTCATCCTTGCATCGTATCGTAGCCACTCTCACAAATCCATCGTTTCCTGGGTGACTCTGCGTCACTCTTCCCAAGGGCCAATAGTTGGGATTAATGTTGTTCTGTTTGACCAGTACGAAATCTCCTATTTTGATGTTTTCTTTTTTATCCCTCCAATTCCTCCTGTGTTGCAATCTGGAGAGATATTCCGATGTCCATTTCTGCCAGAGTGTACTCATTTCTTCAAAGGTCAATTTGTAGTCTCTAACAATTCTTCGTAGATGAAACTTCATAAATTTTACGCCAGCTTCCCATAATCCGCCGAAGTGAGGACTGCCAGGTGGTATGCGGTGCCATTTTATCGATTTCTCTGCTAAAGCCTTCTCTGTTGAACCTTCGTTGATGGCTTCTTGATATTCTTTGTTATTTATTACGATTTCTTTTGCAATTCCTTCAGTTGTTTTGATTTCATTACTTGATGTTTCGAGCCATGCAGGTCCATTCCACCATGATTTGTTTTTCTGGAGTTTACTTGGTAGCGCACCTCTGCATAGTAAATCAGCTGGATTTTCCTCCGATTTCACGGTGTTCCATTGAACTTGACCTAGTAAGCGATGAACTTCGTTGACTCGGTTGACTATGAAGACGTTTTGCTTACTCGGAGTTTTCTGGCTCGCGTCCAATACGACACGCAGTTTTGTTGTTTCTCTGTCCTCTTTTATTACTGCTTGATGCGGAATGTAGTATCTTGTGCTGGTCGTTTGATTTGCTGGTGTCATGTGTTTTCGTTCGATGTATTCCCACGTGAATTCCTTGTGCATTGTTTCCAGTTTCTCGCCCTTCTCGAATTTCTTCTCGATTTGCAAAGGTCGAGCGATGGCGGTTTTTCTTGATTGGCCTATTAATTGTTCCTTCTCCTTGAATGGCTGTCGTACAGTATATGTGCCATACTGATTCCTTGTATAATTTTTCTTGAAGAATTCTTGGCAGGGGCTTTCTTGGCTTTTGTTGTTTGTGAGAGTATCCGCTTCTTCTATTTCACAGAATTTCGTCATCTGTATTTCCGGTGTAGTGGTGGCAATCATACTGGTTATTTGGAGTTGTGGACCAGCTGATGTGCTACCAGAGCTAGTTCGGCGTTTTGAGCAAGCAGACCATTTTTAGATTTTTTAACACCATCCTGTACGATTTCCGTAAATAAGTCGATTCCTAGGAGAATGTCGATTTTTCCTGGTCTGTAGTAAGTGGGGTCTGCAAGGATTACGTTGTTCCAATTTTCATCAGCAGTTATCGGTTGTTGAGGCATGGAGCTGGTCAATTTTGGTAGGATGTATAGCTCGGCTTCTAATTTGAAGTCGCTTGAGAATCTTGGTTTCATCACGGTGTGGATTTTCCATTTTGAAGTACCTGCATCGCAAGATCCTAACCCTGTTATGTTTGCATGATGTCTTTGCTTGGGCATTCCTAAGGTATTTGCGGCTCCTTCGGTTATGAATGATACTTGGGAACCTGGATCAATAAGGACTCGCATAAGTTCATGGTACCCTTTGTTGTTTTTAACATTAACGAATGCTGTGGCCAGGATGGAGATGGTTGGTCCATCATTGTTATTTGACGTTTTTCCTAGATGGGACCCGAATTCATTTTCATGCTCTCTCGTATGCTGACTTTTGGAAGTATCTTGCTTCTGTCCTTGATGGCCGAAATTTGTTTCACAGTTCCGGTAATTCTCCCAATGCAATGATGAGTGATGAAAGTTGTTACATTTGAAGCAGAGATTCTTGCTTGGGCATTTCGTATTGCTCGGATGCTTCAAACAATTCTTGCAGAGGTGTTGTTTTCTTACAAAATCGTTTCGTTCTTTTACTGACATATCCTTGAATTTTGGGCAACGATAAATTTCGTGGTTGTTGTCACATAAACTGCATGATTGTAAGTCAGTATGGTAGTTTTGAAACTTATGCCTTTGTTGTGTTGTTGGATGATCTGATTTTTTGATTGTGCCTCGAAGTGCTTCGAGGGATTGGAATCGATTTTCTAGAAACTCAAGAAGGTCTTCCAGTTCTTGAATATCCTTATGTGTTTTGGTAGATTGTTCATAGAGTCTTCTTGAATCGCTGTCTAATTTCTTTAGCAGCATATGCGATTTTATGTTGCTACCCAATTGCTCGGCTGTGATTCCCATATTTTCAATGGCTCTGAGATTTTCTTGAACAGTGTCGTGAAGTTTCTTAATGGATGCTGCCGATTCTTGTTGCAAAATCGGTAGATTCAAGATGTTGTCGGCGTACTTGCTGAAGAGAAGTCTGTTGTTGTTGTACCTCCTCGTTATCAATTCCCAGGCGATGGGGTAGTTTCTTGATGATACTTCTAAATGTTGAATGAGCTTCGCTGCTTCACCCCTGGTTTGACTCTTCAGGTACTGCATTTTTTCAGCGTCCCCTATTTCATGGTTTTGGTGTATAGTTTGAAGGAATATATCTCGGAATGTGATCCAAGTCTCGTAGTCACCAGTGAAAATAGGGATGCTGATCCGTGGTAAATTTATGGAAATATTTTTGTTTTGGGACTGTTTAGTATCAGTAGGAGAAGCAGTGATCTCTATGATTTCCTCGTATTTAGTTCTAAATTTTTCGAAGACTCCGGTTTTCTTGTATTTGATTACTTCTTCTTCATTGATAGCTAGCATCTGTTTATAGAGTGCTTCTATGTCCAGATCCTAGTTAGGTTTTCTTCAAGGAAGTTATACATTTTGGGATGTAGTTGGCACTTTATTTTTTCTTGTGTTCTTTCCATTTCCTTCTTGAATAAACCTAATTCTATTTGAATTTGAACGATGGAAGGGTGTTGGTAGCTGACTTCTTCTGACATCGGAGTGGACTTCTGCCATGTATTGATATAGTTCTTGATTTCTTGGTAGCATTTGGATATCTGACCATGTAAATCTTGTTTGAAGTACGAATGCTCTTCATCAAGGGATTTCCGGAGTTCGTTGTGATTTTCTTGAAAATTATTCAGTAGATCTGTGGCGGCCATGTATTTCTTCTTGAAGTATTCTTCTGTTATTCGTGCAGACCCGTCTTTCTTGAGTGAAGATAATATTTTGCTCAGGTCTTGGCCAATAGTTTTTTGTTCTCCCAATTTTTCTTCCATGTTGGTTGAAGGGTTCATAAGATTTCTGTTTTGAAGGTTTTTTTTTATTTTCCGGAAGGCTAGTTCACTCGTTGTGTTCCCTGGCTTGTTGAATTTTTTGATCCGGAAGGCTTGTTCACGGGCTCGGTTTTGGCGCTGGATGGCTTCTTCACGGATGCTGTTGTTGGCTCTGGAGGGCTTCTGCTGGCGCTGGATTTGGCTCTGGAAGGGTTCCTCGCAGGCGTTGATGAATTGATCGAGATTAGGGTCGTAAATCCTTTCTCTCGATCCGGCTCGAAGGACCAAAAAATGTTGTTTCTTTGTTTTGAAACAACACTTGCGTTGAAGGTTTAGGCAACTGAACGACCAGACTCAGAACGTTCAAGGGATGTCTTAACTCCACAGTTGCCGAAAAGGTGTATTGATCAAACTGAAGACGAATGATGCTTTATTTATTGCAATCTAAACTTATAAACTAAATTGATTAATGACGATATAAAAATAACATTTCCATATTTGGTATCAGAACACCAGCGGAGTCCCCTGTTGCATCAATTGTTTCCATCCAGTCAGCAGATTTTGGTCGATCGGCGGCTCGCTCGGCGTGATCCACTTTTGATTGCATTATAATTTAAATGGAATTTTCCATATAATCGAATATTTTTAAGAATAATGTTCGAATTTCGAACACAGATTTTATGTGGAAGTTCATTTTAGGAATACTTTTCGTGAAGTTCTTGGAAATTTGATTTCAACTGATCATAGTTAATTATTAATTCTTTAAGGTTAATTGAAAAAAGAAATTTGTGATGGTGCTTTCCCTAAGGGTTCTTCAAAGTATCCATTAGTTATTATTCTGTAGACCTGAAGGGCCTGGTAGGTTCGGATCGATATCAGGAGCATTATCGGTATCCTGAAAAGAGAGAATAATTTTTCTCTTCACTTTTCCTATGTTGGCTGTAGTTTCGCAGGATTTTTGGGTTAATCCAAAGATTTTGTTTTGTTGTTGGTTGACAGGAGTTATTTTTTCGAAAGGTGGGTCAGTTTTTCTTGGTCTATTTTCTATTTCTTTCAACATAAATTTCTTGTTGATCTAAATTGGGTGGTTGTTTTCGAATTCCATTTATTCTATCCAAACCTTTTTATGCTTGCTCACGATTTCGTTGATAGATATTGTCAAAATATTGAAAAAGGGTATAGCCGGGTTTCAATGGTAAATCTGCCCCCGCGGCCTTTTCGATCCATATTGAGGGGATCGATTAGGCATTGAATGAAAATAATTCAGCCAACTTTTCAGCTTTTTATCTCTAGCCATCTTTGAGATTTCTGTAAAAAACACTTTTTTCGATTTTATTTTTTTCTTGTGACATACAAAATTTTAGAATGGTGATTTTTTTCTTCATTCTTTGCTATTAAAGGAATAGACGTATAATTTTTCTATTAATTTTATCTGAAAAATCGATTTTTAGAAAAAAAGATTAAAATTATAGTCATTTGTTTTTCGGTGTACTTCAAAAGTGTCCACCGCCATTTTTTGACATAAAATGTCTCCTTTAGTCCTTTATACCCTAAAATTTTTTCACATTTTTAAAATTGGTGGAACATTTTGAAAAAGAACTGTTTGAATTTTGGGAATCAGCAGATATGCATCAAATTTTGGTGCCGTTGTATTCATATTGCCTTCCTGAACAATATCAGTGAACAAAACAATTGGCGATCCTTCTTAGTTTGGAAGATATGGGCCCCTAAAGTCCGAAAAATATTTCACCTGAAAGTCACTTTTCTCCCTACAAAAACACTGAATTACCGCTTTATTTTGTTTAAAACCTCTCTGAACATTTTAGCATGAAGATTTGATTCATTTTATTTCAAATATATTCAAACTTTTATGCAAAAACATCGAAAAAATTCGCGGGAAAGCCCGCCGTTCCTCGTGGAACGCGCCTATAAGACACGAGGCATATTGGTAAATCCCGCCAGCATTTCCTATGTCACTTGCCGAAAAACTGTGCGGTAGTGCCAAACTTACCATAAGAAACGGCGGGCTTTCCCTCGAATTTTTTCGATCTTTTTGCAATAATTATTGAATATATTTGAAATAAAATGATTCAAATCTTCATGTTGAAATGTTCAGAGAGGCTTTAAACTTTATAAAGCGGTAATTCAGTGTTTTTGTAGGGAGAAAAGTGACTTTCAGGTGAAATATTTTTCGGACTTCGGGGGCCCATATCTTCCAAACTGAGACAGATCGCCAATTGTTTTTTTCACTAATATTGTTCAGGGAAGCAATATGAATACAACGGCACCAAAATTTGATATCTGCTGAATCCCAAAATTCAAACAGTTTTAGTTTTTTCTCAAACTGTTCCACAAATCTTAAAAATGTGAAAACATTTCAAGGAAAGAAAGGACTAAAGAAGACATTTTATGTCAAAAAATGGCGGTCGAAACTTTTGAAGAACACCGAAAAACAAATGACTATAATTTAATTTTTTTTCTGAAAATCGATTTTTCAGCTAAAATTCATAAAAAAATTATACGTCTATTCCTTTAATAGCAAAGAATCAAGAAAAAAAATCACCTTCGAAAATTTGGTATTTCATAAGAGAAAAAAAATTAAATCGAAAAAAGTGTTTCTTACAGAAATCTCAAAAATGGCTAGAGATAAAAAGCTGAAAAGTTGGCTGAATTATTTTCATTCAATGCCTAATCGATCTCCTCAATATGAATCGAAAAGGCCGCGGGGACAGATTTACCATTGAAACCCTGCTATACCCTTTCCTGTTTTCTTCTCTCATTGTATTGTTAGTAGATAGTAGATAGATGTTTAAATCAAATTCTGGTATTCTATCATAGGGTGCGTAAAGTAAATTGAAGGGCGAATAGCCAGTGGCAGAATCAATCGATTGATTAATTATAAATCAATGTAGCGGTGATCATAAGATTAGAAGGATTTTCATTCGGGTTTTTCAATTTGAGAATACTGAAATTTCTAATATGGTTGAGTGAAATCGTTATTGAGTTTGCAGAATTCAATTAATGTGGAATTCTCTTCCTCCAACACATACAATTTTCTGAGGTATATTTTGATGAGAAAAGTAATGGCGTAATTTATTCAAGATAGTCATGCAGTACCACCTTTCACGGGATAGCATTGGCGTATTTAGAGAATAAGTCGATTTTGGACCAGAAAATTTTAATTTATAAGGATGTCTTTCATATTTAGATTGCAGACATAACTCACATCGTTTAATAGTTTGTGTAATTTTTTGTTTCATTTTAGTTCAATAATATGTACTTTTTTGATGAATGATTATAAGTTTGTAAGATACCATAATGATTTTTATCATGATATGCAAAACTTATTTCTGTTTGACTTTCATCGCAACTAACGTCTAATAGATAAAATTTACTGATGAAAATTTTTACTGAGTAATTGAATGAATCTTTAGAGAATCTAACAAAGGGTAATCGTAATTTTTTGTCTCTAAAGAAAATTCCGTAGGTTTCATTAGGTCTGAAGATTTCTTTGAAAAGATTCGATAGATCTGTTTCTACGTGATTTTGTCTAATTGTTACATTGTAGGTATTTTTTCCAAAAATTGTATTGCTCTCCTATGTTGAGAATTTTTCTATTCGGGTAAATGTTTACGGAAGATTCTTTGATTGGTATTACTTTTCCATTATCTTCTTGACTGGAATGAATTGTAGCATCAGAATTATTATCTTGATTTTGATCTTCAGTTTGGTTGTAAGAGTCTTGAATATTTTGAGAATTTATTTTCTACTTCTTCGTCTTCTAATATAGGTATTCCATCTGTGTTCAGTAAAATTGAAGACAAGTCGATATTCAGATCTCCGTCCGATAATAATGAATCATTTTCAGTTTGTCGATTATATTATTTATTATTTTCTTTGCTTTTATTGTATGTATGATGTTGAAATCGAATTCATCTTTTCAACAGATCAATCGAGAATTCGGTTCTTTGATTTTATAAAGCCAAACCAAAGGGTTATGATGGGTTTCAATAGTGAACTTTTGTCCGAAAAGGTGTGGTCTGAAATGTTTGGTTGAATCCAAAATTGCGAGTGATTCTTTTTCAATAGTTGAGTAATAAGTTTGTGTTGTGGTTAATTTTAAGGGTTTTTCGAAATCTGGATATGCTAATATCGGAGCATTCATTAATAATTCCTTACAGAGTTGAAATGCTGAAATATAATCTGGGTTGTCCAGTTTTATTTTAGCTCCTTTTTTGAGACATTTTGTAAGGGGAGATACAATATGGGCAAAATTTTTTATGAATTGCCGGTAATATCCGGTTAAACCTAAAAATTATTTTATTTCTTCGACTGTTTTTGGTATCGGATAATTTCCAATTGCATTCAATTTTGAAGGAATTATATTCCGTCTGAAGTAATTGAGTGACCAAGAAACTCAACTTTTTTGCTCAAGAATTCACATTTATCGAGTTCGCTTTTGAGATTGACCTCTTCAAGTTTCTGAAAGATTAATTTTAAATGGCAAATATGCTCTTGCAAAGATTCAGAAAATACAACAACATCGTTCATGAACACGAAACAGAATTTATGGAAGTATTTTTTCAAAACATTGTCCATTGTACGTTGAAATGTGCTCGGGCCATTTTTCAATCCGTATGGCATTCGGAGATATTCATAATGACCGTTGAATCTTTTGTTCTGATTTTATGTTTCACAGTATTGGTGAAAAAAAGATCGAAATTTTCATCATATTTTTGTATTAAGTGCGTAAAATGAGTGTTTTTTTCATGGCACATGAGAGTGTCAATTTTGGCCGAGACCGCAGGTCGAGGCCAAAAATTCACTCGAATGTGCCATGAAAACACGAATTTTATACGCACGAAATACAAACAACATTTTTTGTACAACTGTGAATGTGAATTTACATCGTCAGAAATACGTATAATCATTGAAGATTATGCTTTCAGTACAATATTTAAATGAATCCAGTGATCTTTCTGTGTCGTAACTATAGAAACAGTTCGTTGAAATTGTTTGAATCTTTGACAGTACCTATTTGCTCGTACTTAGTTGTTTCAATTTCGAATTATTTTAAAGAAGATGAATGTTGAATATGATAGTGGTAGTGATACCCCCGCAGATATGGCTGAAGAAGCAAATATAATTGTATCTTATATGTTACCAGCCAAATCAAAGCTAATAATATGAGAAAACATATAACCAATTTCGAGAATGGCGCAACAAGAACAACGTAAAAAAGGTTTCTGAAAATGTGCTCACATGCTATTTCGAGAAAAATTAAAAATTTTTAAACCTTCCAAGTTATGGAGCTCAATGTTAAAAAAAACATCGAATGTCAAGGAAAATATTGATATAAGGAATTTTTCAAAATTGGTCCAGCTTATTTTAAGAACAAAGGCGTCGGATACCGAGGAAAGAAATCTAAAGTGTTATGGAGGGATAATATCAATAAATTTCTCCGATATGCTGATGACGAAACTAATTTACTTCATAAGGTACAGATACAATCATAATTTTGTGAAATTAGTTGTACCTAATTAAAATATTCATTATTTTAAGTTGTTCTAATTTTAGTTATCAGCAGTGAAAAAAAGACTTTTTTTAACGGTGAAAAAAAGACTTTTTTTAACGGTGAAAAAAAGTAATATTTTACGCATCCATAGTGATGAAGAAAAGTCAAGTTTTTTTGACAGTTGTACAAAAAAATATTTTCGAATTTTCGACAAAGGTTCAAAATATCTTTTTTCTCCTCTGAGTTCATGTGAGATGTTCTGATTAACTTTTTAAATTTGAAGTTCTTGTTTTCGATTGGGGTGTTAGATATTTTACAGGGATTCTTTCAGAAAAGTTTATTTCCACATCGTTCTCTATTGGTTCCGCTATCGGTATGGAACAAAATCCAATTTTTGCTAGAGCAATACATGCAGGGGTTGAAAATTTTTCGAAATTAATTTTTGGTAAGATCACATGTCACCTGGGGAATTGAATTTATAAGCAATTGAATATCTTGCTCAACTGTTTTTGAGTTAGAAGAAGCTTGGCTGTTATTCATTTCTGCTAAATTTCGTTTGGGATATGGGCTAAATCTACTTTGCTTGATTGATTGGTTATTTAAAAAATTTTCTGCTGCTACTAGAATTTCTCTATCTTCAACAACTATTTCCAATTCTTTTTGGAACTTATCTGTCATTGAAACTTAAAGAGAAAGGTCAAAAAGGATGGACTGATTGACTTACAGCACCAAGATTTGCATCCTAAAGTGAGCAGGTCCTTCTTCTCGGAGAAGTGGTTAGACTGTACTTCCTTCCTTCCTTCCGGTCGAAAGTCGATGGTGGTTGATATCGCACTAAGAGTTGAAACCCTACGGGCGTTCCTCGGCGACGAAAACGTTTCCGAAATGGATACTAATTTCAGTTAATTTTAACTAAAACATCCGTTGCGATATCCTGTTCGCAGCGCCAATTATGTTTTCCGTTCTTAATATCTGGTTTTTAAAAAGAATTTATTTCTAATTTGAATTTACAATTACAACACTGAGGATAATTAATTGTTAATTCTATACAAGCTAAGTTTGGAAAAAGGGAATCATAAATCAAGGTGTCTGTAAGGAGTCTAATTCATAACTAACTTAATTATTCACAAAGATTCAGAAAGTAAATGTTTTTGTGGAATTGCACTTTTGCACATTCGCGGTGATTCCAGGAAGATGCTTCCTCGCCGTTGCATTCTTAGTAGGTGTTGGTTCCTTAACTATATTTAGGAGTGATGAATTTCAATTTCAATGAAATTTGCTCAGTATGCTGGAGCCTAGATAATTATGATTTTTTAATTATTTTAAAAGACTGCCGTTAGTATGACGGACGTTATCGACTCGGTTTGGATGAATTCATCAACATAAAAGATAATTAACTAGTTTTTAAACATCATGCAGTACGACAAGTCAACCGATAATCGCAAACTTAAAATAAGGCAGCTTTTGAAAGATGTTAGGAAGATATACATTGCATTCAAATTGGGTCGTTCTGAAAATGATGATTCGATGAAACGAATGGTTTCCCCTACTACGTAGCGTCTTGATAAGATGAAATAACAATTGAGGTATGGACAATCGACAGTCGTAACCAAATCTGAAACCTCAAAAGCTTTACCACCGAAATTTACAAAAAAAAATACTTTTTCTCCACACCATTTTTAGAAGAAAAATATGATGATATTGACGGAAACCTTGAAACGTTGTAACATAATTGTTTATATCTTCAGTAGAACAAAGAAAGATACTGCTCCATGTATTATACAGGGTGTCTGAAACAGGGCCTCGAAGTGAGCCTCAATAAAAATATGAAATCTCATTTTTTCCCTTTGGTTACCATATTATAATTCTGTAATTCCGATCGTTTGCTCGTTAAAAACTAGTTAGACTGTGCCAAATAATTCAAGTCTTTAAAATCAGTAGTTCAGCCGTTATCCAATGAAATTCAAACTTCTTACTTATTTTTATAGATCAATCACTATGCAGAGCATGCAATAGTAATAAGTTACACTAGAATGATATATCAAAAGTCTGTTCTTTATTTGCGGCGAATGTGACAAATATATATATATATATATATATTGCTTAAACTGTAAGGGTCTTTAGGCTCGGGTTTTGGGAGTAAATGATTGACTACTCTTTATTCTATGCCAAGCTTTCGCATTAATTTAATGCTTCTTCAGGGCTTCTGCAAAAAGATCAATAACATACAATTAACAAACAACAAATTTTTAAAATACAAATTACTCACTGAATGTGAGGTTTTACATGGATAACATCTGCCACAAACGTTGTAACTAATAAAACAAAAAGTTATTTTTTGGTATCATAGGAATTTTTCAAAAACATATCTTATTTATAAATTCACTATCAAGAAACCCTCATCTAAGATAACACAATGATGTGGCCCAATAGATGAATAAAGAAGACAAAGAACATAGAGGAGTAGGAGACTAGTTTCCTTGAATGACAGAAACATAACCATCAAAAATTAAATGACATCATTGTGTTATCTTAGATGAGGGTTTCTTGATAGTGAATTTATAAATAAGATATGTTTTTGAAAAATTCCTATGATACCAAAAAATAACTTTTTGTTTTTATTAGTTACAACGTTTGTGGCAGATGTTATCCATGTAAAACCTCACATTCAGTGAGTAATTGTATTTTAAAAATTTGTTGTTTGTTAATTGTATGTTATTGATCTTTTTGCAGAAGCCCTGAAGAAGCATTAAATTAATGCGAAAGCTTGGCATAGAATAAGAGTAGTCAATCATTTACTCCCAAAACCCGAGCCTAAAGACCCTTACAGTTTAAGCAATATATTTATTTTGGCTCTTAAAAACAGTAGTTATATATATATATATATATTTTTTTAATTGAGAGCTAACAAAATACAATACATGAAACAAAAAAGTGCCTAGCTGAGGTTGGTGCAAAACGGGGTACCGTACTATTCTGTCGTATGATACCAGAGCACAGGGAAAAACCTCAGTAGAAAAAACCCTGCCTCGCTGTTTTTACAAAATTGAAACTTAAAACTTTTCGAATAAATACCTTCAATATTCAGATACAAAATACTTAATTCTTGCTCTTGGGCCAGGAGGGTGTTTTAAACCAGGTCTGGCGTTCCAAGTGATGATTTTCGAATCTTCTGTTCTTCTAAGACCGCTACAGGACCCTACTGAAGGGTAATCATCTCCCATAGATTTAAATAGTGGTATTTCATCCTAAATATCGAATTTAATTTCGGAATAATGATAAAAAGCGTGTGACAAACTCATGTCAAAATGACAAATAAACAAGGCAGATAATGAATGATGATTAAATAAAAAAAATCTAATTCAAAACTATCACAATAATTTTCTACAGAACAAAAAACTTCGATAGAAATTTTAAAATGGGTAAGAATCATAATTCTTTACAAAGCCTACTTCAAAAAAGACGAGCATACCAAACCAATGAATTGGACCGAGCAAAACCTGTCGCTGGTAGTGATATCGTGTTTGGCACACTCTAACTAGTTTTTGACGAGCAATCGATCGAAATTACAAAATTACCATTTGAAAAACTGAGATTTCAGAGTTTTATTGAGGCTCATTTTGAGGGCCTGTTCTAGACACCCTGTGTAATATTTCCTCATGATTTATACAAGGAGCAGTATCAGCGTGCCTTCCCTTATTGAACTGTTGAAAAAAAAATTCGGAAGAATGGATTTTGAAGATATGAACTTGAACACCTATTTGTGACAATGTTTCTGTCTAAAAATTTGACGATTAATATAATAATATAACAACTGCTTGAAGTTGTTGAGCATATAATAGAACAAATCAGTGCAGAATTAGAATAGGAATTCAAATATGTATAAATATGAAGTGTGTTACATTTGAGATAACGAAGTTTACATTCGTTTCCGGTGGAACCGGAAGTAGATCACGCTCGAAAATATTTTAAAATTTGATATCATGTTATCCAATACGTAAAAACAAAATTTTAAATTCGTATTACAACTACTTCCTCGAAAACTTCTAATGGAACACTTGAAAAAAATCACCCTGTGACAATTTAAAAACTTAATGTTTTCAGGGAAAATGCCAGAAAGGGTCAATTTTTTTTTTCGGAGGGGAACATATTTTGAGCAGAATTGTAAGCCGAAATCTCCTCAACCCTTGGTGTAGGGGCTATCACCCCTAAATTCTCAATAGGGACAAAGGAGTGAGATTTACCTCAATTGAAAGATCACTTGCCTTTGAAGTAGTTACAGGAGGTGACAATTTGAAAACTTGCCAGTCCAATTTCGTCCCTACAAGAATGTTTTCAAAGAATATTCATACTCACTGTACTATTCTCTCATAAATTTCCTCTTGTGCGAGTTCTTGAAAAACAGCACTAAAAAATAGTGACAAGACAATCAAAAAAGGATCTATCTTCATCACAAAACCTAGGCCACATGTGTACATCGATTGATCACCTGCATAAGATGCGAAAATACGTATGTTATCAGTCATTTGAGCAAATAAAAATCTGTAAACTGTAGTGTTCATGTAGAATTGCAGATTGACATATTGTTTTCCAATTGAGGTATAGCTCACCCTCTATTCCCTATCACGAATTTAGGGGTGACAACCCCTACTCCTAAGATTGAGGAGATTTTGGCATTCAACTTTGCTAGAAACATTTACTTCCCCAAATAAAAATTGACCTGTTGCGGCATTTTCTCTGAAGGCATAATTGGCCTGGCAAGTTTTCGAATTGTCAGCCCCTGTACCTACTTCAAAGACTCAATAAAAATTTGCGAATCATAGTATTCACGTGAAGGGATAAGTGATCTTTTAATTGAGGTATAGCTCACCCCCTATTCCCTATTAATAATTTAGGGGTGATAGCCCCTACACCAAGGATTGTGGAGATTTCGGGTCACAAGTCTGCTCAAAATTTGTCCCCTACGAATAGAAATTGACCTGTTTCGGCATTTTCTCTGAAATCATACTTGTCGTGACATAATTGAACTTGTAAGTTTTCAAATTGTCACCCTGTATCTTTTCGATATTGTTATGAAAGTGAACGCCGAAAAGCTCAGGGAAACAATTTTTTATTCTCAGTTTGTAACTTATTTTATATTAATAAATAATGTTGGGTTCCCAAAATTCATCAATCCTCAATTTACGACTCCAGGAAAAAAACGGTGTCAAAATAATTATTAGCACTACATTCATAGACGGATGACTATTAACACTGAAAAGTTACTAAAATGCATCAATTCAAAATCAATCAAGTGTGTCCTACTGAAATGCACTACGCCACTGTTAGGTGGACTCTCTTCTTGTCGCATCTATTCGAGCCAGTGGTTCTTTATTCAATGTTAAAAATAGAGAAATGAAATAATATTGATAAATTAGGGGAGCTCACGTAGCTTAATCAGGATTTCCTCGAGCGTCATAAAGATCTATTGGGTTGCGAAGCTTAGATGATAAAAAAAATGTCATATAATTTATACCTTTTCATCGGTGGGGTGACAGGCTATAGATCTTCAAAAATGTTAGAAAAACCTGTTACATGGACTTATTCGAGTGCGTCAGATATTGATAGTATCCATATCCTACGTATTTCCGAAAATATACGAATGTTAATCTGATCGTTTCCGTGATGAGGGTGGTCGTACGTAAGGGTTGTAATTGAAAAAAAATGGATTTATTCGAGCGTCAGATTTATTTATGGGGGTGTTAAGTGAACCTAAAAAGAGCTCTTGACGATTTGGATGTCAAGCAAACTCACAATCATCATTAGAATGTGCAAAAAAAATCGCCACTTTAGAATACTCGAGCGCGTCAATTTAAAGGGGCCAACTGACTAAGAAGGAAGCGCGAAGGCTTCAATGCGCGTGGTACAGGGTACAGTGAAAATAGTGTGTGTATGGCGTTCCGCCGGAGCCGTTCGAAATTTGGAATGCGCAATTCCCTTGGTCGGAATCAGGATAGTTTTGATTTTTAGCGTGTGCATTGCTCATCGTACGTGGAAGAATGACCAAGAACGACCGTGTATGGGCAACAAGTCTGTGCACGTTTCATATTTTTAGCAATACAGTGTCGGGTTCACTATTTATACATTGGATATTTTTTCCTTAATAACAACACACGCCACTGCTATCTCACGCTTGTCACACATCCTCACTCAACAAGCAAAAGTGTCTGTGTGTGGGAAATATGAAAGTACACGTTTACTTTACAGCCAACGTGCAGATACTTAACTGCGCATTCTTCCTTCCTAGTGAGTGGGCCGCTTTAAATATAACGTGCGTTCAAAAGAATTCGTGGTCAAGTAAGCTGTGGATTCTATTTTTCCTAAGAGTCTATGAGGGGAAAAATAGAATCCACAGCTTACTTGACCACGAATTTTTTTGAACGCACGTTATATGGTTCATCTGTTTGGCTTAATCTGCCGATAATCTGGAGTGATTCGCAGTGACGGCTCGTCGGGGTCGGCCGGGCCGACCCAAAGATAATAATAATTCTGGATATTAAATTCATTCAAAGTCATTCTGAATTATCGATTTCGATATTCAAATTGCCTGGATATTTAATATTTCCACTCAGAACAGAAAAATATAACTTATTCCGCCCAACATTTTCTTTCAAAATTATAAATGGTAACATATCGTAACATCACCGAAAACTGACAATTTCAGAATTGTACGTAACACCGTAACATTAATAGGTCTGAAATGTAAAGGTGCGTACAGATATAGAACAAAACATCGTATCGTAACTACGTCGCGTAACAAATGTTTGTTACGCATCGAAATACGGCGCTTATCAATATCAATACATCGTTTCGTATCTTATTAGCGGAGCATGCTGCCGTTCCATCTTCACAACAGAAAGAGTTTTCTTGGTTGCAATGGAGGTTGCTGCAGCAGCTTATATATACATGCATTATTTAGTAAAGAAAAATAAAAAAAGGCGTGCAGAAAGAAGGTGGTGGCAGACCAATTTGTATTCTAGTAGAAGAGTGTACGGCGGAAATCATTTACTCCTAGATTTAAAATTTCAGGCTATTAGTGGTCTTTACAAAAATTTCACCAGAATGTATCTCCAACAGACTTCGAATACTTGATCAATTTAATTGGACACAAAATAGCACGAAAAGATTTTGTTATAATAATAGGGATGTTTTGTGTCCCATAAATTTTTTTTTCTGCGGCAACAATTGATAAAATTAATAGTTGTCTTTTCCGTCCACTGCATGACATTCATTTCTTCCTCTTTAACTGAATAAAAGAAAAACGAATCGCAAATGTGTACCCATCCCGTGCGCACATGTCACATGGTAGGCAGTGGTGCAACATCAGTGCGTATCATTCCTTTGATGCCGTGTGAAAACCGACAAGCAGCGGAACGCCGAGATGTTACTATGTTACGGTGTTGCGCTGTTACACAGTGCCGTCCAGACTTGTTACGCGACGGCGGTACGATGCGATGTTTTGTTCATGTCTGTACGCACCTCAACGCCGAGATGTTACTATGTTACGGTGTTGCGCTGTTACGCAGTGCCGTCCAGACTTGTTACGCGACGAAGTTACGATACGATGTTTTGTTCTATATCTGTACGCACCTTAACACAAATGTTACAATTGCAACTCCTGGAATGTCACTGAAAGCATCTTCTCACCACCTTTGGTCGGCCGGGAGCCGATGGCGGAACAAGCGCTACGTAAAGGAAGAGATTCTACGACATACGTCCAGAGTACGGCCACTCAATAGAACGGTACAACGCATCGATAGTTGGTCTCTTCCCAATAGTCACGGTCGGCAGGTCTACCCTGCGAAGCAGAAGTTGCTAATTTTCACAGTTCTTTCCTATTATTCACTGATTGAATGAATAGTTAATTATAACTATTTCAGGAAAGATCGGTTTTGTACCGTTCGATAGTAGTTACTGATTTTCTGATCATGAAAATATCATTAAGATATTCTTAACTTGAGGAACATCGTGATTTCAAAAAGTCTATACCTTTTCAACTTCAAATTGAGACTAATCACATTCGAATTGGGATTAAACAAATTCAAAATGACATAAAGCAACTTCAAAATGGTAAACACAATCTAATTGGGTTTAAACAAATTCAAAATGAGAATAAGCAACTACAAAATGGTAAAGACAATCGAATAGAGAATAAACACATTCAAAATGGGACTAATCAATCTCACATTGGGAATAGACATTTCCACTTTAATTTGATAAGTACTGATCTACAGAATGCGTAAAATTCGAGGGGGTTATTCCTCAGATCATTTTATGAAAAAAAGTTCCCATAAATGTATGTCCTGAAATGCATTTTTTCGGAGATAAATGGTGTTGAACTTTTACTTGAAAGCTGAATAAAATAAGTGTACACCACTGAGATATCTCTTACGATTATTTTTGAATTCTTCGTTCGATTTATAGTGAAACCTTCTATCTCTTTTTCGTGCGGGGCTCACAGAAAAAAACGGAGAAGAGATTTTTGTCACAAATTGAATTCAAATATAATTGTTAGCTTGAAATATCAATATCAGTGGCGTACCACTTTTTTCGGTCAGTTTTTAAGTAAAATTTCAACACCCTGTATCTTGAAAACATTGCATTTCTGGACCTACATATTATATATAATCAAAACACACAAAATGATCTGATGAATACCTTCATTATTTGACAATATTTTTGGAGTATCAAAGTCAAGTGGAAATGTCAGTTCCCAATATGATATGATATGATTTTAAATGTGTTTCGAATAAATGAAAGATTTCGTGTCTACTCCAAAAATTGTTTAATCGAACTGTGCTACATGTTTCGACCCTTACAAACTTAGGGTCATCTTCAGGCTTCTGAAAATACAAGTAAATTCACATAGGAGATGTTCGTGTCAACTATAAATGTCAAAACACATAGTCAAAGTTACAGGAATAAAAGAGTACATAAAAGCGGTTAAGCCACAAACAACAACAGAAAATAGATAAGGTATATACAAAGATCAGGTATAATTCTCTGCTTCCCCCCTTTTCTGCTCCTTTTCCTGACCGTGACCTTCCCGATCTGTGCAAGTCCTTCTTATAGGTCCAAGAAGGTGAAAAGTCTTTTCCATTCAATCCTTTACTCTAGAGAAAACCAGCAATTATGCCGCGCGTTTGTGCCTGTTGTAACAGAGTGGGTTCAGGATCTACGGTATTCGTTCAGTGCGCTGATTGTAGGAAGCACTTTCATCATGATTGTGTGAACCTAACGGAAAATGATGTTGAATTTCTGGAGAGAGCTCAGGCAGTGGTTTTGTCCCCTATGTACATCTAGCGAGAGGCTTCTGCGTAGTGGCTCCCAGGGTCGGCGTCAAGTGTCCCCATCTGCGACTGCGCGATCGGACGAGGGAACAGGTATGGGTGATACGGTCAGTAAAACATTTTTGAAATGCTGATGGAGCAAATGCGCAATTTGAGTTCTAGCATGGAGCGAATCGAAAAACGCCAAGATGACCTTTTTGTTCAGTTGTCCAACTGTTCGGATGCTATCGCCAAGCATGATGAAACATTAGCCATTCACGATAAAGCATTACAATCATGCGAGGCGGAAATGAGTGAACTGCGTTCTGGCCAAAATGATTTATCGAATAATATATCTCTGATCTCGAACAGAATAGCCTCTCTTGAGTCCTCCGTAGTTGAAATCGTTCTCCAGCAGCCGTTGACACCCTCGCCTCTCAGAAATCTTAGAACGAGTTAAGAAATCCTACAACCTGATAATTACCAACGCGCAAGAGTGTACTAATGGAGCGGATGATTGGGATTTGGCATCCAATATCGTGGATCACGTACACAAATCGTCTAGCCGTTCTCTGTTGAGCGTTTCCCGACTCAGATCTAAAGACCCTTCTAGGCCCAGATGGATGAAATTGGCCTTTTCCAATCCCGTAACGGTGACCAATATCCTTCGCAACAAAGCCTCGCTCCGAGGTCATCCTCAGTACAGGGAAATATCGATTCGGACGACAAGACAAAGACTCAACTAGCTCACCTAAACACAGTCAGGCAGGAGTTAAAAGAGCGCCAAGGTCGTGGTGAGAAAAACCTCACACCATCAAATATATTGACCATACCCCGAAAATCGTAAGTTCTTCACGTCAACCAACTCATCCATCGTCATCAAAAAACTGAGCAACCTTAGCGTCTGGCCAATTCTGTACACCAATATCCAGTCAATATGCTCTAAATATGATGACTGCTTGCTCTGACACAATTTACTGAGCCATATATTATTTTCATCACAGAAATTTGGTTGCAACCATCGATACCCGATTCCTCAATTCAAATCCCGGCTTTTCCCTATATCTAGGCGACAGTTTCTGAAACTGTTGGTCATCGCGGAGTCTGCATTTTCGTCAATGACTTAATTACGGAAAACTTTAGGCTAGATTCAATACAAAATGATTGGCCTGGAATCGACAACCTTTTCCTGGCCATTTCCAGTCCCCATGTTTCCTTTTTTGTAGGATGCGTCTACCGCCCCCGTCCGTGTGCTTCAGACTCAACCTGTATAGACTTCTGAATAAAGCTCCCTCAACTTACCGCAATATCTTAATCACGGGTGACTTCAACTGTCCTGACATCGATTGGTCCTTACAGTGATGCCGTCGCAAAACTCACCATCCTATCCGTATGCTGAGTTCATTCATAGCTCTGGTTTACAGCAACTTGTCTCCCAGCCCACACGGTTCAGGACGGGGCAAGTTCCTTCTCTCTGCTTGACTTGTTTATAGTCTCAGATGCAACCATTCTATCCGAGATCAATTATCTGCCACCCCTAGGAAAATCCGACCACTTGGTGTTGACTTCGGAAATACAGTTCTCTTCCCCCTCCGTACATAAACGTGATAAAACCTTGAGGTTCATTGATTATGACGGAGTTTCCACCTGCCTCAATGCCGTGGACTGGTTAACGTCATGACCCATACTGATGATGTTGATTCCATGTGGAAGGTGTCCCTTGAAAGACTCGAGAGGCAGTATCCGCTAATGAACAGTTGAGAATCAGGACTGAGAACCCCCTGAAACCTTGGATCGACTAGCGGATTCTCAAGCTAATTAGACAGAAGAGGACACTTTGGCGAAGATACGTTCGTAGCCGGTCGTCTACGGACTATGAAAATCATCGATCTTTCTCGAACTTTGTGACCCAATCTATATATACCGCTAGAACTTCATACGAAAAAAAAGTAGTTACGTCCAAAAACAAAAAGAAATTATTCAAGTATGTAAGATCCTCGATGAACAGCAAAGTTAGCATTCCAACTGTTAGGAAACAGTCCGGTAGTGTGTGTGCCAGTCCTGGCGAGTCGGCCGATACGTTTTTCCTCCACGTTTGCTTCTTCGTTCTCCGTCGAGCCTGGTGTAAAGGTTCCCGTTCCTTCTGTAAACGCGTAACGCAAGACATTTCCGACATTCTGATTGACCAAAAGCTTGTTGAAAAGTATTTATCTGAACTAAAGGTAGATACGGCCCCGGAAATGATGGGATCACCACCCGCCTATTACGGCACTGCGCTGAAGCTTTTGCTGTTCCCTTAACATCCTATCTCTAACATCCTACTCTAGTCACTCGCCTCTCTTGTACCCTTCTGATTGGCTCTCATCATCAATAACCCCAATCTACAAAAAGGGTGACAAACTCGACTCCTCCACCAATTATCGCCCATTAGCATTCTCTCTTCTGTCTCTAAGGTTTTGGAAAGAATCATATGCGACCGTCTGCAGCAGTTCTGTTCAGAAATGCAACTAATCCCAAATTCTCTAGCATGGGTTCCTTCCAAACCGTTCAACCACAACAAACCTGCTTTCATGTGTTGCCGACTGGACAAAAGCTTTGGATTCCGGTTCTCCCGTCGTGTTGTCTACCTCGACTTCCTCTAGGGCATTCGATCGGGTGCCCCACAGGCGGCTTCTTGCCAAGTTGGAGCATCTGGGAGTGAGAGGTAGAATTTTGAACTGGATTTGGACATTTTTGACCAATCGTAGGTTCCGCGTGAGGGTGGGGGGCACCCTTCCTCCACAGAGAGAATTGTAACATCTGGTGTTCCACAGGGATCTGTTTTGGGTCCAATTCTTTCCTCTTATACATTTCAGATTTGCCTCCACTTCTCAGGTCCTCCTTGTCCTCGCTTAAACTCTTCAAGAGCCTGGATATTCTTCCCTTGATGGTGCCACGACTGGATGCTTCCACTTAACATCCAAAAGTGTTGTGTTCTATACATTGGTAGGAACAATCCAAAACATCCCTACTAAATCGATGGTCATCAACTACTGCCTGTTACTCAGCACGTTGATCTTGGAGTTACTGTGTGCTCAGATCTCGGATGGTCCGAACATTGTTGGGTCGGTTACGGCCAGGGCGAAGCAAGTAACATATCTACTTGGCAAACTTTCAAAAACTCCGATGTTTCAACCTGGACGTTCCTTCTCAAAAACTTATATAAGACCGATAATGGAGTATGCTGGTCAAGTGTGGTGGCCGTCAACTAAACACGACGAGTTTCTCCTGGAGTCTGTGCAACGATGGGCCACTCGTCAGCCTATTCTCGCTTTCGCCCATCCTATGAAGATCGTCTCAGGATATTTGACATTCCTAGTTTCGCCGAGCGTCGATCAAGGGGTGATCTCATCTTCACATTTCGTGCGTTGAATGGTCACTTTGGCGAGAAAATAAAAACCTTTACCAGCTAAATATGAACAGTTTGCGTGGTCATCGCTTTAAATTATCCAAAGAACCATTCAGATCATCGCCACGCCACCATACCTTCCCAACAGGGTTGTTCAACGCATGGAACCTGCTGCCATCGACGATTGTGGAGTCTCCAACTGTCAATGCGTTCAAGAATGGACTGGATAGATGGCATCCTCATTGATTGTCGAGATTTCTTCTATAAATGTGTTTCTTTTTTTTCTATATCAATTGTTCATTTCGATGTGGTTATATTATTTTTTTTTTGGGGTTTTATAGGTTTAACCTCAACCCTCATTCATTTTTAAATAAATAAATAAATAAATATAACGATTACAAAATTTGGACAGATTAAAAAGTTATACTTTAAACAATAAAAACAATCAATTCACGAAACTTATCCTCTGAAAAAGAACTTACGTGGAACAGGAAAACAACACAAACGTCAAATCCTGACTAATTGACTAATTAGCCGAAATTGCGGAAGCGAACCAGAACGGGGAAGGCACGGGAATGAAGAAACTGTAGGTGAATACTCTGTGGAGCGTATGCTGTAATATCACAGTTAAAATTTCTGAAGACAACACATCATTTAATATGTGGAAAGTCAAGAGATGGAGTTGCCGGGATGAAGGAAGTCTTGGTAGGTGCGGGAAAATGAGTAATTCTGGGAAATCTTGTTGTGTGCTCAGAAGTCTACTACGGAGTGTATTGTGTTTAGTCTATGCGACACATTAGAAAAACTTCATATAACAAAAGCTAAACACAATACACCCCTGTGGTAATCCGTACCCTAAATAACCAATTATAAAAACAATCAATTAAGAAAGGGTATTACAACACCGGGCACCAGTAGTTATAGTCATCAAATTATGTAGGTTAGAAAATAGATGAATCTCCGATGTCGAAACTACCTTTCATCAATAATGACGATAATCCAATATGTTTAATTAGGAGACAAGTTAGAGAGATGACGGAGACGTATTGTACGAGAGTTCGACTGAGAACATTACAGGAAATAGTTATAGTCTTGATGTGTTTTCTTTGGAACTAACCCGTTCCCCTCATTTTTACCACATGGCGATCCTGCTTTAAAGAGCCAGAAAAGCGAGTTTTACCCTACGGAACTTATATCAATGGTTGGCTCCTCATGGTGATGATAGCGGCGATTTTTTGGACACTGAAAATGCAAAAGAAAGCCTGGAAAAGAAGATAAGGAAAGAAGTTGGAAGGAGCCGAGAACCATTTAGTTTAAATAATAGGAATGATATTGAAGTGATGGAAAAAAGAAATATATGGGTGTGCAGCTGTGAGTTTTGCTGTAGAGGATATTAATATAATGAATAAGTTAGATTAGATTAGAGGAGGGGCGACAGATCAAAACCGCCTTGCGAGCACCTTGACCTTAAGATCTATTGTGCATCCCCGCGCTGTTTACCAGTCAGGCAGCAAAGTCTCAATGAACTGTCACCACCTTTCTGGGGGCCACATCCATTACTGTTCAGGCTTTAGGAACCAGGAACCAAGATGCCGTAGCCGTTTCTGGTGAAACATTCACACTCGCATAGCAGGTGTCTGGCTGTCTCGTGGCTTCCTGACAGAAGCGACATGTATTATCGGGCGCTTTTCCCATGTTCTTTAATTGATACCTCACGGGACAGTGCCCAGTGAGAGCGCCCGTCAGTTTCCTCAGTTCCATTTGCTGAGTGAGAGAACTTTCTTGGTCCAGCTCGTCGAGTAAGAGAGAAGTGCCCTAGCTTGTCTTTGACCAGCGGTCTTATGCCAGTACATAAGCTTCCTTCTTTTGTTCCCAGTCCTTAATAGCCATTTCCTGATGGCTGGCTGGGAAGCCGCACAAAGGTTCTGGTCCAGTGAAGGGGTTTGCCCCCCCTTCCCTGGCCAGTTGGTCTGCCGCTTCATTGCCGTGAATCTCGGAGTGACCAGGCACCCAAATGAGATTGACCTGGTTCTTTTCTCCGAGTAGGTTAAGTGACGTTTTGCATTCCAGACCAACTTTGACTTCACTTGTGGAGAGTCAAGCGCTAGCAGGCTGCTCTGCTGTCAGATGCTATATATATTTTCTTTCTTTGGTAATTGCGTTCCGCACAGAGCGCAACGCACTCTCTTATAGCAAGTGTCTCTGCCTGAAAAACGAAGGACAGAGACCCATTGGTATGGCTAATTGGATTGAGGGCCGTAGACGCCGGCTCCGACTTTCCATCTTCAGTTTTCGAGTTTTTCGAGCCTCAGTATAAAATACCGTAGACCCTCTGGGAAAACTACTTCTTTATTATATAATATATATAAGGTAGATAATTTTAGATATATTTTCGAAGAGTTAAGAGTATTCCTTAGAAATTTAACAAGGATCCAGTAAGTAGAAAATAGTTTGATAGCTACAAATAAAAAATTATTAAAAGTCAATAAATTAGAGATAGAACTTGCTGAATTGAGAAGCGAATTCAACAAAGAATCGAATACTCGGAATTATAGCAAAAGTAGTCCTATGTGGATTCTAGTGAGATATATAAAAATATTAGGTCAATATCAGATAATAGATTACAAGAAATAACTGATTAGAATACATACCCAGACGTCAAAACTATGGCTTCAACTTTTGATTTAAAAACAGCATCTTCAATGCTACCGTCGATGGATGGTACAGAAAATACCACAAACCACTCATAGACGCCATAGAATTATATGATTCTTTACTGGACGAAACAGGAAAAAAACTTTTAACACAATATGTATTTAAAATAAAATTGTCACAAGATGCTAAAATCAGGCTCAATTCATCATACCCTTCAAATGGAGAATTAATAAATGATATGAAAAAACACCCTCTAACCAAAAAATCAGTTTGGGCTCTCTCTTTTGAACTTCATAATAGCAAACAGAAAATCATTCAATCGAAGAATTTGGCAAATCCATAGAAGAATTGATGTTGAACTGACATTAGCAGAAGCAAATGATGATGGAAATGGTATTGGTTTTTCGCGAACAAAAATGAAAAATTGCTATCAACACATTCGCGAACGGGTTAAACGAGACGAAAGTATAAGAACCATCATCAAGGCCAGAAATTTTTCAAAATTAAAAGACGCGATTGTAACAGCTAAAGAGGAAGAAAGTTCCAAAATTAATAATAAACATCAAGTATTTTCGGCTAGGGGTTATTCTCAAAGGTTCCTAGAGGTTATCGAATAATTCCAATAGGTATTCATAAAAAACGGTCAGAAAAATCATTGGCATTCACATAATATTAACTCCAATGACAGAGGTCGTGGAAACAGCAGAAATTTTAAGAGTCGAGAGGTTACCAAAATCGTGGAAATAACATTGGTCATAGTAGTAATAGAGGTTGCTACATAAACACAGTCGTTGACACTAATACTTCCACAACTCGGATAACTTGACGGATAAAAATTCATCGCGAGATAATAATGAACGGTTTTTTTCGATTCTAAGGCCAGAGGAATATGTCAAAAGTTTTCTGTAAATGGATTGAATTATGTCAAGATCAAATACAAAACAAAGGATTTGTACTTTTAATTGACACAGGTGCATCAATACAGCATATTGTTTCAGTCGAGTTTATTAGGAAATTTTCATAAACAAAAGCGATCAAGTTCAAATAAATGGAATATCGGGTAATACATATTCGTCCGTCACTACTAATATTTCGTTTGTCATAGGTCATGTACAGCTTAGTCATGAATTCCATGTCAAGGATAACATTGAAGATGGTATGCACGGGGTTCTAGGTTCAGATTACCTTTCGAAATATAAAGCCAACATAGACTACGAGAGATTTTTATTTAGTTTTTCTCTATAAAAGCAAAAGATTTACAATTCCTCTAGAATCCCAGCACAACAATTTCATTACGATACCACCTAGATGTGAAGTTTTAAATTTGTGTCAGTTCATCTGAATGACGGAGATGAGTGTGTTGTTTTGTCTGAAGAATTGGGGGAAGGCGTTTTCACTGCTGGAATACTACTAAACAACATCAAAATGAAATACCAATTAGAATTCTAAATGTCAATGATCGGGAAGTAAAAATAGAAATTTCAGCCAAATATCAAAAATTAGAAACTTCAACACATATTTCAAACAAGCATAGTGCCTTCAATAGTGTTGAAGAGTAGACAGATTATTGGATTTAATAAACAAAACTCACTATTCCATGAAGAAAAGCAATCGGTACATAAAATATGCGCAAAATTTCTGACGTTTTCTTTCTGGAAAATGATTCATTCGAAGCTTCCAAAATTAATAAACAAAAAATTCAATTACAGGAGAATACAACACCTTCTTATTCCAAACAATACCGTTTACCGCAATCACAAAAGGAAGAGATCCACAAACAAATAAATAAAATGCTTAATGATGGAGTAATACAAGGTGCGGTGCGGCACGGAGGGCGGACGTTTTTCAGATGGCATAACTTTCCCCCACTGAGGACGAGAGAAGTGGGGAAGGTGCCGTTAGACTCGTGTGTTCCTAGCATTTATTTACCAGTTGTCGTCATGGAGCCTTGGACGGTGGAGCATCGTGTTTTCGCCTATGATAGTTTCGTCCGAAATAATGAGTCAGTCACGGTCGTGCAGCTGAGTGAGTTTCGTCGCCATTTCCACATTCATCGGAATAGAGCTATTCCCTCTCGAAACACCATCCTTCGTTGGGTTGAATCACTTCGCAAACGTGGTGAACTGATCAACAGAAGACCAAGAGGACCTGTGCGAACAGTTCTAACGCCTGAAAATGTTGAACGCGTTCGACAAGCCATTCTTCGCAGTCCGTCGCGATCTGCTCGGAAACATGCTGCTGCACTTCGCCTCAGTGATCGTTCGGTGTGAACAGTTACACCCCAGAGATTATGCACAACGAATGAACTTCGCACGTGAGATGGAAGCACTGATCGATCAAAATGAGAACCTCATTTTGTTCATGAGTGACGAAGCCCACTTTCACCTCAACGGCATGGTTAACCGGCAGAATTGCCGGTATTGGGCTAATGAAAATCCGCAACACTTACACGAAAGACCGCTGCACAGCCCAAAAGTTACGGTTTGGTGCGCTGTATCGCAAACTCGCATCATTGGCCCTTACTTCTTCGAAGACGTTAATGGTCGTGCTGTTACCGTGAACTCAGAGCGGTACGTCGAAATGATCAACAACTTCTTTATCCCCGAATTACGACGGCAACGTGTTCCAATCCGACGTGTGTGGTTCCAACAGGATGCGGCGACCCCCCACACAGCCAGAGCATCAATGGACGTTATTCGCCCTCTCTTCCCTGGTCGCCTTATTTCCAGGTTTGGCGATGTTCATTGGCCTCTCCGGTACCCAGATTTATCCATATGCGATTTTTCTTATGGGGACACCTCAAGGCTAGAGTATACGAGACCAAGCCCCGAACTCTGGACGAATTGAAAAGGGCTATTCGCGTGGAAGTTGCCCAAGTTGAGAGAGCGATGTTGGAGAGAGTCTACGCGAAACTTCCAAGAGCATCACCGATTTCGGCCACCACATGCCTGATGTGATTTTCCACACTTGACTGTCTCAAATGCTATTTCCTTGAGAATCTGATTCCGTCAATAAATGTGTTTTTGAGTAAAAATTAACGCTTTATTATTTTTTTTAAAACCATCCATCCTCCGTGCCGCACCCTGTAGAACCATCAAACTCAGAATGGTCATCGCCACTTTTATTAGTACCCAAAAAACCTGATAGCAACGGAAACAAGAAATGGAGAATTGTCATTGATTATAGGAAATTAAACAAAAGTATAAAGAACGACAGGTTTCCTTTACCAAATATTGAAGAAATTTTGGATTCACTTTCCGGAGCAATATATTTCACTCATTTAGATCTCTATCAGGGTTATTATCAGATAGAATTAGATAAAAATTCAAGGCCTTACACTGCATTCACAACTGATCAAGGCATGTGGCAAATGACTAGATTACCTATGGGACTGTCCGTCTCACCAAACATTTTTTCCAGAGCAATGACAGTTGCTATGTCTGGTCTGAATTATCAAAATTGTTTTGTGTACTTGGATGATTTGATTATATTGGAAACAGTCTTCAAGATCACATATTAATTTAATAAAAACTTTAAATAGATTGAGGTCATCGATTTGAAGTTAAATCCGACAAAATGTGAATTCTGAAAAAACAGATATGTTATCTAGGACATACTATTTCCAAGGATGGTATATTACCCAATCCAGATAAAATTTCAGTTATTCAAAACTATCCCACTCCACAAAATTCAAACGAAACTAAGAGATTTGTTGCTTTCACAAACTATTACAGAGAATTTATTCCAAATTTTGCAAATATAGCCTCACCATTAAATAGATTATTAAAAAAAGGAGTCACCTTTGAATGGACTCCAGATTGCCAAGTGTCTTTTGAAAAGTTGAAAAATGCTTTAATCAACCCACCGATTCTGGATTTCCCAAATTTTCAGAGGAAAATATGTTTACATTAAAAACGGATGCTTCAGGATATGCCATTGGAGCTGTTCTGTGCAATAGTAATGACAGACCTGTGGCATATGCAAGTAGGGCATTAAATAAAGCTGAACAAAATTACTGTACCATTGAAAAAGAGTTACTCGCAGTTGTTTGGGCGGTTGAAAAATTTCGACCCTATCTTTTTGGATGAAAATTCTTATTTTCACAGACCATAGACCATTGGTATACTTATTCAGTTTGGCAAATCCATCGAGTAGATTAACGAAATTTCGACTAAAGTTAGAGGAATACCAGTTCGAGGTTCATTATCTAAAAGGTAAAGATAATGTAGCTTCAGATGCATTATCCAGAATAATTCTCAATTCGGAAGAACTGAAGGAGATAAATACTAAAGAATATGTAAATGTCACAACAAGAGCACAATCTAGAGAAAAGGGCACAATGTTCGTCGAAAGGAAATTCTGAGTTCTCAGACAAAATCAGGCTTGATCACCCTGGTATTGTAGAACTTCTGAAGCAGCCTAAGGAGAGCATTGCTGTCAAATTTGTTGATAAACAAAATTTTCGAAAATTAAAAGTCGTCTGCAGAAGAATCTGAAAAGTAATGAAGAAAAGTTAGCATTAATTGAAAACGTAATATTTGATAAGGGTACCCATACAATTTCGATATGTCAGGATATTCGATCAATGTTAGACTTAGGTAAAACATTGCGAAACCTGAAAAATGTGTGCACAAATAATAATATTTCAGAAATTGTACTAATGAAAACGAAGGAAATATTACCAAATCTGAAAGAAATACTGCAAATGCTAACAGAAGCCGGGTTAGAAATAAATGTAATTAACAATGCGCAACATATTGCTGACAGAGAGACTAGACAACTAATCATAAATGATTATCATATTTTACCGACCGGAGGTCATGCTGGAATAAACCGACTATTTAACAATATTCGAAGGAAATATTTTTGGCCTGGTATGCGAGAAGATATTATAGAATTCGTAAAGAGATGCGATGATTGTCAAAGACATAAATACAGTAACCTAACAAAAACACCCCTTACTATCACGACAACAGCCACATCAGCAATGGAAAAAATTTATGTAGATTTAGTTGGACCTTTGCCAAGTGACTTTAATAATAATAAGTACATACTGACAATACAATGTGAAATTTCAAAATTTGTAGAATGTTATCCACTGATTAATAAAGAAGCCGAAACGGTTGCAAAAGCTTTTACAGAAAATTTTATATTGCGTTTTGGTATTCCAAAGGAGTAGTAGAAGTGATCAAGGAACTGAGTTCATGTCGTTAGTTTTCAAAAACACGTGTAAGCTGTTGAACATAAACCAATAAATTCGACTGGATATCACCATGAAACTCTAGGAGCACTTGAGAATTCCCACAAAAATCTGGGCGCTTACTTGAGAATTTATGCAGCCAAGAATCCATTAAAATGGAGTTCTTGGGTACCATTTTGGAGTTTTGCATATAATAACACAATTCACACCGAAACAAAATATACGCCATTTGAATTAGTGTTCGGGAAAAACAGTACAATTCCATCAAATCTAGTTAGTAACATTGAACCATTGTATAATTTCGATGATTATCCCACTGAGTTGAAATATAGACTACAAACTGCTTGCAAGGATGCAAGAAATAATCTCATAGAATCGAAAACTAGAAGAAAAGACAATTTCGACAAAAACGCGAAACAAGTGGAATTCAATCCGGGAAATAAAGTGCTAGTGAAAAACATTATGGATAGTAAACTAGACTCAATTTTTAAAGGACCATATAGTGTTGTGAAAGAGGAACACCCAAATGTAGTGTTAGATATAGGAAATAAGTTAAGTAAGGTACATAAGAATAGGATTAAGCTTTACAATGATAAAAAAATGAACAAAAATGAAAAAAAAAATTGATTTCAAAATTTTTTTTTGTTTTGCCCGGGGAGGTGTGGTGTAATCCGTACCCTAAATAACCAATTATAAAAACAATCAATTAAGAAAGGGTATTACAACACCGGGGCACCAAGTAGTTATAGTCATCAAATTATGTGGGTTAGAAATAGGTGAATCTCCGATGTCGAAACTACCTTGTCATCAATAATGACGATAATCCAATATGTTTAATATTAGGAGACAAGGTAGAGGAGATGAGCGGAGACAGTATTGTACGAGAGTTCGACTGAGAACATTAAAGGAAATAGTTATAGTCTTGATGTGTTTTCTTTGGAACTAACCAGTTCCCCTCAGTTTACCCACCCCGTAGACTTCTGAACACACAACAAGATTTCCCAGAATTACTCATTTTCCCGCACCTACTAAGACTTCCTTCATCCCGGTAACTCCATCTCTTTGACTTTCCACATATTAAATGATGTGTTGTCTTCAGAAATTTTAACTGTGATATTACAGCATACGCTCCACAGATTATTCACCTACAGTTTTCTTCATTCCCGTGCCTTCCCCGTTCTGGTTCGCTTCCGCAATTTCGGCTAATTAGTCAGGATTTGAAGGTTGTGTTGTTTTCTGTCCCACGTAAGTTCTTTTTCAGAGGATAATTTTCGTGAATTGATTGTTTTATTGTATAAAGTATAACTTTTTGATCTGTCCAAATTTTGTAATCGTTTATATTTATTGTATATACTTTATCTATTTTTCTGTTGTTGTTTGTGGCTTAACCGCTTTTTATGTACTCTTTTATTCCTGTAACTTTGACTATGTTTTTTGACATTTTATAGTTGACACGAACATCTTTCATGTGAATTTACTTGTATTTTCAGAAGCCTGAAGATGACCCTAAGTTTGTAAGGGTCGAACATGTAGCACAGTTCGATTAAACCAATTTTTGGAGTAGACACGAAATCTTTCATTTATTCGGAATAAATAATAGCTCCAATTAATAAGATGGACAACATATCTATTAAATGTGTTTATTCCCAATTAGACTATGTTTACCATTTTGAAGTGCTTAATGTCATTTCGAATTTGTTTAATCCCAATTTGAATGTGATTAGTCTCAATTTGAAGTTGAAAAGGTACAGAATACGCGGTTAGGTCGACTGGCCGTACCTCAGAGGAGGGGATTCATCTAACATCGCATTTCGCGATCTTCGCATATGTAGGTATAAGGAATTGAATAGGGTTATTCATTAGTTAGTATTTCTAAGGGGTAAGTCGACAGTGAGGCGACAAGTGTCCACGTATTATTCAAATTTCTTTGGCTATTTCCGTAAGTTTCTTACAAATTTATTTGTATCCTTTCAATAAGATGAACACATAAATATTTGTGTTACTGAATTTTATTAGCGAACGAAGAATTGGACAATAATGTAGATCGGTCCTGGTCACTCAACGAATATTCTTTTTAGAACTGATTTTTTTAGAATTGAAAATTGAAAAGCTTCTAATGAATTGATTGATGTATTTCACCCTAACCCTAGTAACTAATATGACATGGACACGCACGCTATTTCAATGAAAATCAAACATACTCCCCGGGCTGAACCGTAAGGCTGCGTCCGCATAGGCAGGAGGCTGGCTTACCGCCTAGATGTTTACTTGGATAGTCGCTAAGAGACCAGATAGGACCATGTGAGTAGTGCGGCACATCGCGTACATTTCAAAACGTTCGTTTTACTGAGCTACTAAAAAATGACTCGCTAGGCTCTAGGCGCTAAGCAAGCCTCCTGCCTATGCGGACGTACCCTTAAGGTTAAGAATTGAAACTAAAGAATAATAATAATTACGATATATTTTTAAACTTCATTTTAAGATTCAATATTGTTATCGCAATATGGAAGAGGGCATATTTAGTGATAGATCTAGTGAATGTTCTCCTTGAGTTTTAAATTTTACAATACAAACGAGTGAGTCTTTGCCCTTAATCACTTCAATAACTCGTGCTAGTGGCCAATTGAGTGGAGGTTGCTCATCCTTCAATAATACAAGATCATTTACATGAATATTATTATGAGGAATGAACCATTTAGGTCTATCTTGTAATCTATTCAAGTCCATCTAGTGGCCAATATTTAAGTCTTATACTCGAAAGTGTGTTTTGAGGACCGGCATGCAATAGTCTCAAATGTTCTGATTTCAATAAAAGTGTTGAATATGATTTTTTAAAGGAAGTATATGGGAAACCTTTGATTGAAGGGAAGAATAGATTTGAGAGTCTACCTCCTACTCTCAGAATACCTATGGAATCGATAAATGGATTGAGTTTTTGAATAACTTTGTTTTTCAATATCTTTCTGTTCTTTATATTTTCTATTTCACAGGAAAAATACCGTCGTTGAGTAACTTCAACAATTTTGATCTCTGCTGAGTTGAGTTCAGTAACAGAAAACGAATCAATTAATTTTTTGAATGGTCTTCTGCAATTTTGAATGAATCTGAGGCAATAGGCCATTACCCTTTTCAAATTAAATAAATCAGAATGCTGTGTGAAAACATCATAAATATCCAAAGTGTTTTGAACGAAGTGAACAGTTTTCTTTTGCTCTGGAAGATTACCAATGAATTCCTTGACATTAAATTGGGTTAAATCAAGGTCTGGTTGAAAAAAGAAACTGGGACCGTGCCACCACAAATCTGAGACTATCAATTGTGCTGGAATGTACCTCTGGAGAGTAAAGCAGCAGGATTGAGTTTTTGGAACTTATATGTCTCCATGTTGCACCTTTTGAATTTTCTTGGATTTGAACTACCCTATTTGAAACAAACACATACCAACGGGATGGATGAGATCGGATCCATGCTAACACTATTTCTGAATCAGACCATAGATTATTGGAATCAATATTTTGTAAGTGAGATGAAAATGAATTAGAGATTTTTGAAATGAGTTTTGATAAGAGTACAATTCCCATCAATTCTAGTTTAGGTATAGATAAGATTTTCAATGGTGCAACACGACTTTTAGCTGTTATCAGCTGTGAAAAGACAGATTTATTCAAATAGACTGTCCTTAAATAAATACAGGCTGCTCCATATGCCTGAAAGCTAAATAGCATCGGCAAATCCGTGAATTTCATGTCGTAAAATTTTTGATTCAAATTGAAAAATAGTTCTTGGAATTTTTAATTGGGAAAGCATTGAAAGACCTCTTAAGGCAGTCTTCCAATCAAAAAGAAGTTCTGAAGTTATGTTTTCATCCCATCCAATTTTTGAAATCCAAATTTTTTGCAAGAGAATTTTCAAACTAACGACAATAGTTATTTTTGTATTAAGTGCGTAAAATGAGTGTTTTTTTCATGGCACATGAGAGTGTCAATTTTGGCCGAGACCGCAGGTCGAGGCCAAAAATTCACTCGAATGTGCCATGAAAACACGAATTTTTACGCACGAAATACACAAACTTTTTTGTACAACTGTGAATGTGAATTTACATCGTCTGAAATACGTATGATCATTGAAGATAATGCTTTCAGTACAATATTTAAATGAATCCAGTGATCTTTCTGTGTCGTAACTATAGAAACAGTTTGTTGAAATTGTTTGAATCTTTGACAGTATTTGCTCGTAGTTGTTTTCAATTTCGAATTATTTTAAAGAAGATGAATGTTGAATATGATAGTGGTAGTGATAACCCCGCAGATATGGCTGAAGAAGCAAATACAATTGTATCTTATATGTTACCAGCCAAATCAAAGCTAATAATATTAAAACATATAACCAATTTCGAGAATGGCGCAACAAGAACAACGTAAAAAAGGTTTCTGAAAATGTGCTCACATGCTATTTCGAGGAAAATCAAAAATTTTAAACCTTCCAAGTTATGGAGCTCAATGTTAAAAAAAACATCGAATGTCAAGGAAAATATTGATATAAGGAATTTTTCAAAATTGGTCCCGCTTATTAAGAACAAAAGCATCGGATACCGAGGAAAGAAATCTAAAGTGTTATGGACGGATAATATCAATAAATTTCTCAGAGATTGCTGATGACGAAACTAATTTACTTTATAAGGTACAGATACAATCATAATTTTGTGAAATTAGTTGTAATTAAAATATCATTATTTTAAGTTGTTCTAATTTTAGTTATCAGCAGTGAAAAAAAGACTTTTTTTCTGTGACGGGAAAAAAATGTGACATTTTATGTCTCTTGACAGGTCCACAAAGTAGGACTTTTTACGAAATTCCTTTTTTCCTGTCAAAAAAATGATTCTCTATGTAGCCGGGAAAAAGTACTCACTTTTTTCCCGGGGAAAAAAGTAATTTCGTAGACAGTTTATATTTCTTTCACTATTAAATGGTCGTTCTTCCTGCCACGAAAAAAATAGTGTATTATACACGGGAAAAATATTAGATTTTAGCTCTCGGCTACGCGTCGGGAGACAACACAACCTCGAGTTAAAATCTGATACTTTTTTCCCTTGTATAATAAATAACTATTTTTAACGGTGAAAAAAAGTAATATTTTACGCATCCATAGTGATGAAGAAAAGTCAAGTTTTTTTGACAGTTGTACAAAAAAGGGTTTATGATCCCTACAGATCAAAAGGATGCTATGGTGGAGAGAACTTCTCGTCTTCTACTATATAAAAATAAGTCGGGTTTTCCTCCCTGACGCTATAACTCCAGAACGCACGAACCGATTTCAACGGTTTTGCATTCGTTGGAAAGGTCTCGGGCTCCCGAGGTTTGTAGCAAAAAAATTCAGAAAAATTTCAAGATATCGAGAAGAACGTAAGAAATTGGTAAATTTCTGACATTTCTGAAAATTTCATTATTTATGACATCGAATTCAATAACAACTGTCAAGTCTCCTTATGAGAGTGAAGTGCTTTCAAAATTTCCTCATTTCAGAAGAAAAGGCCTTATCCAAATGAAACAAGGTATGAATATGGGTTTTTAATCGTTTTATAACGTTTATTACGAAAAAGATTTGTTTCAGAAACTATGAAACTATAAGTACGTGAAAAATGTCAATTCAGTTTTGCAATTTTGAGAAGGAAAACGAACAGATCCGAATCAAACAAGGTACGAATATCGTTTTTTAGTAGTTCTATAACGTTTATTAATGAAGATATTTGTTCTAGGAATTCTGAAATAACCAGGAACCAGGAAGAACAAAATATTTTTGACATAGGTACGTCTGATGTAAACATTTGTTCGTTTCGAGTGGAAAACATTATTTGAATCCGTAAGTCCATATGAAATCATCAACTTCAACGTTCATTCAACGAATTCCTAACATTCAGCAATCAAAAGCATCATTTCAGGTCGCAGTGATATTTGAGGCTTCTACTAAACCGAATTTCCCTTTTCACTGACAAATACGTGATGAGAACTAAATTCGGGGATTATTCGTATTTTAGGAAAAAAATACGCCAGGAAATGATATTAAACTGTATGTATTATGATGATTATCGATATTTCAATATATTTTTTTCGATTTCCTAATATGTTTACATGTCTTTTGATTCCTAATAAAACCCGTTCAAGTCTGAGATAAACAGTCGTCACGTGTAACAAGGCAAGTGGTGTAACGACTAACGTCTAGGTGTGTGGACCCGGTAGTGTACCGGGTTCGAATTCCCATCGTGGCATGTTCTGTTTATACTGGATAAGAAAATTGTTTCCAGGTTCAAAGAGCTGATGAAAATAATTCAGAATTTTCATGTGCATGTTTTATATAGGTACGTTTTAGATATATACAGGGTGTTTCTATAAATCTATCAATTATTTCACATTTCTACGTTATAACAGAAAGCTTTCAATGAAATTGAAGGGGCTTTTGAATTTCGAGTGATTTGTTATAGGAGGTGGGATTTTAAATATAGATAGTATGCATCGGATTCATACGGGGTGCTCCTATAAACATGTCGAATATTTTGAATTTCTGCATTATTACAGGGACATTTCAATAGAAACGAAAGTTTTTTGAATTTCAAATGATTTACTATCGATCGTGGTGGATTTATACAGGGTCTTTCCATAAAAATGTCAAATATTGTAATTTTCTACTTCATAACACGAACATTTGTATCACTTTTCTTAAAAATGTTCAATAGTCGCATTGAGTATATACAGGATGTTAGTATATTCAGACAGATACCCAGAAATAGATCAAATATCTATGAACATCGATGACCATAATGATCTATCGACGTATACAAAACGGTTCGAATGACCTACTGTTCATCTGATCTATCGGTTCAATGGATCAACCGGTTAATTATTCTACTTAGAAAGGTAGATCTACCGGTTTCACAAATCTACCTCAAAAGGTAGATCTACTGGCCTGACTAGAAAATTATTGTTTTCTTCATGGACAGTTATACGTTGCGTGTTCACGAGTTGGGAAACCATCCGATTTGTTGTGTTAACGTCAGACCAAAAAACAAAAATATGGTTTACCAAAGAGCACTTCAAAAAAAACGGATAGTTTGCGGACACGTATATTGCTTCAATTCAGTATTTACTTTGGATTCACTTTCATTTACTTAGAGAAGTTCAACTAAATACACTTCATTTTTGTAATCGAAATGAATTCATTACTGTTGTGAAATGAAATAAAAGTTTCCTTTTCAAATATGAAAAAAAATTTTTTTTCTTCATCTTTTAATCACCAAACAAATTTCACATAAAACGAAGCCATGTGGTGGCGAAACGGAGTTCGCCTGGTTTGCTAGTTTACTATAAGATTCTTTCATTGAAAATTTTGGCAATGCAATTCTAAAATTGTTTTTAGAACGCGAATCCCATAGCATACCTAAAATTTGTTTGAAGATTTTCCTGAATCTAAAGTATAATTATCGTTGTGAGAATTTTTGAAATAGAATTTAAGAATTTCTGAGAATTTGAACCCCACTTGTGGAGTGATATACAAGCTGATTGTAAGCACATTAGTAAGTTGATGGTGAGCCTCAATCAAAGTTGATACATCATGACAGCCAAAAAGAAAATCATCCACATAACAGCAGTTCAGAATTGCTTCGCTTGCGAGAGGAAATTTCTCCCTATTTTGCATTGCTAGTTCTTTTAAGCATCTTGTATTTAAGAAGGGGCTGAGTTTGTGCCATAAGTAACTGTTTTCAATTCTATACACTTCAGTTTATCTTGAGGATTGTCACGCCACAAGATGTTCAATAAATATGTGTGATTAGGATTTATTTTAATTTGCCTAAACATTTTTTCAATGTCAGCAATAACACAGCCGTCTAAAGTACAAGCCCTGAACAGCGAATATGGCAACGCCGCAGGGAGGCTAGCCAGATGAAAACAACCATAGGCTTTACCGATTTACCGGTTAGTTACACACGTGGTGCGTAAATCTATGCGTGGTATCGTTTGTGGTGGCTAAATTAGTGAAAACAGTGGGTGAAAATCTCGGTGTAAATAGTGCAATACCGTTTTAAGTGAAGTAATTTAGTGAAGTGAAATAAAGTTCAATTCGATTCTGTATTGTGTAGTTGGGATCACCTTTTGAGGAGATGGTACGGAAATGTTGTGTTCCTGCTTGCAAGAGCAATTATTCCTACCTGAAAGATCGAAAATATGTGAGTTCTTTCAAATTTCCTGAAAATGAAATTTAAAAAAGTTATGGGTAAATCAATTCCAAGACAAAATTTTGATCCGTCCTCTTATAGTTCAGTCTGAATCAATCATATCGAAACAAAGATGTAATTACAGAGGAAAAGTATTCAAAACCGGATGGAACTGTTCAAATGATTTCATTAAGACAACCTTAATTAAACCAAACGCTGTTCCAAAAATTTTTCCAAATTTACCGACTCCAAAAGAAAGGACCGATCCGCAGTTGAGAAGAAATGATATTATCATAAGACAGGAAAATGAAATGGAAAGCTTTATGAACCTGATATTATAGTAGATTTTGATGACCTTATTAATAATTATTCAAGTAAAATAGATATTTCAGATTGGAGATTAAGAAGGTTAACAATGCAATTTATTTTTATATACTCAAAATAACAAAATTATTCATAAAAATGTTCAGATCTCTCCAAATGATTTGAAATGGATTCCTCCTTTCGATCTTACCCTCAATAGGTGGTCTCAACTGATAATTTGCTTACTCGTTATAAAAACGTAGGCAATGAAATTCAGATCTTAAAAAAAATCATTAGATTTGCTGCAATGTTCCTTATCTTCCTTAGAGGCATTTTTGTTAAATAGGCATAATGAAAATTTCGACAAACTGAGACAAATTGAAATCATTACTGATCAATTGAGGCAAATTCTTTCTAATAAATTTAAGTACTCCTCAAGTACAATAATAATGTTATTTATATTGCATTCCCAGTCTGCTTCATGCTATGAATGATGCGAAAATTTTTCATTAGATCTTGTCGTAGTTCTGTTAATTAATTGAAGAAATTCATATAAATTCCGTTTGGATAGGTCGAAAAATATTATTGGGAGCGCGACTGTTCTTGCTGAACAATAAATTGAATAACGATATCTACTATTCAGATTCATAATGGATTGAGATTATCAAGCACAAACATTCAATTTATTGACTAAGTAGGGTCAAATATTGTTTATTCCTTCGAAAATTGCTAATGCCTTGCCTTCAATGCAGTTTTATATTCGCATCCGGCGCTATCGCATCGATAGAGTAGGCCTCCCTTCGACGTTTTCAATGCGGCGTTGCCAAACTGTGTTTCCAGGCTTTCTCTATAGACGGCTGTGGCAATAAGAACGTACCTGAATGTACGAAAACGTATTAATATATCGAATAAGTCTGGTTGTACAGTATAACCTTTAAGCATAATATCATTAAGAGAAAAACCAGTTGAGGTTTTCATAGAACCATCAAATACTACACGAAGCTGAGTTGTGATACTTTGATCACGAATGACACAATGATGAGGTACGAAATATTTGTTAAGGGACATCATTGGTTAGAGTTAAAGGTACAATTGCTGTATGTCCCACGGATAAATACATATTCATTGATGAATTCTGAATATTGGGCCTTTCGTTCAGGGAAATTTTGAAGTTTCTTTTCTAAATTAAAAAATCTCTTTTTCGCTTGAGAGAATGAATCACCTTGTTTGAAAGGTTCATTTGGACCTTTGAATAGTAGGTCAACCTGAAATCTACCAGACGGCAACCGAATGGTTGTGTCTTTGAATATTTGTTCAGCTTGTTGCTCTGCTTGAGTCAATATAGATTCAGATTGATTTTGTACTTCTTCAATTTCCCAAAATTTGGTTAAAGAATCATTCAACATATAGTCTGGATTGGCAGTAGGTTCTGTACATTCGAATAAACATGGTGATGCAGTTAAATGGGTTGCACGAGACATTCATCCTGACTGAGGAATATTTCCAGCAATAAAATATCCTAGATGTGAATTTTGAAGAACAGGCAATCCAGGACCTAATTTAATTATACAGGTTATAAAATGAAATCTAAACTCGAACAATCCAGCGGAGTCTATGAGATAACATGCACAAACTGCCCTTCATTTTACATAGGAATGACAACTCGTAATGTAGAAAAAAGATTCAAAGAACACAAAAGAAATCAACCCCATTCCGCTTTAGGCACACATTTTAACGATACCGGACATCATCATATCCCATAATCTGAAATACTTCATAAAGAAAATAACTACCATAAAATAGTATTACTCGAACAACTAGAAATTTTAAAAAATAAAGACGACCAATTTTTACTTATGATAATATAGAATTCGACAGAAGAAGTATTTTTAAACTCATAGATTCTTAAAAAACAACAATAAATAAATTCAAAAAATTCCCGCCACCAATAGACCACCGATAATAACATATTAGATATCACATTTCGCACATATCCTATAGTTCCAGATTCAGTTGACATTCCACAAGAAAGATACATCGATAATAAAGGTTGACTAAAATTCAAAAATTTTAACAATTCTGACAGAGGAGAACCGTTTTTAATATTTTTATGTTTTTAAACAGTTTCTGTTCATTTTAATTCAAGACAGTAAGTTGCATACTCTCACCTAAATAAATACATGTTCTACATTTGTATACTTTCAGCTGGCCTGATGATGGAATAATTCCGAAATCGATAGCCGAAGATTTTAATAAACAATAATAGTGTGTTTTATTTTATTTTACATTTCTTGATAATTTTTGAACATTTGATAATTTTTCATTATTTGTTATGAGTGCAGTAAATAGTTCAAAGAAGCTTGGCCAGTGTTTAATATCGCCCGAGAAATTTGGAATAGAAATTTCAGGTAACTTTATACCTGAATGAGATATCGTAGACCGATTATCAGTTGCAGAATTGGATTGTTGAGTGTCCTCAGACTAATTACAATTTTAGTTACAAGGAACTCAAATCAAAATATTTATCTTCTATTTATCTGTCTTGATGATATGATTCATAATCCATAACCTCTAATTCAGTTTGAAAATTGTCATAGTCTTTGAAAATTTGCATTAGTTGTTCCAAACGTAGTTACATTGAACAATATCAAGAGGTTTATCTTGTTTGAACCAATTTTCCATTCTAGTCAACTTGGCTTTAACTATACCTCTGTTTTTAATCAGAGTTCTCACTTCATCATCGACTTCACTCGATTTTGAATTATCTTCAGACATTGTAATTGTTATAAACACAGTAGGAAACAAAGCTCAATAAAAATGAGACGAAATTTGCACGATGATGTGCTACTTATCGAAAATCCAGCGATGAACTCGCTCAGTAGAAGTATTAAACAACCAGCTGTCACCCGATTCCTCTGTCTTCTGGGGTGATTAAAATCCAACCATGAAACAGCAAACGTCTTGACTACTCCTCGGGATAGGAATTGAAATCAACCTTCACTCTCAAATCCGGCTCGAATTGAACCAAAATTATGTATCCATTCAATAAGATGAACACATAAATATTTTTGTTGCTGGATTTTATTAGCGAACGAAGAATTGGACAATAATGTAGGTCGGTCCTGGTCACTCAACGAATATTCTTTTTAGAACTGATTATTTCAGAATTGAAAATTGAAAAGCTTCTAATGAATTGATTGGTGTATTTCGACTGACTGTCATATATTAACGAATCACCCTATTAACTAATATGACATGGACACGCACGCTATTTTAATGAAAATCAAACATGAAAATTAGTTATCGACCGTAATTGTTATTAAATTGAAAGTTTATTAGGATTTCTCGGTCGAAGGATTAGTGATACACTTATATATTACCCAAGCTTTCGGTAATGTTTATTACCTTTCTCAAGGATCTACAAATAAATATTCTGTTATAAAGGACTAAAGTGACAAAATTATTATACATACATATGGTGTGATTTTTATCCTAGTAGTAGTAAAATTTTTGGTAATCTCACTCTCACTGAAATACAAAATTTTAATATTGCCTCTAATACATAAACAGTATGGAATTATAGTTGAGTATTCATGAAAGTTCAATTGCTAATCACATTTGACAACTATTAGTCTTAATGCTATCTTGTATTGTCAAATCACGAAATGGTGCATGTGTATTTTTAGATCATGGACCTAAGGAAGTTCGACGTCCAGTTAGTATTATAGGTCCATGATCTAAAAATACACATGCACCATTTCGTGATTTGACAATACAAGATAGTTCTGAATAAATGAAAGGTTTCGTGTCTACTCCAAAAATTGGTTTAATCGAACTGTGCTACATGTTTCGACCCTTACAAACTTAGGGAAAACCTTTCATTTATTCAGAATAAATAATAGCTCCAATTAATAAGATGGACAACATATCTAATACAAGATAGCATTAATGACTAATAGTTGTCAAATGTGATTAGCAATTGAACTTTCATGAATACTCAACTATAATTCCATATTTTTTATGTATTAGAGGCAACATTAAAATTTTGTATCTCAGTGAGAGTGAGATTACCAAAAATTTTACTACTACTAGGATAAAAATCATCCTATCATCATTATGTATAATAATTTTGTCACTTTAGTCCTTTATAACATTATATTTATTTGTAGATCCTTGAGGAAGGTAATAAACATTACCGAAAGCTTGGGTAATACTTTCGTGTATCACTAATCCTTCGACCGAGAAATCCTAATAAACTTTCAATTTGAAAATTAAACATTTATTTGATTGTTAAATTTGAGATATCGGGTAATGGCACATGTAAGGGAGGTTGTGTCAAGCAGCGGCGACTTGGTGAGTGGGAAAAGAAAATATTTTGAATTGTTCGGACAGTGCTCGAGTGCTCATAGCAAATTTATAAAAAGTTTCGACGATAAGGTTAGGGAAAATAGTAAAATTATGAAACATCTATTGAATACGATCCCTTTCTTTTTGACACAAGAAACAATCATGAGAATTTCAAGGATCTCGTTTAATCGCCGCGACTTTAGACGAAAATTTCAAAGAATGTGTTCATCCTTCCGTGTCCTCGGTATTTTTTGGTGTCAAGAACATACAGAGTGATTTAATTGATTCGGTGAGGGAATGAATTTATGAGGAAATAGACAGTGCCTCGTACTCTTCTTGGGAAATAGACGAGACAATAGACATTAGATGTTTCTGTCAAATATTGACGACACGGTGAATAATCGGAACGATTTTTGGGGATTTTTCGATGTCCGTAAAATTTGAACCGCGAATGATATTTTGAATAACTTGTTAGACAATTTCAATAGTTTAATATAGCGACTAAATTATTAGGACAAACCAATGACGAGGCGGCTGTGATGGTGGAAAAAATTAAGAGTTTACAATCGCGAATGAAAAAAAGCATTGCTATATATATATATATATATATTTTATTTTTTGTCTGGCCGACCACATCCAGAGGCACGAGCCGTCACTGGTGATTCGCCTAATCTGACAAATAAAGGGAATGGAAAGCCCACCCTACTTCATGGTAAGTTCGGCATCACTGCTCCGTCCGTCGGCGAGTGACAATGATAGCGGGAATTACAGGAAAGCATCGAATCATATTAACGCGAAAGAATCTGCGGCAGTGCCAAACTTACCACGAAGATCCTCGATATCTCCCTCGAATTTGTGGATATGAATTTCTCTAGAATTTCGATGTTTTTGAATTAATTACTGAATTAACCTGACCTAAACTATTCAAATCTTTATGTGAATGTTCAAAGATGATTAATTGACTAAATTGAAGCAGTAATATTGTATTTTTATAGTGGAAAAAGTTACGTGAGGATGGAACATTTTAGGAGCTTTTGGGGCTCATATTTTCTGAACTAAGACAGACCGCCACCTGTTGGTTTGACTAATGTTATTCAGGCAGCCTAAATGAATAAAATGACACTTAAATATGATCGATATCTGCTGGACCCCGAAATTCAAATATTTACCTTTATAAGGATATAATTATAAAAAGTTCAATTTTATGTGCATCACCATAGACAAATTCTCCGTTTAGTTAGTCTATGTGCATCACGCAGCTGCATGCATTAAACTATCGATTAATTCCTATAACTTGTGCAAATCGTCAGATTATACAGGTTTGGAAATTCACATCGGAAGCATATGAAATTCAATGTATCAGAGAGAGAATTTTGCCGTGCAGTTGACCAGCGCTATAATGGAAAGGTTCACGTGATTCTGAACTCTGTCTGAATGAACGACCTGCTGGAATAACGTAGTTTGGTCTCTCTCTAGTGGTAGGGAAACTGCAGTACTCGCATCGAGTATTATGCGCAGCCTGAAGCATTTTCTGAAAGCGTTGTACTGACCGTGTTAGTCGATTCTCTGCAAGAATGCCCAAGAAATGTTTTCGCGATTCCCTGAACACCAAGAAATAATCAAGCTTCACATATTCATTTAACAACATTCCTACCAAGTTGAAATTTCGGGAATATTAATTCGTGAATGCGCTACAAAATAGTGTTAATCAATATTTCGATGAAATGGGCAAGCGGGCAAGTGGCATGAAATTTTCTCGGTATGTTCAGAAACTAACATCTCAATAAAGGTCGTTAATGGGACGAATCAGTTGAGCAGTTTTGCAGTTAGTCTCATTCGAAATTTTCTCTTATTCTTCCCAATATATTTCCTAAACTTTTAATTGGGTTAAATTAAGAATTTCCATCCGAAACTGAGAGTTGGAGGAAGACGTGCAAGAAGAGCTTCTAACTACTACATCTACTATACCCTTCAGTGCGTTTCTCGATTTCCGTGAGGAACAGCGTGCTATCGGTTTGCCCCAAACGTCTGTGATCTTCGAGTTTTGACCCGAAAATGGTCTTAAACGACTAGGTTGAAAGCCTGATAATGATAATATTTTTTCGCATTGAAAAATACAAGTACAAATATCTGCCAGCAAAAACTTACAGGAGTTGTTTTCCAGTTTGCAAGCGCAGACAAAAAAATTTACTGGTCCATCATCTATGTTTTCTTTGTTTTTTTCATTTTTATTCTTCAGATAAACCCTTACAATTATAGAAAATGCTGAGGCTGTAGTCGGAGATACGAACGACCTGCCGAAACAGCGACTCGCGAAGCAGTTACGCAAGTCAGTTGCTCGCAATGAAATAGTACCTCAATACTGAATCGAGTACTGCAGGTTCCCAACCATACTGCTCGATTAAGCCACTGCCCACGATAAGAGAGAGACCAAACTATATTACTGCAATCGGTCGTTTATTCAGAGTTACGAATCACATGAATCTTTCGAATATATCACAATTCAACTGTACGGCAAAATTTTCTCTCTGATGCATTGAATTTCGTATATTTCCGATGTGAATTTCCAAACCTGTATGTACAGGGTCTCCCAAATTCGATGATCACTGAGAGCATCTCGTGAACCATAAGGGTTAGAGAAAACATGTTCAAGGACTCCCGATCTCTTTTTTTGGAATAATCAACTGCCAGCAAACAGATCCCAGATATCTAAAATGGTTCTGGAGTTACAGGGCGTTTCTGAAAAATTGCTGTTTCAAATATTTAAATGGGACACCCTATATTTTTTATCATTGCTTCTTAGCCGCAGATATATATTCCGAAAAAAGAGATCGGGAGTCCTTGAACATTTTTTCTCTAACCCTTATGGTTCTCGAGATGCTCTCAGTGATCATCGAATTTGGGACAACATGTACATCTTAAGGTGCGTACAGATATAGAACAAACATCGTATCGTAACTCCGTCAAGTGACAAATGTTTGTTACGCATCGAAATACGTCGCTTATCAATATCAATACATCGTTTCATATCTTATTAGCTTAGCGGAGCATGCTGCCGTTACATCTTCACAACAGAAAGAGTTTTCTTGGTTGCAATGAAGGTTGCTGCAGCAGCTTATACAGGGTGGCCGGACGATTGACGTCCAAAAAAAAAACAGGTCCCTCGTCTCATGGGGTATTCGGATCACCCCCATGTATGTTATGCGATTTTTCACGGTTTCCGAGTTATGAATTTTTTTATGAACTTTTTAGAATTTTCAACTTGACCATTTTAGAAAAGATATCAAAAAAGTACAAGAGTTTTCTGATATATTTTTTTGTAAATAAATCGCCATGAAATGTACTTTAATACATAAAATAACCAGCATCGTAAATTTGATAAAAATTATAAAAATGTTGGTCTCAAGTGAAGAAGTTACGTATTTTGGATCATGATCTAAATTTTCAAATTTAAATTAAAATGTAAACAGGCTACTTCATGGTTTGTCAGTAGGCTTAAAAACTGCGCTCAACACTCAGCTTTCAGAATCATTAATAAAAAATGGTACTCAACAGTCTACTTTTGCTAGAATTAGCCTTCGAAGTCAGCGAGGTGGGAAAAATCAAAGAGCTAGACGTTTACTCAAAAATTATTTTTTGCCATTTTAAGATTTTTCTGATCAAGTTATGATAGAAAATGCTGAAAATTTGCTTTAGGAGAAAAGTTTTGGATAAGAAAAAGAAAAGGTATGGCAATAAATCACACATTATGTAGATAAAATAAAATTTATTTATAAAAATTACAATAAAAAAAATAAATGAATAAATAAATTTTGCGAAGGTGTAGAATGTGTATTGAGGCTGGAGGTGGCCTTTTTGAAAACCTATTGAAAATTTTATAAATAAATTTCTTTCTATCTACATGATGTGTGATTAATTGCCATACTTTTTTCTTTTTCTCATATAAAACGTTTCCTCTAATGCTAATTTTCATTAATTTTCAGCATTTTATATCATAACCTGATCAGGAAAATTTTAAAAAGGCAAAAAATAATTCTTGAGTAAATGTCTAGTTCTTTGATTTTTTCCACCTCGCTGACTTTGAAGGCTGATTTTAGCAAAAGTAGACTGTTGAGTACCATTTTTTATTAATGATTCTGAAAGCTGAATGTTGAGCGCAGTTCTTAAGCCTACTAACCATGAAGTTGCCTGTTTACATTTTTAATTTAAATTTGAAAATTTAGATCATGATCCAAAATACGTAACTTTTTCACTTGAGACCAACATTTCTATAATTTTTATCAAATTTACGATGCTGGTTATTTTATGTATTAAATTACATTTCATGGCGATTTATTTACGAAAAAAATTGATCAGAAAACTCTTGTACTTTTTTTAAAAATTTTTTTAATATGGTCAAGTTGAAAATTCTCAAAAGGTCATAAAAAAATTCATAACTCGGAAACCGTGAAAAATCGCATAACATACATGGGGGTGATCCGAATACCCCATGAGACGAGGGATCTGTTTTTTTCTTTTGGACGTCAATCGTCCGGCCATCCTGTATATACATGCATTATTTAGTGAAGAAAAATAGAAAAGGCGTGCAGAAAGAAGGTGGTGGCAGACGGCAGACCAATTTGTATTCTAGTAGAAGAGTGTAGGCGGAAATAATTTACTCCTAGATTTGAAATTTCAGGCTATTAGTGGCCTTTACAAAAATTTCACCCGAATTTCCCCAACAGACTTCGAATACTTGATCAATTTAATTGGACACAAGATGGCACGAAAAGATTTTGTCATAATAATTGGGATGTTTTGTGTCCCATAAAATTTCTTTTCTGCGGTAACTATTGATAAAATTAATAGTTGTCTTTTCCGTCCACTCCATGACATTCATTTCTTTCTCTTCAACTGAATAAAAGAAAAACGAATCGCAAATGTGTACCCATCCCGTGCACACATGGTGCGTATCATTCCTTTGATGCGGTGTGAAAATCCACAAGCAGCGGAACGCCGAGATGTTACTATGTTATGTCCAGATTTATTACGCGACGGCAGTACGATGCGATGTTTTGTTCATGTCTGTACGCACCTCAACGCTGAGATGTTACTATGTCTGGACGACACTGCGTAACAGCGCAACACCGTAACATAGTAACATCTCAGCGTTGAGGTGCGTACAGACATGAACAAAACATCGCATCGTACTGCCGTCGCGTAAATCGCGTAATAAATCTGGACATAACATAGTAACATCTCGGCGTTCCGCTGCTTGTGGATTTTCACACCGCATCAAAGGAATGATACGCACCATGTGTGCACGGGATGGGTACACATTTGCGATTCGTTTTTCTTTTATTCAGTTGAAGAGAAAGAAATGAATGTCATGGAGTGGACGGAAAAGACAACTATTAATTTTATCAATAGTTACCGCAGAAAAGAAATTTTATGGGACACAAAACATCCCAATTATTATGACAAAATCTTTTCGTGCCATCTTGTGTACAATTAAATTGATCAAGTATTCGAAGTCTGTTGGGGAAATTCGGGTGAAATTTTTGTAAAGGCCACTAATAGCCTGAAATTTTAAATCTAGGAGTAAATTATTTCCGCCTACACTCTTCTACTAGAATACAAATTGGTCTGCCGTCTGCCACCACCTTCTTTCTGCACGCCTTTTCTATTTTTCTTCACTAAATAATGCATGTATATACAGGATGGCGGACGATTGACGTCCAAAAGAAAAAAACAAGTCCCTCGTCTCATGGGGTATTCGGATCACCCCCATGTATGTTATGCGATTTTTCACGGTTTCCGAGTTATGAATTTTTTTATAAACTTTTGAGAATTTTCAACTTGACCATATTAAAAAGATTTAAAAAAAAAGTACAAGAGTTTTCTGATCAATTTTTTTTGTAAATAAATCGCCATGAAATGTAATTTAATACATAAAATAACCAGCATCGTAAATTTGATAAAAATTATAGAAATGTTGGTCTCAAGTGAAAAAGTTACGTTTTGGATCATGATCTAAATTTTCAAATTTAAATTAAAAATGTAAACAGGCAACTTCATGGTTAGTAGGCTTAAGAACTGCGCTCAACATTCAGCTTTCAGAATCATTAATAAAAAATGGTACTCAACAGTCTACTTTTGCTAAAATCAGCCTTCAAAGTCAGCGAGGTGGAAAAAATCAAAGAACTAGACATTTACTCAAGAATTATTTTTTGCTTTTTTAAAATTTTCCTGATCAGGTTATGATATAAAATGCTGAAAATTAATGAAAATTAGCATTAGAGGAAACGTTTTATATGAGAAAAAAAAAAAAGTATGGCAATTAATCACACATCATGTAGATAGAAAGAAATTTATTTATAAAATTTTCAATAGGTTTTCAAAAAGGCCACCTCCAGCCTCAACACACATTCTACACCTTCGCAAAATTTATTTATTCATTTATTTTTTTATTGTAATTTTTATAAATAAATTTTATTTTATCTACATGTGTGATTTATTGCCATACCTTTTTCTTTTTCTTATCCAAAATTTTTCTCCTAAAGCAAATTTCAGCATTTTTTATCATAACTTGATCAGAAAAATCTTAAAATGGCAAAAAATAATTTTTGAGTAAACGTCTAGCTCTTTGATTTTTCCCACCTCGCTGACTTCGAAGGCTAATTCTAGCAAAAGTAGACTGTTGAGTACCATTTTTTATTAATGATTCTGAAAGCTGAGTGTTGAGCGCAGTTTTTAAGCCTACTGACAAACCATGAAGTAGCCTGTTCACATTTTAATTTAAATTTGAAAATTTAGATCATGATCCAAAATACGTAACTTTTTCACTTGAGACCAACATTTTTATAATTTTTATCAAATTTACGATGCTGGTTATTTTATGTATTAAAGTACATTTCATGGCGATTTATTTACAAAAAAAATATATCAGAAAACTCTTGTACTTTTTTTGATATCTTTTCTAAAATGGTCAAGTTGAAAATTCTAAAAAGTTCATAAAAAAATTCATAATTCGGAAACCGTGAAAAATCGCATAACATACATGGGGGTGATCCGAATACCCCATGAGACGAGGGACCTGTTTTTTTCTTTTGGACGTCAATCGTCCGGCCACCCTGTATAAGCTGCTGCAGCAACCTCCATTGCAACCAGAAAAACTCTTTCTGTTGTGAAGATGTAACGGCAGCATGCTCCGCTAAGCTAATAAGATATGAAACGATGTATTGATATTGATAAGCGACGTATTTCGATGCGTAACAAACATTTGTCACTCGACGGAGTTACGATACGATGTTTTGTTCAATATCTGTACGCACCTTTATGTACGTATAGGCTCACACATATCAAGTGTTCACTGTCGTAACAAATCGCCTACATACAAATTTTTATTATACATTCACATATTGTATATAGGGTGTTTCAGAATAAGATGCCCAAAATTCGGGATCTTCATCCTGAGACGATTTCACGACATAAAGTTCCTATGAACTATGAGCCTCTGAAGCATTGTTTCTGCGATACGGGGTGTTGAAATAAAAAAAAAATTCCCTCGGGAATATTTTGGACACCCTACAAAATTTTTGTTTGCTTTTTGCTAGGTTAAGAGTACGCATCAAAACACATTTTTTTCAATCGAATAAAAAATCGAATAAATATCGCCGCTCTTCCGATAGAGGTTCACCAATTTCGTTGAAAGATGTCCTCATTATGAAAAGAAACGCGATGTGATTTATGCACGACATTTTTTTTAATGAGGGAACTGAGCAGTCTTAATATGTGTCTAGACGATTCAAGAAGTAATCAAAGAATTCCGTAATTCTCTTAGATGAAATAACATCCTTTATCTCAGAAAGTAATCGTGGGGATTACGAAAATAATTTAAAATGTTAAAAAAGCATTGCAATTTTCTCACCAAATTTATTCGGACGCCACTGGTGAAAATTAAAACTAATTCTGAACTGAGAAAATTCTGTTTTGATGCGTACTCATAACCTACCAAAAAGCAACCAAAAATCGTGTGTGGTATCGCAAATATTTTCGAAAAAACAATTATTTTGCAAATTTCAACACCCTGTATCTCAGGATAAATATCCCGAATTTTAGCACCGCATTCTGAAACACCCTGTATATTATGTTGGTGTGAACATTGTAGTCAAACATGATACATTTAAGTGTAAAGTACAATTTAGTTTATATTCTTTGTTATTAGATTTTCAGATTTGAGTTTATTATTTATAATATTATGAATGAATAGCTTAGGGGATTAAATAGTGCTCCGCTTCTACTCAAATGTTTCATTAGGATATTTTAACCAATGAAATAATTTTTCAACTCATACATAGTTAGAAAACGTTTAAACAAAATTCAAAGAACACTTACTTATTCAAAACAGCGAAATCACCAACAGTGCAATTGTCACCTGCCAAGTTATTTTCAGTTTCCATCCACACACCATAATCTTTACAATTTCTGAATGTACACTCATGGACGTTAATCAATGAATTATCATAAATTTTCAATCCATAATGTACATTATGAATTTCTGTGTTTTGCATTGTTATTTTCGAGCCTGAATTACCAACTAGTGCAGTATAAAAACCATACATCACACAGTTAATCAGCTGAAGTTCAGCTTCTGCCAATACTATGATTCCCTGATGAGTTGTAGATACACCATCCCCAATTATTATGCAGTTGGAAAATGTTACCTTTAAGAAAATGAAGCCAGTGAAAAATCAACATTGAAAATTTGTCAAAATTTATATATTGCATAAAAAAGTCACAAGAATCGGTCATAAATTACCATCATTGAATTGAAATGAAAGTAATATTCACAATATTCTGAAAAATTTTACTGTACATAATTTTCAACAATAATGAGTAAATCAATGATTCATTATTCGAATTGAATATTTATTGGTATATATTTAATGTGAATTGAACATTATGGAATGCCTAGAAGAAATCGCATCTAAAATCTTGAATTCAAATCCTTTGAAAAATTACCAGAGAGAAACGTTTCTTCTGCTGCTGAATATTCATGAATATATGAATGTAATTATAAGCAGTGATAAATTGAAGAACATTTTGAGAATGCACCACTAACTACAAGCGCAAAATATCTTGCATTTCAACTGGACACTGAGCTTTCCTGAAAATACATAATAAAAAAAATAAATAAAAGTTCAAGCGCACGTTCATTGTTGGAGCAATAATGCTATTACCGCATAATTTTGTATACGACTTGAGATTCGTGCTAAGTATATGAATGCAAAATCTCAGCACGATCGGAGTAATATTCAGAAAATTCAAAAACTGAAATATGTAAAATCTCAATAATAATAAAAATTAAATTCTCTGATTCTGATGATGCGATCCTCTTGATATTCTGCATGAATATTCAGAATCTTCATTCACAAAATGAATTTCACTCGAATCGAACATCTTGTTATGGAAATATAAAGATTCTTCTTTTCAATATTCCAATTGAATAAGCCCGTTCGGCATTGACCTCCGCGAGCAGACGGATTTCTTAGTCACGTGACTACAGATCGTACAGATTCATCTGTAATATCTGCGAATAAACGAACGGTACAGAGCATAATATGTCACAGAACATACTGCTCTGTTCTACTTCAGTAGATTATGAGATTTCAAAGATCACTATTTTGGGAAATATACTCATCTTTTAACGATACTTCCACCTTTTTTGTAGCTCTACCGTAAAATCTCAATTAAATAATTAGGTGCAAAGGCACTGAATGCAAAGGAAACGAGTGATGCAATTTCCCCTTCTGGTCGTTCATTACGGCGATAGTTACACCGAAAGATCCTGATAAATTAATTTATTACACAAAAAAGAAACGACAAAGCAATATCTCCTCCTGCCCTTTCATAACTACGATAGCTATATCGAAAAATTTTAATGAATTAATTAGGTTTTTAATAAATAAATGAAAACAGAAGAATAAAAGTGTTTATAATTATAAGAATTTTTCAATCTATCGGATTTCGGATCAGGAAACTCAACATAAAACAAAAAAATATATAAAACTCTATGGATAAAATCGCTTTGATCCGTCGAAATAGACCGAGCGAAAAGATCGACATCCGATTGCTCGAACGGTTCAGATCGATCCGACTAGTCCGATGTCGATGCCCCTATTATACTGCGAGGAACTAGAGGAAACAATGTATGGGACAATTGAAAAGAATAAGATATCTTCCGGGAGTCAAGAGGAGGAAGAAACGAACAGCTTGTATGATTAGTTATAGGCCAAACTCAGGAAAGACATCATATTGGAACTACGAAGGGATGAGCAAGAGAAAAGATCTGCTAATGATGGCAGTGGGGATAAATACAATAAAATAGTGCAAACGAAGGAGACATTATAGCCAGGCCGAAATATTCAGCAAAGAATGCCGGGCATCATTCATCCAAGATAGGTTAGTTACATTGAGCACCATGATAGTAATCCTGACAATAACCATCAGAGACCGAATCCCGCAGGAACAAACCATCGATCTAAAGCAGGATATCAATATAGCCTATAGTGTCTTTTGGTTTGATTTTTCCTGGCTTATTAATCATAATTGAGGAGAAAATAACTTTGACGCTTATTCGAATTTTCATATTTGTTTTATTGACAAAACCCGTTACTAAGGTAGCTATTTTTCTTAGCACACTGCTTTACTGCTCTACACTACCCCACCCTTTCTAGTGACCAAGTCGTCACGAACAATAATGAAATAATTATCCTTCAATACATGAACTTTTGAAATAAGTCTTGAGAATTTCACTGATCCACTACGCATTATCATAGTTTTTGTAGACATATGGTCACTTCTGTCTATTTGAGTAGAACTTGAAGGCTGAGCACCAGCTGCAGATTGAGGTTCATCAGCAGGTTCAGGTGTCATACGACCTGTGTAAGAACCATCTTCTGCTTCCAACAGGGAAGCAGGTTTGATCCGATCAATGGATATGTTGACTGGCTTTCCTTTGATGACCAACGAAAAACACTTTGAAAAGTCCTTCGTAGGCAACAAGTGTATAAGTCTTTGTGCACAAAAATTATTTGTGATGACTTCTGCTTCACTGCAAATGGTTTTAAGCTTCTCATGCATTCCTGAAGATTATTGGTGAATGTTTCTGGTTCTTTGATGTTAGTGTATAGATGGTAAGCAGTTGTATGAAGAAGGTTCACTCCACAAATGTCTGCCAAGGTTCTGAAGAGTTCAGAATTGAATTGTCGATTATCACTGTAATTGGAACTCCAAATCTTGATCCAATTATTATAAAAAAATTTTGCCACAGTTTCAGCAGTCATATTGCTTAATGGTACTACTTCCATCCAGTTCGTAAATCTATCAATCATGGTGAGGCAATAAATGTTACCCTCCGACGGAGGTAAGGGACCAATCAAATCAATATGGATAATGCTGAATCGTTCATCAGGCTTTAGAAAATTACTCAATTCAGATTTGGTTGCTTGGTTATCTTGTTCTTCTGACATCCACATACACATACAGAGGCCATTTCCAGATATCATTTCGAATGCCAGGCCACACGAATTTCGTCATCATCGGTTTCACTATGGGCCTGACTCAAGGATGTGAATAAATTCTCTAGAAAAACTGCATTCGGAGATTTTGTGGTATACAGGTTTGGAAATTCACATCGAAAAGTTACGATATGCATCAGATAGAGAATTTTGTATGCAAGTTGAGCAGATGTATATTTGAAAATTCTACGTGTTCTAACTAACTGAATGCAGTTGTCTTATAGTAATTATGTAGTATTGTCTCTTTCTTAACGTTGGAAGTGGCAATATGGTATGATTGGTATGGAACCTGCAGTATGCGAATGTCTGCAAAATTCTCTGTCTGATGTATTGTATATCGTATGTTTTCGATGTGAATTTCCATATATGGCTTTATGCTTTATGTTATTATCAACAAGTAGGTTGTGCACACTAAGTTTAATAAATCAAAAGAAGGAAAATAGGTACTTCAGTGTGATAATTTTTTCTGTAAGAATAAATTATCATACCATTTTCCTTCTTTTGATTTATGTTATTAGTCGAAACAAATCACCATAATCTTATTACCAGATGAGAGTTCGTAATTCTTTAAAATCAATGATTGAGGATCTCGTTGTAAATTTTTCAATTCCTTATCTTTTACTCGGAGATCTGCAACTTAATCGTAATCTGTAACAGCTGACAAAGCCTCAATTCTAGATAGACTGCAACCAAATTACCTGAACCACTCATATGTCGAATATCAGTAAACTTGGAAACATATTGTAATTGTCTCAGCTGGCGTGGCGATGCTTTTTCATTTTTCTGCATAAATGCGTTAATGAGAAGGGAATGGTCTGTTGAAATATAATAATAATAAAAAATATCTTCCTTCTAAGAAATGTTTGAATTCCTTCATAGCATGCCAGAAGTTCTCGATCATATGTGTTGTAACCAGCTTGAGCACTGTTCAATTTCTTGAAGATAAATGAAATTGGTTTCCAACCAACTTCTTCATATTGCTGAACTACACCACCAATAGCGATTTGACTTGCGTCGACAGCTAAGGACAATGTATATTAAGAGGTAATCACACCCCTTCGATGCTCAGTTTAAATTTTTGAAGCGTTTTGCGTTCGCTAACTACCTTCAATTGATATGCGGTTTTCAGGAATATTTCAAGAAAAATATGATAAATGGGGGCTCCTAAAAAAAGGAGCAATAGGAAACAATGTATGGGACAATTGAAAAGAATAAGATATCTTCCGGGAGTCAAGAGGAGGAAGAAACGAACAGCTTGTATGATAGGTTATAGGCCAAACTCAGGAAAGACATCATATTGGAACTACGAGCAAGAGAAAAGATCAGCTAATGATGGCAGTGGGGATAAATACAATAAAATAGTGCAAACGAAGGAGACATTATAGCCAGGCCGAAATATTCAGCAAAGAATGCCGGGCATCGTTCATCCAAGATAGGTGAGTTACATTGAGCACCATGATAGTAATCCTGACGATAACCATCAGAACCGAATCCCGCAGGAACAAACCATCGATCTAAAGCAGGATATCAATATAGCCTATAGTGTCTTTTGGTTTGATTTTTACTGACTTATTAATCATAATCGAGGAGAAAATAACTTTGACGCTTATTCGAATTTTAATATTTGCTTTATTGACAAAACCCGTTACTAAGGTAACTATTTTTCTTAGCACACTGCTTTACTGCTCTAAACTACTCCCTTTCTTGTGACCAAGTCGTCACGAACAATAATGAAATAATTATCATTCAATACATGAACTTTTTAAATAAGTCTTGAACCTTGCTCCTAAAAAAAGGAGCAATAGGAAACAAAGGAAAAACAATTTTCTCGGTATTTTCCACAATTAAATACAATTAACTAGTTCGGACGCGATTAATACATTCATAACAACATTTTCTCACAAAAAAAAACAAGTATATAGAACAGTAAAATCAGAAATCCCGAAATTCGAAATTCCCGATTCTCAACTTGTGTATTGTGTGTTGTTGAAAGTTAGTTCAATCTACGACAATTTGCTCGTTTCGGCAACATCGTCGGTTTGAAATACAGGGTTTTCATAAATGATTGTAACAGCGCAGTTGGCTTTGGATTATTCTTATTTTGCAGCTTCCTTTGCAAAGTCAACACATTTATCAATCTCTCTCTATATTTATCTCTATCTATTCGACCGCCTAACCTGCGTAATAGTTTTCATTTTTATGGTGTAACGGTAACCTCAAAATCTTGTTAATTTACTTTGAAATTCGGAAATAAATTATCCTAATCTAATCCGTGTATCCGTGAATTGATTGGATTGCAAAATTAATCATAACTATGGGGATCCATTAATTTGCATCATTATCTAGAGATCATACCTATCGACTACAAATCTGAACCTCTAAACCCTTCACCACGTTCAATGGCAGAAGATGAATAAACAACATGCTTTTTCTTAATTTACCCCATTGACCTAAAACAGCAGGAAATTCGAAAAAGGATTTTGAACTGAAGAGGTAAACCATTAAATTCATCATTGAACGTTTGGTATTCAGCTGATTGTTATTTTTGCAGGTTATTAGTTTCCGAGGAATAATATGAGAATATCCTTCTGACGAAAAGGAAATTAGATCTGAATGAATGTCAGACATTAACAGAACTCAATCTTCATTGAAGTACCTACCAAATGAATATGTATCTATGTTCACGTTCAGAGTAAAGGTTGACTCTCACTTGGACGAGACGAGACGAAGCGTAAGTTCGCCGAGGACCGCGCACTTGGACGAAGCGATGCGTCGAGCAGGCATCGGAAGAAATTCTCCCTATCTCTAGGCCGCAATAAATTTTTATTACCCTTGTTGCATGCCGCCTACCCGATGAACAACGGTAGAGACATTGTTTGTCCTTAAACAATGGTAGAGCTATTGTTCGAATCATGTTTTTGGTCATAATCTTGTTCTAATTGCTTCGTCATCCTACCTTCATACAGGAATACCAAAAGATAAATTTTTGCTGTGACTGGAAAAAAAATGACATTCTATCTCTGTTGACAGGTAACAAAATATAACTTTTTCTCCAACCATCAAAAAATTTTGACATTTTTGTACCGTACTGTTTTCAGGTGCAAAAGTCATAAATTTCCTTACCGTACAAAAATTCACTCGTTACTTAGCAACACTTTTAATCCTAGGATTAAAAACGCTACTTTTAATCCTTGGATTAAAAGTAATTGCATTTGACGTCTAGTTGACAATCAGTGTCATTAGTATGTGTTCAAATTTATAACCAAATTATTAACGTTTTTGACTGAAACCAATTTTATTGTAATTTTGACTTGGTTGGAGAAAAAATAGTATATATTATTCGGACTAAAAGTGCCTATTTTAACTCGCAATTTTGCATTCGCTCGGCTGCGCCTCGCAACTGCAAATATTGCTCGTAAAAAAAGATGCACTTTTAATCCTTATAAAATAATATACTATTTCACGAAATAGATTTTTTCTCCGGGAAAAAAATGAGTTATATTTTGTTACCTGTCAACAGAGAAATTACACGGAATTAATTTCGTGAAAAGTAATATTTCTTTCACTATTAAATCGTCGTTTTTCCTGTCACAGAAAAAAAATAGTGTATTATACACGGGAAAATAATTAGATTTTAGCTCTCGATTTTTTGTCTTCCGACGCGAAGCCTGTATGACATTGCCAAGGTGTCCGTGAAGTTGGCACCCACTTTCTCGAAAAAGAAAAAAATTTTTTTTGCATTCGTTAGTGAGTCGTTAGTAAGTATTTGTAAGTCCAAAATTTTCGTTTGTAAGTAAAGAGTATTGGTAGAAAAACACCGCATTCCGCTGGGTGCTAACTTCACGGGCATCCACTTTTTTGATTTTCTCGGAAAAAAACATACAGCCGGAAAGTCCATCGTTTGTAAGTGTTTGTAAGTCGAAAATTATCGTTTGTAAGTGACCTTGTAATTAAAAATGGCACCCTTAAAATGCGAAGTTAGCACCCACATGTAAAAAATTTAATTTGTTTTTTGCCTTCGATAGTACTTCGTTAGTAAGTATTTGTAACCCCAAAAAATTCGTTTGTAACCTTCCCTATCATGGGGTAAACAACCCTCAAATATGCGGAATTAGTACCCTGTTTTTTCAACATTACATTTTTTTCTTTTTTATGAAAGTAAATCGTTAGTGAGTATTTGTAAAACAAAAAATATGTTTTTTTCCAAACAAATCATGAGAAAATGGCTGCCCTAAAATGCGAAGTTAGCACCCACATGTTGAAAAATTTGATTTTTGTTTTTTGCCTTCGATAGTACTTCGTTAGTAAGTATTTGTAACCCCAAAAAATTCGTTTGTAACCTTCCCTATCATGGGGTAAACAACCCTCAAATATGCGGAATTAGTACCCACTTTTTCGAACATTATTTATTTATTCTTTAATCGATGAAATAGTTCAGATACTGTATAATAGAAGGTGAATATCCAACCTCATTGTTTTCGGGACTATCTTCATTTTTTTAGTCATATCGGTATATAGTTCTAGTGTTCCATCATTTCTGCAGCAGATAGCAATGTAATGTCCTAGGCTGATCCTGGTGAGTGATTTCTGATAAGCTACCAAACCGCGTAGTGTGAACTGTTGGTTACCAGACTTCAATATCAGAGGCAGTTCTTTCAACAGTATATTTTCAGCTTCATTTGTGTCGATGAAAAGGTGACTGGAGAAAATATTTTCCACAATAACTTCATTGGCACAGACATGGCAATTATATTTACCTTGCAGCGATTCCAAAAAAGCTAGCTCAAAGTTTTTATGTTCAGACTCAGCCAATTGAACTGATTTGAATATCCGTGTAAATGATTTTTCGTGTGTGCATTTCATGCATTTGTATTTTTCATGAGACTAGTCAATCCCTGTCCAATTTTTTGCAGAGCAGATACTTATTATCCTGGCAGTCTACTCTGGAGATATCATTATTTATCGCAAACTTTTTGGCTCGTAGATTTTACTGAGGAAATTGGCTCTTTCTATATAAAACTGGCAGCCAGCCCCTTTTGTAGCTAATATGTTAAGTAGGCTAAATATTGTCACGTCCTCCTTTTTTCCATTCATTTCTTGTTGGAAATCTATACTATCACAATATGCAGAAACAATACATTGTAAAATTGTATCGAATGGACAAGTATTTGCAAGAAGAATTGATACACCTCCTGATATTTTAGTTGCTGTGATCCTATTGACTATATTACCATTTTTTATGAAAGGAAGTTCTATCCTTCTATGATCTTCTATAACCAGAATTTCTGGACAGGGTGCTGCGTAGAATGATGATCTAGCTTTTTTCGTTTCGTGTTTCCTACACCTTTCCAATCTTCAACGTCCTCATCATGCTCCATATTTTGGTGCGACTGTGCACTCAATGCTTTGATATCATTATCAATCACAGTATTCTCATCCGTTTTATGTGGGATATTAGTCTTATATACTGTGTCCTCACCCTCACTAATTTTTTCGTTTTTCAATTCATTTTCAGAGTAGTGAAGTTTTCAGCGGATGACCTTCCAAATCTTTCATTTGCCAATACTATCATTGCCTCAATTTCTTTTAAATGTCTGACCACAAACTTATCACAATTCAACGGTAAACACCCGTGAAATGTTCGATTTTTCAAGTCATTAAAGTAACTTTCTACTGGCGCTGAACTGGCAGTAGCTTCACACACTTCAAAATGATGAGTTAATATAGCTGACCACAATGTGTATGTCTTCAGAAGTTTTCTGAAAGAAATTGTGAATTCTGGAGAGTATAATGATGATTCACAATGGAGTCTACACGAAACGTACTTTGTCGTCGTAAGTCGAATGGACTTTGAGTGCAAATTATAGTGATTCATAGCAAACAAATTGTTATTGCGTTTCAAATTATACTCAAACTGAAATACAATATAAATGCAAACTTGTCGCTGGCTTATTAATTGTCTTGACGTCATTTTCGTTGCTCACATCAATGTGAAATTTCTAAAATTCTTAGAATTCACTACCATATGTAAACGTAAAAATACAAGTATTGTGAACACATAATTGCATTGGTTCAACTTTCGTACGTTCAGTTTTATGGTTAGTCATTGTGAATCAGTAATGAAAATTCTCACGAACGTTGAAGTCCTGAGTAACGTCATCGACAAACGAATTTTTTGCATCATTGAAAATATTCAGAATCCATGAGTCAATCATTTTACAATCTGGACTGTTTGTTTCATCATCGATAATTAATATCGTTTCATCTTCATCATATGGTCTACATAATGTTTCCGAAATCGGCTATGAGATTTTTCAAATAAACTTTCGCCATTTCACTTTGCAATGGAGTGTTATTTGAGTCGCAACCTTCGTAAAAACTATTAGATACAATAAAAATATTAGAGATGATCTTATTTGCATCATTCAAATTCCTGCATTTCACAAGTCTCGCCAAAAGTTTCATATAAAAACGTTTGAATTGAGGTGGTTTTTTCTTGAAACAATCCCATCTACTGACAAACTTCATGAGATGAGCATAGTCAACGCGTATGTAAGTTCTGAGCTGCGGTTTGTGTTGGGGAAGTGAAGTTAAAAGAATTTGGAAAGATTTATTTATATAGTCTGAAAGACTAGCCTCTTTAGCTATACTTCTAGCGATTGCCCCTAATAAGGCCAAAGAATGATCGGATATCACACAGAATGGAATTTTGCACTCGGTCATCCATTCTGTCAACCAGTAGCTAATATGGTTAATATTGTGACTCTCAGATAGCATTTGACATATGGGAATTTGGCCACCTTCTCCTCCCATATGTATAACACACTGATATAGAAATATGTTACCAGATGTTTGTCCGTGAGGTTGGGCGATCTTTTTCACTAATGAACCAGTCGCGTCTATATAAACTGTACTTCTTTTTTTTGCGTAATTATTGAAGGTGATTGTTTGCGAAGGCGTCCAATACATTACAAAAAAATCATCTAGACCTATCTTACGAATTGCTGAATTGAATATGGTGTCATATTTTAAATATTGGAGAGACTCAGGTATACTTACAGAGTTCCGAAAAATACTGGAAAACTCATTTTTTTCTTGAACTCCTCTCCGCAGAACACTGAGAGAATATAATGTTCTATTTTGATTAGCTGTCGTGTTAAGTGCTTGTTCTCTTTTCCAATTTATCGCAAATTTTCCTTCGCTCAAAATTTCACCTATTTGATTTCTTTTAGTGCCTTTCAGGGGTCTTTTCAACTCGTGTGTATGTTGACTGAGTTTTATATTACTCATCAAATAAAAAATTCTCACATCATGGTTATTACATAGATTTGGGGGTTCTACACACCAACCTTTGAATATACCCCCACATTCTGCACAATATGCCTCAAATTTAAGGAACATACTTTCACCACTAATTTTATATTTTTTGAACATCCATATACATTCCGTTCCTAGGTTTTTGGTTATCAATTCAAAAAATATATCAGTCCATGTCGGCCTCAGAGACAATCTAAGCTCATCGAAACACTGTTTCCACAAACTAATAGGCATTAAAAAATAATTTTCAGTGGAGTACTCAGTACATTCGTCTTTTTCTGAAGAATTCTGATTTTCAAATTCAATTTTTTGATCACTGATTCCCAACCGATATTGGCAGTTATAACGATTGCATTTAATAACTGTATAAATTGCACTTGCAGAAACTTTATTTCCGAAAAATTCACTCAAACGCCCCCAGTGATTGTTTAATCTCGGTCCTATGATCTTCCAAAATTTTGAGCAAGTCTTCAGGTTCAATGGCAGCTCCCCGCGGCATCTGCAATTGAATTCGAACAAAATACGATCAAATGAAGTGAGGCATTCAATGTACTAACTTACCTTCTTTATTAAATTATATATTTTACTTCCGTGATGTCTTTTACTGATAACTTTCAGGTTACGCACTTATTATACAAAACTTTCACAGACTCACTATGCACGCATGACAAAATGGCTTCTGAATAATTTGAAGGTTTAAACTTAATCCCAAATTAATGGTTGGCACAACTGCGCATGACAAAATAGCTGCTGTTGATTGAACGCGCGCCGGTCTCGTGAGTTAGGACTAGTATACGTCCACGTTTACATGAAATGCACTTGCATAAAGTTTATTATTCCTGGTGATTATTTGAGTTATACTTTCGATTGAAACACTTTTTTATTCACTTCTACTACTATTACGGTGTGTACTACAGAAGTTGAAGAACAAAATATTATTCTGAAATCGGAATTGGTTGTGCCATTTTCTCATTATTGAAAGCAAAACACGAATATAAAATTCTTAACATGTGGATGCAAACTGCTCATTTTCACGGTATAATTAAATCAATCCATTATCAGTCTGCTTAAAAGCTATTTCTTTGTGTTGCAAAATTATTAGATATGGAGGTACTGTCTTAAACAAAATAGAAACTTTGCATTTTAAGGGTTACATTCTCTCATTAGCGGATTGGTTGAAAACAACAGTTTTTGTGTTACAAATACTTACTAACGATTCACTTTCGAAAAAAAAGAAGAAAAATGTAATGTTTAAAAAAGTGGGTACTAATTCCGCATATTTGAGGGTTGTTTACCCCATGATAGGGAAGGTTACAAACACATTTTTTGGGGTTACAAATACTTACTAATGAAGTACTATCGATCAAAAAACAAAAATTCAATTTTTCAACATGTGGGTGCCAACTTCGCATTTTAGGGGTGCCATTTTCTCATGATTTGTTTGGTAAAAAACAATTTTTTTTGTGTTACAAATACTTACTGAGGGTTTACTTTCAAAAAAAAAAAGAAGAAAAATGTAATGTTGAAAAAAGTGGGTACTAATTCCGCATATTTGAGGGTTGTTTACCCCATGATAGGGAAGGTTACAAACGAATTTTTTGGGGTTACAAATACTTACTAACGAAGTACTATCGAAGGCAAAAAACAAAAATTCAATTTTTCAACATGTGGGTGCCAACTTCGCATTTTAGGGGTGTCATTTTCTCATGATTTTTTTAGTAAAAAACAAATTTTTTGTGTTAAAAATACTTACTAACGATTTACTTTCGAAAAAAAAAGAAAAATGTAATGTTCAAAAAACTGGGTACTAATTTCGCATATTTGAGGGTTGTTTACCCCATGATAGGGAAGGTTACAAACGAATTTTTTGGGGTTACAAATACTTACTAACGAGGTACTATCGAAGGCAAAAAATAAAAATTAAATTTTTCAACATGTGGGTGCTAACTTCGCATTTTAAGGGTGCCATTTTTTTAAGTACAAGGTCACTTACAAACGATAATTTTCGACTTACAAACACTTACAAACGATGGACTTTCCGGCTGTATGTTTTTTTCCGAGAAAATCAAAAAAGTGGATGCCCGTGAAGTTAGCACCCAGCGGAATGCGGTGTTTTTCTACCAATAATCTTCACTTACAAACGAAAATTTTGGACTTACAAATACTTACTAACGACTTACTAACGAATGAAAAAAAAATTTTTTTCATTTTCGAGAAAGTGGGTGCCAACTTCACGGACACATTGCCAAGCAGGTATTTTAAAATTTTTTCATTAATTGATTCTTTGTGGTTACGAAAAAAAAACATAATGTTCACGGACAGAGTGATCCAATATTAACGAAAATGGAGAACGTCTGAAATTTCTTTAGTCCAGATCTGATTTATTCTATTTCAGAAATATTGAAAGATGTCAATCATAAAGGGTGACAAAACTCCAAATTTGAAATCATTCGGCCGAATAGTTTGAGAGTTATTAAACTTTCTAATTTCATTCATGAGGTAATGTTTTTTGATCACTTCTTGATAGCCAGTTATGACCGTGCCAAGCAGAGATTTTGAATTTTTCTTATTAATTGATTCTTTGTGGTTAAGAGAATGAAAAAACATAATGTTCACGTACAGGATGTTCCAATATTCATGAAAATAGAAAAAGTCCGAAATCCTTCTAGTCCGGATCTGATTTTTTCAATTCCTGAAATATTGTAAGATGGCAATAGTAAGGGGTGACAAAACTTCCAAAATTGAAATCTTTCAGTAGAATAGTTCAAGAGTAATTGAACTTTGCAATTTCAGCCATAAGATAAATATCGCCCTGCATATCCCAAACGAAGGCCCTCAAACCTCTTGATCCGAGTCCTCCTTGATGTACTCGATTCATGGTATTCGTGTCGCATTCTTCCCGGGACACCCTGTATATAAAATCATTGACACGAAATGCTTATTTTCTCTTCAACCGATTAAAAAAATCAAAGCAAGTAGTAATCGAATTCCTTCATTTTGGTGATTGCAGGAAAAATTCCTTTTCCCACGACAACATCGAAAAATTTCCAGTAATAAGTTCTCGGAAGTTGCAATTTTTATTATGCTGCATACAGCTTACCTGTGTAAACTTTCGCAAAGCTTTTGTTGTACCTATGTATGGTCGCCGACAGGGCAATCAATCAGATGGGACGGCAAATTTTAGGAGCTACAAATCAGACTAATTTATATTTAATTTATTCTGAATTTACTTTTGCCGGGCCGGTAAAATCTCTGGCGCTGTCCCTGGTTATATTTGGGTATGGTCAGCCATGAAACATTTGTAAGAATCGCGTTTTGATCATAATCTTGTTTTAATTGGGATTTTTTCAATGAAATCCTCGTCGTCCTACCTTCCTCCAGGAATACAAAAAAGAAATTATATTAAATAATTGATACGAAATGCTTATTTTCTCTTTAACCGATTCAAAACAAAGCAAGTAGTAATCGAATTCCTTCACTCTGGTGATTTTAGGAAAAATACCTTTTTCTACGACAACATCGAAAACTTCTTCTTCATTTTCACTGTCATGAAGGAATTATTTTCAACACAATCAGTTATCAATCGATTTATTATTCATAATAAGAAATCACATTTATTGGAAAGATAATTGATGGTATAGTTTGAACAACGACTTCCAACATTAAATCCCGAACATATGTTTAATGTTTGCTGATCATATTTCCCTCCTAGGATTTATTCCACAATTTTCCAATTTTATCAGATATTTTAATTTCCTTGGAAGAAGGATTTTTCAATATTTTGTTGTATTCACATAATATAATACCTATACTTCAGACGATTTGAATTGACATTCACAGTTGTACAAAATACAGAAATATTATTTGAATATTGCATATAAAATTCGTTTTTCCAGAACTCAATCGAGAGAATTCTAATCAACATTCTCATGAGCCATTGAAAACAACCCCATTTCTCACGAATACAAAAATAATTGTGTATTTCCCCATTGATAAAATTCGAGTATAAAATTTTCATAAAAATCGCAAATTTTTCCTCTAGTTGGGGATACAGCGCGCCGAACTTGGGTCACAAACTCGATTCCGGCCGCCGACTACCTACTTGAGGACCGCCTCGAAAAATTTGTCGCGCACATGCCCTAAAGATAATCCACGCGATTCGCCTCCTCGCTGCTCTTCGCTTCGCACTTCCTAAGTGAGGGTCTACCCATTTGTTTCAACGCTAAAGACCCCAGCGGAAAACGACGCGTTCCTTCCGAGCGCTTCGTCCAAGTACGCGTCTAATATGCCTCGCGTCTAACGATTCGGCTCTTCGCTTCGCGCCTCCTAAGTGAGCATTTACCCATTTGATACAGTGCAAACCGTGCCTGCGGAAAACAACGTAACTCTTCGTCTCGTCTCGTCCAAGTGAGCGTCAACCTTAAATGTCTCTTAATAATCTTAAAGGAAAGTCTGAAATAAAAAATCTGGAATCTGCCAGATGTTATTTTCAATAGATGAAGAGAAATGAATACTCTGAATTTTATTTTGAATTGGGCATAATAATTTTCATTAATATTGAAATATGAAACTTTCTGGAGAAACTGATTGTAACTATTTCTCCTGAAACTAATGACAAAAAATTAAACAAAATCGAAAATTTGGAAAGAATTTTGAACTATGAACAGGTAAATTTTCATAATCATTGTTGAGCGTATAACGCTTAACCGATTATTATTTTTGTAGGTTATTCTTTTTTGACAAATATTATAAGAATGTCTCTTCGATGAAATGTAAATAGTGTTTAAATAAGAATTGGTCGATAGCTAGTTAATTGAATACATGCTGCAGCAATATCAGATGTGAAAAATCAATTTCCGAGAAATTCTGGAAAATTCACAATGTGAATCTTCTGAATTGAAAATATTGAATGCACCAGCTGTTTTATTAGATGAGAAGTACTCATACGTAAAAATGTTGTTTTTGATTTTAATTTGCAGGATGAATCTCCTAACTCTAAACAATATAACATTTCAAAGTAAATGTCCAAAATCGTCCTTTAGATTTTCCCTTATTCACATCCCCAGTTGCACGAACCTGTTTACAACATTTCGGATGTGATATTTCGCCAAATATTCATTCTTACATTTTTCAATGGAATAATTCCATTCACCGTTAATGAAACTCCCGTTTCGGTAAGCCCCATTTCGCACCAAGCCAGTCCAGTCCAGTCGAGTCAAGTCACTTTAGGATTGGAACTGTTAACTTCGTTTAAAATCGTTTAAAACAAATGGAATGTGAAATCTAGTTTCACACTAGGGCCTAGTATGAAACTAGATTTCACATTCCATTTGTTTTAAACGAGTTAATAGTTCCAGTCCTGAAGTGACTTGACTCGACTGGACTGGACTGGCTTGGTGCGAAATGGGGCTAATATGACATAACAATAAACGTGTTCTGTTCCAAATTGTGAGGCATTCTGATTTCAGAATTTCCAGTTCAAGGGATCAACATATGAATTATTTGACTAGAAAGCTAAGAGGAATTGCATATAGATTCAGATTAATAAGAAAAGATATCCAATCCACAAGACATCTCCAAATACTTTATGACGCACTAATACAATCACAACTCTCATATGGAATCATAGGATGGGGAGGTTGTCTTGGATTGTCATAAAAGAGGCATAGATGTCTTGCAAAAACATATTTTAAAAATAATGTATGGAAAGAAGTTCACATTCCCTAGCAGACAGACTTATGACTTATCAAAAGCATTGGACATAGGCAAATCTATGCCAATAAAATTATAGTAAATATCAAAAGAAGAAGATAAAATTAGTCATCAATGAACACAACTACCTGACCAGAACAAGAAACGTCAACTAAAAAGACAGAGGGCAGAAAAAGAATAGGACAGAGAAGTTGTACATACCTAGCTTCTAGATTGTACCCAAACGTGCCTACGGAAATAAGAGAACTAAGAAGCATAAAGAAATTCAAGAAGGAAATAAAGAACTGGTTGAATTCAGAAGATAGATCCATGATACATAGAATAATCAATTCAACATAAAGAATAACAATAATAATAATAAAAAAATTAAATATGAATTAAGAAAAATGAAAATAACCCGATTGTGACAGATATTCCCGAACGTGACTGTGAACCCGATGAAGACGAAATATATACAACGGCGAGACGAGGAAGGAAAGATGGGACAGAACAAGATTTTTATTTCAGTATTTTATAAATTTGTTTTAGTTAGAGTGTAATTTATTTTATCCACTCCTACTAACTAATTTCTATGTGTAATGGTAGTCATAACACAACCGTAGACATGTCTATGAACCGAAAAGCGAGTGTTATAATAACACCCGCTCATAACTCCCGCTAATAAAAATACCTAGGAAGAATGAAATTGCTTACAAAAAAAATGAATAAAAAGTAGGATCGATCCGGACTTAGACAAAGGAAGAGTCCTTAGTTTAAGGATCCGGAACTCTATTTCAGCCATCAAGATAACGTTCTAGCGATTCATTCCAGATTTATTTTTGGAAAACGTGAATTTTTGAAGTTGCCAAAGTACTTGATTGATTAGAGACTCTGATTTGATTCCCGACCACAGAGTACAGAGGTTTGACGAAATGTTGTCAATGCTTTTGACAACTGTTCAAAAATTTTTAAATGCAGATTAATTCGAATTTTACTGAAGAAGTCGTGGATAAAGTATAGTATTCAATTCGCGGTAATGCTCAAAACACACTTGATGAATTACACCACTCGCCTGACGGCTCGTGGTGCAAAACTCATCTGCGTGTGTTTTGACCTACATTACCGCTCATTGAATAATATACTATTAAACAACTGTAAACAGTTATTATTAATAACTCACAGTTTTTTCTAGAGTTTAAACAATAAATGTAACATTTGAATAAACTCATTCTATTCTATTCTATTCTATTCTATTATCACTTTTTGCGAACTATATTTTTGGACGCTTGTTCCTAGAAGAACAACGCGTGTTGTCGTTCTCCCAATTGTCTGTAATTTTCGAATTTTGAGCCAGAAATATTGTCAAATGGCTCTGTTGGACTCACTAATGAAAAATACGAGATAAAATAAAAATTAAAAATAGATATACAGGGTGTTTCATTATGAACTGGGCAAACGATTATATCATCGAGGTCAAATCTGAAGAATCATTTTTGCGTTATTACGAATACCCCGTTTTCGAAGCATGAGCGAGATACAGGATGTGAAAGGTTAATTCTGAGCAATATTTCAATTAGTGTGGATAGTTTGAAAAAAGGGTTTCTGGGCACATTTACCAACTTTTTTGAGTTCGTTTCAGGAATTGTATGGAATTCCTAATAAAATAATTCGAAATGGCAAAAAACCTGAAAAGTTCTCAATGGTCGATGAAGAAACTGCTTGAATTATTGAGGCCAAAGTTTTGAGATAGGACTGTTCGGAACATTGTGGATAGCAGTTGAAATTTGACAGAAATTTTTTTGCATAATTTCATCGGAACCCTGGTGGAACTCGATCAAGGCTATTCGTTTCAAATTATTGGGAGCATATTTGTTTTCGTTACTAAGCAACAGCAAGTCACAGAATTCAATTAAATAATATTTCGATATTTCTTGAAGGAATCACATTAAACTAATATTTTCCCAATAATTTGAATTTTATCAGTAGACAGTGGCCTAGGATCGATTCCAAAGAAATTGATTTTTTTTGGTAAATTTATATTGCGATCTGGAATGTTCCGAGCAGTGCTATTTTTAAATTTTGACCTCCATGATTCAACCAGTTCCCTGAAAAAATGACTTAGAACATCGATCGCTAACTTTGTAGGGCTTAAAGAAAAGCTTTCGATATTTCACTCTGTTGTCATAATTTCGTTTGGGTGAAAGAAAAGAATGAATATCGATTTTCGGTATTTTCACAGAACACCACAAAAAAAGTAATTTTATAAGAGTAATTTTATGAAAGGCTTTGCAAATTGACCATCCCGAATGAAAAACGAGGACTTTCCTGGTTTTTTAAGAATCTTATACCATTTATGAATCGAGCGCAAAAAAGTAGTAAAATTGCCCAGAAACCGTTTTCTCGAAACCATTTCCCACTCAATAGAATATTGCTCAAAATTGTATTCAATAGAAAAATTGAATAACAATAACAACTATGAACCTCGTTTCAGTTGAAATTTTCTTATATCCCAAACTATCCTTTTCTCGGAACAAATTGTATGCAAGGAACATTTCTAATACAACAAAATTTGCGCTGGTATGGGTAAGTAATAACCACATAATTTCTGTAGTTGATTACAATATAACTAGGTATGGGTATCTAATAAATTCAAGAAAAAGATTGTATAATTAGCTTCAATAAATTATCCTAGCCTCCGATTTTCATATAACAGGCAAGTAGGAATCAGCTGAATTACTTACTACTACCATTGAGTTTAAAAATATATATATATATATATTTTTAAACTCAATGCTACTACCCAAATGAAGGTCCGATTCCCTCGTCATCCCTACGAACCAATAATAATCGACGGCCGAAAAAAAATCTTAAAGATTTCGGCATGCTGATTACAAACATGTGTTTCTCTTATATTAGGTCCGTCGAGTTGGCCCGGAAGTTCCGGCATTTCTTGGAGAAAAAAATTCCACGGTAAATGCTAGCTAGATGCTTGGAGATGCTGAAAAAAATTCGAAATTTCTTCAACCGAAGTGGAAAAATCGACGATTGAATTTTCCGGGCCAACTTATGTGGAGTCCGGAGACATCAGCATTTTTCATTGAAATGCTCACAAAGTTTAATGCTAGCTAGATGCTGAGAGATGCTGAAGAAAATCTTCAACCGTAGTGGAAAATCGACGGTTGAAATTTCCGGGCCAATTTATGTGCAGCCTGGAAATATCAGCATTTTTCATCGAAATGCTCACAAATTTTAATGCTAGGTAGATGCTTAGAGATGCTGCAAAAAAATAGAAAAACCTCAACCGTAAAGGAAAAATCGATGCTCGAATTTCGAATCAAATGAAGCCTGGAGGCATCAGCATTTTTCGTCAAAATGCTTACAAAGTTTAATGCTAGCTAGATGCTGAGAGACATATCTCAGAAACGAAAGCTACGAATGAAGAGTTTACAGACTCAAACTGTACACAATTAAGTTACAAATAATATGATGTATTAATCATTTCAGTTCACCCCAAAGGCTTGACTTATTTCAGTTGAAATATGGTTAAAAATAAAATTTTCATGTCCGATAAATTCTTATGGAACAACTCGAAAACGAAATTCCCAAATGGAAAGTTTTTCTGCTGGAATTGTACTCAATTAATTGATGAATAATCTGAATCATCAATCATTTTGATCCGCCTCATATAGTGGAAGTATTTTCAGTTGAAATATGTCCGAAAAATTCTTATTTTTGGAATATCAGAAGAACGACAGCCCCAAATAGAAATTTTTTTCGTTTGTGAGCATTTCGATGAAAAATGCTGATGTTTCTAAGCTGCACATAAGTTGGCCCGGAAAATTCAACTGTAGATTTTTCCACTACAGTCGTAGATATTCTGATTTTTTCTTGTAGATTCAGTATGAAAACGATGTGTCAAATGTATTGAAGGAGTTTCATTTCTTCGTTATTATTTCGAAGAAGATGAATTGGTGATTATCATAAAACTACATCAAAAAACGATCACGAAGAGCTTCAAAATAGAGCAAATTTTGGTTCGGAATTTTTAGACTTTTTCGTTGTTATCAGGTTAGCCATGATATTAGGGCGCAGAATTTGCAGCTAGCACAAAAGTTGATATGTCATTCGAAAGTACACTAAATGAGGTATAGTGTTTCCCAATAAGTTGTAGAACTTTGTAAGGTTTGGCGGCCATATTTGTTTATCAATTTTGACGTTCGAAGTGTCATTTTATTCAGAAAGGTTCAAAGTTTTACCATGAAAAGTTTCACGCTCACACAACGTTAGAAATCGTCCAAATTTATTACGCAAATTCGCGTTCGCCGGTGGCCACGCGAAGAGAGTTTCAACGGAGAGTTGAACGGCTTCGTTAACAAGCAGAATTGCCGATATTGGAGCGATTCTAATCCACAAGTGTGCAGGAAAGACCTTTGCATCCGCAAAAGATCACAGTTTGGTGTGGATTGTGGAGTGGTGGCATCATCGGGCCGTATTTTTTCCGAAATTACGCCGGACAAGCCGTTACTGTGAACGGCCAGCGCTATAGCGACTTGCTGCGTGAATTTCTCTTCCCGAAATTTGATGAAATGGTGACGACGATCTTTATTTCCAACAGGACGGCGCCCCCCCACACATTTCGAACGACAACATGACTTTATTGCGCGATAAGTTCGGCGACTCATTAATTTCGAGAAACGGCCCCATCGCCTGGCCGCCAAGATCGTGTGATTTAACGCCCTTGGACTTTTTTTATGGGGATATGTGAAATCACAAGTGTACAGCAACTCTCCAGCGACAATTCAAGACCTTGAGGAGAACATTACGAGGTGTATCGAGGCATACCACAGAAATGCTAGGCCGAGTCATGGAAAATTGGGTCAAACGAATTAAGGTCTGCAAACGAGCTCGTGGAGGCCATTTGAACGATATCTTGTTTAAATCATAAACTTATACACCATATCTTTCGAATAAATGTTTGAGAACCAAAATCGGTTAATTTGTTGTTGTTTTATTCAATTTCAAAGTTCTATCAAGCTTATTGGGAGACACTGTATTTTTACTGGAAAGAATTATTAATATTTCATAGAAAAACCTTTGGAAAAATAGGACTAATTTTGTCGTGATATTCTTCTCCTTACCATGCCTGTAACAAGAGAGTTTCATGCACATAGACTCCCTCATCTTGTAGCAAATTTATTGCCCTTTCCGAATATGTGACCAAATTTGATGAGATTACAAGGAAAACTGAATAATGATCTTTTTAGAGGAAAATCAAGAAATGTTAAATTGAAGAATAACCGTCAACATTTCGACCACGTGTTTGTTATATGACATTTTTTGTTGCAAATCACTTGTAATCACCCCTCGAAGTTTGTCCACTTTAAAAATAGACACCCTGTATATACAGGGTGTTTCATCATAAACTGGACAAACATTCAGCATCTCAGTTTCAGTTTTCTCCTTGTGATTCTTAAAAAGTGTTATCAATAGTGTTGACTTTGGTACCAGCTTTTACTTCTGATCAATTAAGGTAAAATACCATCGATTGCGATCACCTTATTTCAGTTTTGCGTTGAATTGTTTTCGATTTGATCAGTATTTAATTTCAATTCCTGTTGTTAGTTAGTCGTGTTATCAAGCGATTCATTCCCCCGTATGGTGATAAGGAAGGTATAGGATAAATCTGTTATCTCATTATCTGTTATCTTTCACGTGTTGCGGTTTAGATAGTTTTCCGTTCTTCTGAAAATAACTGAAAATAAAATGTTCGCTTACTCCTCGCATTTTTACGCCGATTCCCGATTTCCTCTTTTTCCGTGGTCTACCATAACTTCTGTCTGGAGTCTTCCTATCGACCCAGGGAAGTGAAGAGTCTCAACATATATCCATTTCCTATCCATTAAACAGCGATGCCACGTAACTGTTCTTCTTGTAATAAGAACTTAACAGGTTCACATCTCTCGATTTCCTGTAATAAATGCTTAAAACTTTTCCATGCATCATGTGTGAATCTAACTTCGAGCGACATCAATTTTCTTTCCGAAAAGCAGGAAACTTGGATCTGTCCTATCTGTCAGTCAATGGAGCGCCGACTTATAAGTAATTCGGCTGGTTCTCGCACGTTTTCTTCTAATGCTTCTGCTGTGGAACTGACTCCGTCAAGATCTGAGGGCAGCCAGGATTCTCCCTTGAGTCCCTTGACTCTGGAGCATTTTCATCAGATGATGAATAGAATTAGCGAGGTTGCTTCCAGTGTTCTTCGAATAGAAAAGCGTCAAAAAGAAATTTTCAGCCAATTAGCTGCCTGTTCCGCATCCATCAACAAGCATTCGGAGTTATTATCCAACCAACAGCAATCATTAACTGCGCTTGAATCGGATGTGTCAAGTTTGAAAGATGCCCAAAATGACCTATCGAGCCAAATAAAAAATGCTTCGGCTAAAATTGTAAGCCTTGAGTCTAGATTAGATGGCAGATCTGCTGAAAATACACCTGATTTGATACTAGAGATTATGAAAAGAGTGGAGAAATCTCACAATATAATAATTGTCAATTTGCCAGAGAGTTCCAACGACGAAAATAATGCAGTTGAGGTTGTTGAGCATATACGTGGTTCAGCGAGTAAGTTCATGACCAATATTTCACGTATTCCTGGAGAAGATGCAAGTTAACCTAGATGGCTTAGGATTTCCCTTTCTAATGCTGTTATTGCCAGCAAAATCCTCAGGGGCAAGAAATCTTCGCATGGAAACCCACGTTTTCGTGACATAATAATACGGGATGACAAAACGAAAAACCAGGTAGCAGAACTTAAAGCACTCCGTGTAGAACTCCGTAAGAGACAGGACGATGGTGGGAATAAACTCACAATAAAATATGACAGAGGTCGACCAGTTATCGCATCGACATCGAAGGCCCAATCTAAGTCTTCCCCAACAAACCAGATGCCCTAAATTCGTGGCCTGTTGTCTATACCAACGCCCAGTCTCTACTGTCCAAATTCAACGAGTTGCTCACCGTCGTCCAAATAAGGAAACCATTAATTATTTTCATAACCGAAACTTGGTTGCAGTCTTCCATTCCTGACGGTACTTGTAACATTCCAGGCTATACAATATTTCGCCGAGACAGCCTCAGAACTATCGGTCACGGTGGCGTCTGCATCTACTTGAAGGATGATATCGTTGCTTCCTTCAAGATTTCTGTTTTTCATAAAGACTGGGACGGCATAGATAATATCTTCATGGGTCTATCGGATCGGTATATGTCATTCACTCTGGCATGCATTTATAGACCTCGACCTTGCATGGATGATAGGGGTATTGCTGAGTACCTGGAGGACCTATCACTTTCACGTCGTAATATTATAATTGCTGGTGATTTCAACTGTCCTGATCTGGAATGGCCCCTCACCAGATGCCCAACTGAGAATTCACCATCATTTCCATATGCGGACCTCATCGTCAACACAGGGCTTCAACAAATAGTGCAAGAGCCCACTAGGTACAGACATGGGCAGAATCCTTCTACACTGGACTTCATCTTCATATCTGACAGCAATCTTCTATCCGAGCTTTTGTATCTAACCACTCTTGGCAAATCCGATCACGTGGTTTTGAAGTTTGACCTGCAGTTTTTTAGTCCATGTACAACAAAAAAACAAACCAAACTTTTCAAAAGGACCGATTACGAGGGGGGTTCGGCGGTGTTGGGGAGCTACGATTGGTCAGATTTTTTTTCTGGCGATGAGGGCATGGATGCTCTATTGGAGAAGTTTCTCAGGATTGTACTGGATGATGTTTCTTCTAACACTTATTCCAAGTCAGTGACTCACAATCCTAAAAAGCCATGGATAACAGGTAGACGTTACAACTCGATTAAGGTTAAAAAGACTTTATGGCAGCGTTATGTCAGGAGTGGATCTGATGCTGACTACCTTAATCATCGAAATTACTCAAATCACTTGTCATCCTTAATCAGGTCTGCCAAAGCCGATTATGAGAGTGGACTGTTGTCTGAGGGGAACCGATACTTCCGATAGCAAAGTCTCTGTTCCCCTGGTGAAGAATTCATCTGGAGAGCAGTGCAGTAACTATTCTGAGTCTGCTGATGTACTTGCAGTTACGTTTTCCTCCCACTTTACCGAGGAACCTAAGTCGGCCATACCTCCCTTGCTCACTTCTCGATGTCCTAGCTCCCTTGATCATGTACCTCTGTCAGTGGGCATTGTTGAGAAGTATATTTTCAGCCTGAAGGTCACTGCTGCTCCTGGTAGTGATGGAATTACATGTCTCCTCCTTTCGCGATGTTCTGATGCTTTTGCCGAACCTCTTTTCCGTCTATTTCAAAGGTCAATGGTAACTTCGTCACTACCTTCACAATGGCGTACAGCATCTGTGACACCCGTATTCAAAAATGGGGATAAAACCTCTCCTTCCAACTACCACACAATAAGTCTTGTGTCTACAGTTTCTAAAGTATTCGAAAGAATAATTACTAACCTCATTCTCGATTTTGCTAAGTCCAATAATTTGATACCTGATGTTCAGCACGGTTTTCTTCCGGGTCGCTCAACTATGACCAACCTTCTCATGGCAGTGAATGACTGGTCTAGGTATTTGGACGATGGTATTCCGATCGATGTTATCTATTTGGATTTCGCCAAGGCATTTGACAGAGTTCCCCACCGTCGTTTAATTCATAAGTTGGAGCATATGGGAATTCGAGGAAGATTGCTCTCAGGGTTCTGTTCTTGGTCCTATACTTTTTCTACTGTATACAGCAGATCTCCCACAGTCGATAGTTTCACAGTGTCTCCTGTTCGCCGACGATGCAAAATTATACAGTGTTCCGTCCCTTACTTCTAATCAACTGCAGTCGGACCTGAATAATGTTGTTCTCTGGGTGGAAAAATGGTTGCTGCCTCTCAATATAAACAAGTGCTGTGTTCTACACCTCGGCAGAAACAACCCAAGTCTTCCGTATACACTGGGTGGACGGCCTCTCACCGTAGTCCGGAGCCATCGTGATCTTGGGGTAATCGTCAACCGTGATCTTGACTGGTCAGAGCATATAACGGAGGCTTGCAGTAGAGCTAAGAAAGCGGCCTTTCTCATTCAGCGAAATTTCGCAGGTTGTAGTGTGCAGACTGCAAAATTGCTGTACACATCGTACGTGAGGCCAATCCTAGAGTACGCTGGACCAGTTTGGTGGGTCGCTCTTAGACATGATTCGTAGCTTCCCATTTTCCAGTTTCTCTCGGCCAAGTTACGAAGCAAGAATGAGATTATTCGAGCTAACTAGCTTCGAGGACCGACGTGCCAGGGGTGATTTAATAGTGGCTTTCCGGTCGATGCGTGGATTTTTCGGTGTGAACCTTGAACATATATTCCGTTTGAATACAAACCATCTTCGTGGGCATAATTTCAAGCTGGCAAAAGAATCTTTCAAGACCACCTGCCGGATGAACTTTGTGTCTAACAGAATTTTCGACACATGGAATCGTCTCCCGAACGAAGTAGTCAACGCAGCAAGTGTCAACCAATTTAAAAACATGTACGACCGACGGAGGAGAAATACTTAATTTTGTTTCTGTAACTAGCATAAGTTTTATATATTTTTGTATTGCGTGTATAGGTTTAACCTCCACTCTTATTGTTTGATAATAATAATAATAATATATAGTAGAGGACATCGGGAGAATCATTTTCGCCTTATACAATATATCCCGATTTCGAAGCATAAGCGAGAAACAGGGTGTTGAACGTCATTTTTGAGCAAGAGTTTTATGGGTGTGGTCAGTTATGTATAACACTTAGAGTAACAGTTTTTGGTCAAATCTCAGTATTTTTGGGTCCTCTATCCAGAAAAGTTGACGAACTCCGTAACAAATTAACAAAATGGCGGAAAACCTGCAATGTTCCTAATTTTTTTTCGGTTGTCAAATTGAATTTTATTTTTTGAATGAATACAATTTTCTAAGAATTTCTGTGAAAAGTTTTTTTCAAAGATTTAACACAATTTTTTTTACATGTCTACAGCTATAAGAAAAATCACCCGAAATGGATGAAATTTTTACAATTGTACTTCTTTAATTATCAATCACGAATATGAAAACAAAATTGTAAAATATCAAACGGTTTCTATTCTACAGTCATTCAAATGTTTCGTTCAGACCTCTGAAATAATGAAAAAAAATTGTTTTGAGTTCTAAAGTCAAAATAATTAAATTATTGGTATGTCCAAACATTCTAGATGAATTTATAAAAAAAATCAGTGAAAGTCAGTTGGGACTCGAACCGACGTAGGTATTCAATAGGAAAATGGGACTGTTGTAAGGATATTAATATTCGTTGAAGGCAACGGGTGTTCATAGTTCATAGAGTTTGACTACTGGCTAAATTATATTCAGTGAAATTCAAATAGCAGTCAAACTATATGAACTACGAACTATCGTTGCCTGGCAACGAATATTAATCTCCTTAGAACAGTATCTCTGAACCCTTTAGCGTCCACCATTATATAGAAATAATGAAATGATTTAAAATACCTTTTTATTGGTGAGACTGTTTATAAACAGTCTCACCAATAAAAAGGCATTTTTAAATTATTTCATTATTCCTTAGAACAGTCCCATTTCCCTATTGAATACCTACATCGGTTCGAGTCCTAACTAAGTTTCACACTTTTTTTTTTTATAAATTCTTCTATACTGATGGACAAAATTAGCGCACCACCTTGAATTTCGTTAAATTTCAACAATTGATATCTTCCCAATCTTAGTCGGAGTTCAATGTTTTTTCTTTCAATTGTAGCTCTGTTATTGTCGAATTTCCTCCATTAAGCAGAAGTCCGAAAAATAAAATCTTCATGTTGTACAGGGCGTTTAAATAATGTCATGTTTTATAGTCAAATTTTAACGTCTTCTGTGGGCAATGCCAGGTTGCTGAGGCATATAAAATCAATAAAGCGTTGTAGCCTAGTATCTCTTGAGTATTTTGTTTTTTTAAAAACCTATTTATCTTGGAATCGTCCAGAGATATTCAACATTTTATAAACTCTTGTATTTTATGTATTAGGCATGAGTATCTTCGCAACCATTGGTCCGATTTGAATTTTTTTTTTAGTTGTAGCTCTTTTATTGGCGAATATCATACTACAATGAGATGTTCAAAAAAAATGCTTCATGGTGTACAGGGCGGGGTTTTTTCATTACAGTTTAACACCTTCTGTGGGCAATACCAGATACCTGCGGCTTCTAAAAACTATACAGTGATGTAGCCTTATGTTTCCTGAGTATTTTGCTTCTTTAAAAAGCAATTTAGCTTGTACCCTTCCAGAGATATTCACATTTTTATAACATCTTGTATTTCATACAATATATTGACAATGAATATTTTCAGTCAAGTAGTACTGGGGTTTACAGTTGTCACTGTCAACAAATAAATTGTTATTCTCAATAATCATTAATTTAAATAATTGTGGCATTGTTTTGCGTTTAATTTTACCTGTTTTTCTTAATTTGTTTTCGCTTTTTTATTGTGTTGAAAGTTTATTCTTATTTAAATGCCTCCAGCAAACCATCTGAGTGAGCATGATTGCGATAAAATTGTAACATTGAGTGAGGTATGGTTTAGCCACCGTGAGATTACCCAAAGGCTTAATATTCATCATACTACTGTTGGTCGTTGTCTCCGTAGATTTATGGAAACTGGCTCTCACGCTAAAAGACCAGGTCAAGGTCGACCAAGATCTACAAACCAAATAGACGACCGTTTTATACGGCAACAAGTTTTGCGAAATCGGTTTCTTACTGGAAACGAAGTCAAAAATGGCCTTCGAAATGTCCGAAATGTTGCAATTTCATCAAAAACTGCAAGAAGAAGACTCAATGAGTCTGAACTGAGTACAAGGCTCAAAAAAGGGCAAAAGACCCTCTTTGGACCGCAGCCCACAAGCAAGCCAGGTTGGAGCATTTAAATTGGAAGCTAAACGATTGGAAGAGGGTGTTGTTTACCGATGAAGTAGAGAGTGGGATTAAAATCGTCTTATGGACGCATATTTGTTTTGAGAAGGCAAGGGGAACGATTTAGTGAAACATGTATGGTGCCACAACTGGCCTTCAATGGTGGGTCTATAATGTTTTGGGGCGGCATTTCCTTGGATGCTCGCACGGATCTTGTAGCGATTCGAGGTGCAAGGTACATTCAAGAGATTTTACAAGAACATTTTGTGCCTTTTGCACCATACAAAGGCGACAATTTTTTATTGATGGACGATAATGCCAGACCGCATCGAGCCCATATCGTGAGGGAATACCTTAACGACGCGACGTAGGGATACAACGTCTACAGTGCCCGGCGTGTAGTCCTGACCTCAACATAATTGAGCACGTTTGGGATCAGGGGCCTATTGCACCAAATACTTTGCAACTTTTCAAGTGAAACACTTTTCACTTTTCAAATGAATAATCTTGCGCCAAACGCATTTGTAATTGAAAAGTGCAATGTGGAAACGCAAGTGCCATGTGAAAAACACTTCGCAGAAATTAATTCTTGAGAGAAATGTTGTGTAACATAGTTAATTTTCACTTTTCAAATTTGCAATGCAAAGTGCAAAGTGAAAAGTTGCAAAGTATTTTGGTGCAATAGGCCCCAGCTCAAACGGCGTATTCGGCGTCGAAACCCGGCCCCTGAAAATTTGGCTGAGCTAGAAAATGCAGTGATCGAAGAATGGCATAATATTCCCCAAGAATTTATTAATACCCTTTTCAATAGCATTCAGAGACGTCTGCGAGAAGTCATTCGAGCCAGAGAGGCCAATACCCGATATTAAAACATAATTTTTTCTAATTAATAAAATTCATTTAAAATTAATAATTGTGTTAATTTCTAAAGTTTTCTGTACCTTAATATTCTTTTCATTCGACATTGAATACGTAGTTTAAGCTGATCCCAAACGTTTTCGATTACGTTCAGGTCAGGACTACAAGCCGGCCACTGTCGATGTTGAATCCCAACCTCGTTAAGGTATTCACGATATGGAATTATCGTCCATCAGCAAAAAATTGTCGTCTATGTATCTCGCAGAATTTATTGGCCCTTCCTGGATCGCTACAAGATCCATCCATGGGATGATTTTAAGCTGACTCTGAAGTCATCAGTGAAGTAAAAAAAAACCTTTTGCACAGAGAAGAATGAATAAGAATAAACTTTCAACACAAAAATAAACGAAAACAAATTAAGAAAAACAGAAAAAATGCAAGAAGTTATAAAAATGTGAGTATCTCTGGCAGGGTACAAGTTAAATTGCTTTTCAAAAAAGCAAAATACTCAGGAAACATCAGGCTACATTACTGAATAGTTTTTAGAAGCCTCAGGTATCTGGTATTGCCCACCGAAGGCGTTAAACTATAATAAAAAAAACCGAACTAAATTCAAATCGGACAAAGGGTTGATAAAATGTTGAATATCTCTGGACGATTCCAAGATAAATTGGTTTTTAAAAAATCAAAATACTCAAGAGATGCTAGGCTACATCGCTTTATTGTTTTTATATGCCTCAGCAACCTGGCATTGCCCACAGAAGACGTTAAAATTTGACTATAAAACATGACATTATTTAAACGCCCTGTACAACATTATTTTTTTATTTTTCGGATTTCTGTTTAATGGAGGAAATTCGACAATAACAGAGCTAAATTGAAAAAAAAAATATTGAAATCCGACCAAAGATTGGGAAGATATCAATTGTTAGAATTTAACGAAATTTTAGGTGGTGCGCTAATTTTGTCCATCAATAATTCAATTACAGTGGAACTTCCCTACAACGAAAGCGTTAAATCTGCAAAAAAAATCGTTATAAAGAAATTTCGTTATACAGAAAATTTGTTTCTATAGTCGGCAATGTCGCGGTCGACTTCACTGATGAATTTGAGTTTATCATTCAAACTTAAGCACTTCCTTTTAGACATTTTCGCACAACTTTCATATTAGCGTAATGGTTAGATTGAAACGAAACAGCCAGGGGTGTATTTCAAACTGTTTAAGGTCGGAATTTATTACGTACGACCGAAAAAATTTCGGAAAAAACCCACCCTTATACCTTCTTACCAATACCCATTGAAAGAGTGATGTTCTTTGAATATTTCGTTATAGTGAATTTACTTCGTTTTAGAGGGTGTTTTTAACATGGAATTTGGGTTCAAGGGGCTAATATCTTCTACGAAATTCGTTATACAGAGACGTTCGTTATAAGGAAGTTCTACTGTATTTTGACTCTAGAACTCAGAACATTTTTTTTTATTATTTCAGAGGTCTGAACGAAACATTTGATTGACTGTAGACACGAAACCGTTTGATATTTTACAATTCTGTTTTCATATTCGTGATTGATAATTAAAGAAGTACAATTGTAAAAATTTCATCCATTTCGGGTGATTTTTTTTATAGCTGTAGACATGTAAAAAAATTGTGTTAAATCTTTGAAAAAAACTTTTCACAGAAATTCTTAGAAAATTGTATTCATTCAAAAAATAAAATTCAATTTGACAACCGAAAAAAAAAATTAGGAACATTGCAGGTTTGCCGCCATTTTGTAAATTTGTTTTCGGAGTTCGTCAACTTTTCTGAATAGAGGACCCAAAAATACTGAGATTTGACCAAAAACTGTTACTCTAAGTGTTATACATAACTGACCACACCCATAAGAATATTGCTCAAACATGACCCTTTATCTCGCTTATGCTTCGAAAACGGGATATTATATTGCTTAAGGCAAAAAGGATTCTCCCGGTGTCCTGTACATGAATATATATGTTTGTCCAGTTAATGATGAAACACCCTGTATATAAATAATAAAAGCAGAGAATAATATTAATCAATTGAAATCGACTCATACTTTGGAGCTAATCTCGTCATCGTTCAAGGCAAAATGTAAGGAAGTGGTATCAAACAGAGCACCTATGGATGCCCATCTCATCCTTATTAGGACTCATCAGCACAGGATAGCTCTGAATGATACAAAGTTTTCTTGGAACTTAAAACGAAATGGCACTTTCTTTCAGGTATAAATATATCGAAAATTGCTGGAAAACTATCAGGTTTAGGTATAGAAAAACCTTATGACAAAAGTTTCGAAATTAATTTTTACCTTCAACGAGATGAAGAAATAACGGGCGTGCCATTTGAAATAAGAAAGTTCTTCACCATTATTCGTAGTAGATGATTGAGAATGAATTATGATCACTCTGTACATTCCAGAGTTCTATTTTTTTTCTCTTTATAGGACTAGCTAATATGTATACTGAAAAAACATTGTCGGTATCGCTTGCGTAAATGGTTCCTTCATAAATTACTATTCAAAATGTATACAGGTTGTCCCGGAAAATGTGGGAAATTTCTCGGATTCAGATAGAACATGAAACATGAAGATAACAAGTTCCCATAATTTTTTTTCTAGCGGCCCCCCCTACGAAGATACGACCTCCTAAATGACTCCACTGGAAATCCATGTCAATGGAAAAAGTTTCAAACTACTCGATATAATTTGATGAAAATTTGATATGATGAATAGTATTAAGGACCTCTTAAATCACCGCATTCATCTTTCAATTAGCTTCTTCAGTTTACCAGGGGTGGTCTGGGTTGTTCATTTTAATGCTTACATTTTTAACACCCTGTATGATAAGGTGCTAAAAAAACAAATTTGGATACCTTGAACATTAAGCTGAAGAAAAGGTATTCTTGTTCAGTGCCGATAAAATGAACCGTTTTCGAAAAAAAAAATGAAAAAAGTAAGTAATTGAAATTTATTCGACTAAAATGAATTTCCAGTGGCGTCATTTAGGAGGTCGTATCTTCGTCTTCATCTTATTTTTTTATGTTCTACCTGAATCCGAGAGATTTCCCACATTTTCCGGGACAGCCTGTATATACAGGGTATCCAGCCGATTGACGTCAATAAATTATTTTTAGATTCCTCAGACCTATCCAAAAATATGTAGTGTGATTTTTTTGTAGTTCTCGAGTTATGATTTTTTGAGTGTTTTTTCAATGTATTTTGCCAGCTGTGTTTGAAAAAATTCAATTAATATTTTGCAGTTTTTATTTTTTAACATGGTCGTTCTGAATGTTGCTTCAATAAAAAAATAATCAGCTTCCTGAAATCACTACAAGCTATACAAAAGAGGCTTGAAATCTAGAACTTCAGTTTTCAGTAGGAGGTACATTCATTTTCGATTCAGAAATTTTTTAACTTTTGGCTAAGTTTAAAAACTTTGCGGAGTCCTTAGCTTCGAAAGTCATAGGAAAAACAAGGTACTTGATCGGACTTGTTGTAATCAGCCTTGGAAGGCGGATGGGCTGAAAATCATTGAAACTCGATAAAATTTGTTTTTCTTCTTTTTTCATTTTTATGGTAAATTAAACTTAAAAATGGGATTTCAATTTGATTTTAATTGAAATTCCTGTGAAACAAAATGTAGCTTGTGTAATTTATACAATAATTTTGTTCTCACCACTGATGGAAAATGTTAACATTTGTCAGAATTACTATTTGTGAAATTACCTGTTTTGGGATAGAAAATAAAAGGCATTAATACTGAAAATAACTATTTACTTCAATAATTTTTCAAAATGCGTGCCTCCAATGTGAATACATTATTATCGAAAACGTTCCAAAAAGTGACCTGTCAATTGCCTGAAGCTATTCGAATTTTCCTGTTTTATTTTTCATCCCGCTTCTGAAAGTTTTTGACTCAATTCTGTTTCGTTGTTGTTTTCTTTCGCGTACACCAGCTCTTCGTAAAGTCTCCAAAGAAAAAAAACTATTCCAGAAAGATGGATTGGGTGTGCAGGCTAATCGAATGGCCTGCGCGTCTGCAAGACCTCAACCTCATCGACTTTTTTATCTGGGCATTTTACAAAGAGCTGGTGTACGCGAAGGAAATCAACAACGAAACAGAATTGAGTCAAAAACTTCCAGAAGCGGAATGAAAATTAAACAAGAACGTTCGAGTACCTTCAGGCATTTGACATGTCACTTCTTAGAACGTTTTCGATAATGTATTCAAATTGGAGGCACGGATTTTGAAAAAACCATTGATGTGAATAGTAATTTTTAGTATTATGTGCCTTAAATTTTCTATCCCAAAACAGGTAATTTCACAACTAGCAATTCTGACAAACGTTAACATTTTCCATCAGTGGTGAGACCAAAATTATTGTATGAATTACACGAGCCACATTTGTTTCACAGGAATTTCAGTTAATAGTTATTTAATCAACTGGACAATCAAAGACAGCGATTAATGGTCAAGATATTTTAACGCGTTCGCTCTGCTCACGCGTTAATAGTTCGAGACCATTAGTCGCTTGATTAATAACCGAGTTGATTACAAGATTTTTCCGACGATCTAAATATTAATTGTGTTTGAATTCTTCATTGAAATACATTCCCATTTTGAACAAGACTTACATTTGTCTTAATAAAATTTCTATGTATCTATGTTCCAGTAGAGTTTTGACATTTCTCATAGTGCTTCTGAATACTTTGTGAACGGTTGCCATGAGGATTGCACATTAAAATAGCCGAAATTGAGCATTAAAATGGGTCATTAATGATCAATTTCGTACACGTTAAAATCACCTTTTATTTTGAGGTCGGCGGAAAAATCAATTTAAAATCCAATTTTAAAGTTTAATTTACCATAGATACGAAAAAAGAAGAGAAACAAATTTTATCGAGTTTCAATGATTTTCAGCCTTTCTGCCTTTCAAGGCTGACCAAGTCCTTTTTTTTTCCTATGACCTTCATAGCTTAGGACTCAGCAAAGTTTTTAAACTGAGCCAAAAGCTTTATTTATTTCTGAATCGAAAATGAATGTTTTCAAGACTTTTCTGGATAGCTTGCAGTGATTTCAGGAAGCTGATTATTTTTTTTTATTGAAGCAACATTCAGGACGACCATGTTAAAAATATAAAAACTGCAAAATACCCGGCTGGCAAAATACATCGAAAAAACACATAAAAAAATTATAACTCGAGAACTACAAAAAATCGCATTATATCCATGGGGTATTTTTAGATAGCCACAGGTCTAAGGAATCTAAAAATAATTTATTGACGTCAATCGCCTGGACAACCTGTATATATGGGGTTCCTACATCCTCTGACGCATCCCGCATTTCGACAGCCATGACTTTCTATACTCCTATTTTTCCTGAGCTATTGCAATAATGTAGTAGCCAGGAGATAGAACTTTCTACTATAGTTTATATTTGAACAATCAAAAAGCTCTTTCCTTTCACGAAAATGGTTGGACTGAAAAAAATCAATTATATTATATTACCCATAAAAAAGTGCCTGCAGAATGTGATAACAGATTTCGAATACGAGTTGAATAAGAGAGATTATTGAAAGTGACAATTTCTGAATTTTCATTCCTAACTCAAACAGAAATGGTATGCTGTCGTTAACAAATGCATGAAACCTTGGAGCTTGATACATTGAGGCTCTGCCGAAATCATAAGAGAAATCTGCTGCAAATCGAACAGAAACAAGCATTTAGCGCAATTCAGGTACACATAGCTCCAGAATGGCCCAGAAGATTGAAGCACTCAAAACAAATACAATAAATATGTAAGGTTTTGAAAAGATACATTGGATGATATTGCCAAACAGGGATCTACATAGCTAGCTATATAATTATATTTTCATACCTTTCCCTTACGAATAACAGCTGCATATTGGGATTCACTAGCATCAAGAGTTACGTTCTCTATTAAACAGTGATCAACTTGAAAGTCCAACATAATATCATCCAATATAGAAACAAGTATTATTTTCTCTCTATCTCCTATGCCTTTGAGAACTCCACCATTTTCGAAAGCTGTTTTAACATTTATTTCATATTTTCCCTCATTCAAGATGAAGGAATCATTAGGGCCTCCATTTTCCAAAGTTTCACCAAGACTTGGTACTACAGTAACATTATCATGTGGGTATAACACTTTAACTTGTTCCAGAAATCTTATGTAACAATCAACTTTGCTATTTTTTGTAATGAGCCATATTTTAGTATCTAAAACATTACAATTTACAATTAATTTTGAGGTCACTCCATATAAAATGAAAACATAAAAAGTGATTAACTGACTTTTTGCACCTTTGATATTAATATCTTGTACTTTATTTTGTCTTCTAAGAAGGGCTTTTCTGAGTAATGGATTCTCCAAAATTTCTATTTCGCTCTTTATTTCCAACAATCTTAAATGTATATTAGTTAGTTCATCGATATGCTCTTGATTGGAATTCTCATCAATAGCAGATTCCTCTAATCCTATTTCAATTAATTCTCTACTATGCTGCAATCTTCTTGCTTCAGTTAGTAAAGAATTCAAACGTGAAGCCGTCACCTTTGGAATCACCCCATTCTTCATATCATAATATAACCTCAGTCTTGATTCCAAATGTTTAGATCTCCAATCAACAGTGTCATCATCATCTAAATCCCAAGGCATAAATAAATGAATGTAGAAAAATCTCAACATATCAACCACATTGGCCGTTGAAGACAAGTTTAGGGCTACAGTTTCATCTTGTGTTTTAGTAGGCCACAATTGTATCAATGGTACATGATGTTTCTCGGGGATATGAATGTCATCTTGAACTGCTATCACTCTAATTAAGGCTTGCAAACTAGAAAAATTTACATCCAAAACAAATATCAATACAATTGTGGGAAAGGGAATTTTCAGAAAATCGCAAGTTGTTCTTGAAATCTTCCAAATTCCTTGCCATCCATTCTGGTCAATAGTAAGTTCCAAATAAAATCCCCATTCTTTCATCAATGCTGATGCAGGAAGTATTTCGAAGCCATCAAAAACATCTTTATATTCCCTCAGACGTTGTTGCAGACTCTTATCGTAATTAAATACTTGATTCATGATATTTTTCCTGAAAAACTAATTCTTGCCAGGAAATATTTCAAATTTACAATTTTCAAACGTTTTTATTTATGTTCTGTGCGTTTAACCCACAGAATAATCAGAATATTCATTCATCCATAGATGAATAAACTCTATGATGAATGCATAGAGTCTATGCATTCATCCATAGAATTAATAAATGTTATTAGTTCAATGCATTCATCATCCTTCATCATTTTATATGACATTTGGCGAATCGTGCGCACAGATAAACAAACCCCTAATCTTTGACAGTGCGGTAGTGCCAAACTTACCTTGCAGAATGGCGCGCTTTCCCCCGAAAGTGTGGTTACGTGGTACCTCTAGAATTTCGATGTTTTTGCGTTAATTATTAAATTTACCTGAAATGAAACTATTCGAATCGTTATGTGAATTATAGACCAAATCGGAGCAGTGTTTTTGTGTTTTTATAGTGGAAATAGTGACGTGAAGATGGAACATTTTTGGAACTTTGGGGGCCCATATCTTCTAAACTAAAACAGACCGCCACCTGTTGGTTTCACTAATGTTGTTCAGGAAGACTCAATGAATACAATGACACCAAAATCTGGTCGATATCTGCTGGTCACCGTTATCTTAATATTTACCCTCAGATTGCAAATCAGTTCATTGTAGGTTGTTGGTCCTCCAATCTCGCCTGGACCATAGACAACTGTCAGAACTGCACGTAGCCTATTGTCGCTTTAACCTCTTATTTCAGTATTTATATCGGAGGTTTTGATAGCAGAATACGACAAGCTCTCTCTACTTCTTAGGATCATTTAATATTAAGGTACACATACAACATATTATTTCACAAGGTAATCCTGTCGAATCAACAATGACCTTGAAATCTGAGTGCGCGTTACGGCAAATGCATAGCTACGTTGCCAGATTGGATAATAGAGAGTTGAAGTGCGCGAAGCACGTAAGCCCGAACGTGGACGTAGACGTGAGAAAATTAACGTTTACGTCTTGGAGTAAAAATAGAGTTGAAGTGCTGCCATACGTACGTACGGCAGACGATTAGAGACTAAAGCTAACCTATTATTTCTTTTTGTGTATTCTGACAGAAAGTTTCTGATTTTAGCGATTCAGATTGTCTGTTTCCTATAAACAAATTGATGATGTGAACATATATTTGTAGGATTACTTCATTACATTCGAATTTCAAAATGAATAATAATGAAATAACTTGAGTTCTTGCCGAAAGCAGGAATTTTAGAGAGGAAATCATCACAAATGAGTTACTTGTATGTAAATATCACTCTCATTTGAAAGGAAAATGCCACTTTGTAACTATCGAAATAATATATTAGTTCTTGGTACTTATATGCAATCTCGTAACAGAAGTATTGCATTGAAAAAATTCAACACTTCTCAGAAACATGCAAAATCACAGTTTATAAATAATAAGGAAGATATTAAGTAAAAAGTTAATAATCGTGTTCTCAAAACAAAGTTTCAGCTACTAGATTGTTTTTAAATTTTTAGGTTAGAAGCAATTCATTTCAAAATTCCAGCATTCGCCTTCATCGGTCGGATTCGTTCAACTTTCGGTTACGTACGTACGTACTACGTACGTACGTAACAGGACGCTAGTTTACGTCGCACGTAAAGCCGGCCCAAGCGTGAACGTAAGAAACTGACGAGTGCGCATGAGCACATGTCAATTGTAACGTTTACGTCTACGTCCTTGGCAGCACTTCAACTCTCTAATACATCAGGTATTTAACGAATGTCGTAAAAATAATTTAATTTGTCAACGTTTGATACTTTTCACAGTTTCTGTCTAATAGACAGTTGATATATTATATTCTTCCTGAAACGAAAATATGATTATGTATATTTTTCTGTAACATAGGACGCTTGAGTGCAGAGTGAAATAGTTCTTTCCTTTAAGAGATGTTCGAACTGGGCAATTATAAACTGAAAAATTATAAAACTAAGATTGTAACAGCTTTTTTACATAGCAGTACATAACAACCAAATTTTACTATTGTAATTCTATAAGAAAATGTGTCGTTGTTTTCAGATCTAGATTGAAAAAAATTAGGAAACTGAAATCTAAGTAAAAAAATGATAACCAATTTCAAGAATTAATTTTCAATTGGCGATTGATTACAATAAATTCCAGGTGCACAATCTGGCAACATTAACGCTCAAATTGCATGCGCAATACGGCGTTTAAATTCTACCCAAGGGCATTTGTGGATTCGACAGGATTACCTTTCACAAACCTGTACTTGACTATTGCAGAATTGGTAAATAGTATATAAAATTTTTCTGCATATCTTCTTGATTTAAACTATAGGATAGGCTGACCAGATCAATTGTTGTTCGATGACGGACAACCCAAAAAAAAGGATTCGTTGGTATTGATAACCTTTTTTAGGTCCACCAAAGATTACAAGATTTTTTTCGACGATCTCAACATGAATTGTGTATAAATTCTTGTTTGAAATAAGTAATGCTTCTGAATACTTTGTAAATAAGTAGTGCTTCTGAGTACTTTGTGTACGGTTGCCATGAGGATTGCACAATAAAATAGCAGAAATTGAGCATTAAATTGGGTCATTAATGATAAATTTCGTTCACATATCACTTGTCATTTTGAGATCGACGGAAAAAGAAATTTCCTCTGATTTTAACAGTTAAATTCAAGATTTTGAGTTTTGACGGACGCTTATCAATGACGGACTCCTCGTACGATTGACGGACTGTGCGTCGCAATGACGGACGTCTGGTCACCCTACTATAGGACGATACAGCAAATTTGTTTTTTAAGCAAGGCATATTTTCTATAGACGAACCTTATTATCTTACATCAGCCTTCTGCTGATTCCATAAGCACTTTAATACTGTTTGTGATATTTCTTCAAGTTTAGAAAGTTTTTCCCGATAAAGAAACACACAGCAGAAAAGGAGAGAAAACCATGACTTTTGTCATGATTCTGTCATGGATGGATTAGAACATCATGTACCTGATCAATTTAATTAAAAACAAATGTAATGATATGTTTACATTTCCTCCTCACTCCACCTTCACAAGAACATATCGTACATATTGGTTTTGTTTTAGGTACTATAATAATATCACTCTCCACAATCAATGAACCATCAATTTTATGAGGTTCTTTATTAAGGGCTAGGGCAATAGTTTTTGAACACAAGGAGCAAATGTCTATAAAACTGAACCCACAATTTGTTTTCCAACACATTATAATATGACATGCATTGAGAATTTCTTCTCGAACTTCTCCTTCTACTGGGGCTCTAGAATTAGAGGTTAAAACTCCTTAAATAACCAGAAATTCTAACGGCTGCACTTCACTTCATATACGTGTTTACATGTACGATATTAATGAACTAAAAGAAATTTTTAATATAGTTTAAGATTGACAACATCTACAACTGACTTGTAACCTTTATATTAATTAAACACTTGAATATTAGTTATAAAATGATTGAAATATTGATTAAATCACAAAATAATTCATCAAAGATTCCAACTCCATATTAATTTCCAGATTATTCGTAAAAATTTCAATGAAACTCTAATAACTTATCTGTCCAAAACAAGATTGTTTACATTTACTACTATCTTAGCTCAGCTTCTATTCTCGCCACCTTGGCGCTGATATCGTCATGGAATATGCGAATCCAATTAACATTGAGGGCGCTGCGAACTGTAAACAAACTTTGACGTTTGTCAGTACTATTTTCAAGATTAGTATAGCGAGTTAGAGGTTTTTGTACGTTTTTCCTGAAAATCTATATATTTATTGGACATATTCACTGCGTTCGGCAATTACATCGGACTTGTCGGATTGCTCGGAATTTCAATGAAACTCCAATGACTTATCTGTCCAAAACAAGACTGTTTACATTTACTACTATTTTAGCTCAGCTTCGAAACTCGCCACCTTGGTGCTGATATCGTCATGGAATATGCCTGACTTCTGCTGACCAGCGATACGCACTCTGGTGGTTGAAATCGAAATAGAGCTAAGATAGTAGTAAACAAGACGTTGAACGTATTTCAGTGTAATAATTTCGTAATTGTTCATAAACTTTTGTTTAGAAGAAATATTCAAGGGAAAATTGAAATTGTTATCCTCTTGAATATAGGCCCTTTCTATTTGAAGCCGCATCACTTCCAAACTGATGTAAAATCAGTTGATGCGCGTTCTATTTGACAATGTTGTGATTTTGAACTGATGCGCATCACTTCCAACTGATGTTGCTTTCTGACAGAATCAGTTTAATTTCCACATCACTTCAGTTCATCATAACAATAACATAACCTAACATTTTGGTGAAATTTTACAATTTACTTCTAAACATAACAGAAAGTGAATTATTATCCTCGGTTTTCATTCCTTGTAATGAATAATTCATATTACTCTCCACAATAAATGAACCATCAATTTTATGAGGTTCTGTATTAAGGGCTAGGGCAATAGTTTTTAAACACAAAGAGCAAATGTCTATAAAACTGGACCCACAATTTGTTTTCCAACACATTATAATATGACATGCATTCAGAACTTCTTCTCAAACTTCTCCTTCTACTGGGGCTCTAGAATTAGAGGTTAAAACTCTTAAAATTTCCAGAAATTCTAACGGCTGCACTTCACTTCATATACGTGTATACATGTACGATATAAATGAACTGAAAGAAATTTTTTTAATATAGTTTAAGATTGACAACATCTACAACTAGACTTACTGACTTGTAACCTTTATATTGATTAAACACTTGAATATTAGTGATAAAATGATTGAAATAATTATTAAATCACTAAATAATTTAACAAAGATTCCAATTCCATATTAATTTTCAGATTATTCGTAAAAATTTCGATGAAACTCCAATGACTTATCTGTCCAAAATAAGATTGTTTACATTTACTACTATCTTAGCTCAGCTTTGATTCTCGCCACCTTAGCGCTGATGTCGTCATGGAATATGCCAATAGTTATCACTTCTTTCCTCAGGAAAACAAAATGAAAATAAATCTTGAAAACGAGTTTGGAAGGGAACTAATAGTAAAAGAAAGGCTTGTATCTTAGATACTTCAATAAATATAGGAAAGTAATTCATATTGTCGCTTTAACCTCTTACGCCAAATTTGTATCGGAGGTTTTGATAGCAGAATACGACAAGCTCTCTCTACTTCTTAGGATCATTTAACATTAATAAGGTACACATACAACATATTATTTCACAAACCTGTACTTGGCTACTGTAGAATTGGTAAAGAGTTCATAAAACATTTCTACCTATCTTCTTGCTGCTTTGCTGTATCGTCCTATAGTATAAATATATTATAGGACGATACAGCAAATTTTGATTTTTATGCAAGGCGAACCCTAATTTTCTTACATCAGCCTTCTGATGATTCCATAAGCACTTATGTTTGTGATATTTCTTCAAGTTTGGAAAGTTTTTCCCCGATAAAGAAACACACAGCAGAAAAGGAGGGAAAACCATGAGTTTTGACATGATTCTGTCATGAATGGATTGATTAGAACATCATACACCTGATCAGTTCAATTAAAACAATTGTAATGATATGTTTACATTTCCTTCTCACTCCACCTTCACAAGAACATATCGTGCATATTAGTTTTGTTTTACTTTATCACTCTCCACAATCAATGAACCATCAATTTTATGAGGTTCTGTATTAAGGGCTAAGGCAATAGTTTTAAACACAAAGAGCAAATGTCTATAAAACTGGACCCACAATTTGTTTTCTAACACATTATAATATGACATGCATTCAGAACTTGTTCTTGAACATCTTCTACTGGGGCTCTAGAATTAGAGGTTAAAACTCCTAAAATTTCCAGAAATTCTAACGGTTTCGCAAACGACTGTCAAAATGAAAATAGGTGTTTTTCATTCTATGGAAGGTCTACTTTCAAACTATCGCGAAATAATTCCTTGCACTCCCTGCCTTCAGGGTGATTTCATCCCCCAAACTTGGAAAATTCAAGATTTTTTTTTAATATTTCGCAAACGACTGTCAAAATAAAAATAGGTGTTTTTTATTCTATGGAAGGTCTACTATCAATCTATAAAGAATAATTTCTTGCACCCCCTGCCTTCAGGGTGATTTCATCCCCCAAACTTGGAAAATTCAAGATTTTTTTTTAATATTTCGCAAACGACTGTCAAAATAAAAATAGGTGTTTTTCATTCTATGGAAGGTCTACTATCAATCTATAAAGAAATAATTTCTTGCACCCCCTGCCTTCAGGGTGATTTCATCCCCCAAACTTGGAAAATTCAAGATTTTTTTTTTAATATTTCGCAAACGACTGTCAAAATAAAAAGAGGTGTTTTTTATTCTATGGAAGGTCTGCTATCAATCTATAAAGAAATAATTTCTTGCACCCCCTGCCTTCGGGGTGATTTCATCCCCCAGACTTGGAAAATTCAAGATTTTTTTTTTATTATTTCGCAAACGACTGTCAAAATAAAAATAGGTGTTTTTCATTCTATGGAAGGTCTACTATCAATCTATAAAGAAATAATGTCTTGCACTCCCTGCCTTCGGGGTGATTTCATCCCCCAGACTTGGAAAATTCAAGATTTTTTTTTTATTATTTCGCAAACGACTGTCAAAATGAAAATAGGTGTTTTTCATTCTATGGAAGGTCTACTATCAATCTATAAAGAAATAATTTCTTGCACCCCCTGCCTTCAGGGTGATTTCATCCCCCAAACTTGGAAAATTCAAGATTTTTTTTTTAATATTTCGCAAACGACTGTCAAAATAAAAATAGGTGTTTTTTATTCTATGGAAGGTCTACTATCAATCTATAAAGAAATAATTTCTTGCACCCCCTGCCTTCGGGATGATTTCATCCCCCAGACATGGAAAATTCAAGATTTTTTTTTTAATATTTCGCACACGACTGTCAAAATGAAAATAGGTGTTTTTCATTCTATGGAAGGTCTACTATCAATCTATAAAGAAATAATTTCTTGCACCCCCTGCCTTCAGGGTGATTTCATCCCCCAAACTTGGAAAATTCAAGATTTTTTTTTAATATTTCGCAAACGACTGTCAAAATAAAAATAGGTGTTTTTTATTCTATAAAAGGTCTACTTTCAAACTATCGTGAAATAATTCCTTGCACTCCCTGCCTTCAGGGTGATTTCATCCCCCAAACTTGGAAAATTCAAGATTTTTTTTTTAATATTTCGCAAACGACTGTCAAAATAAAAATAGGTGTTTTTTATTCTATGGAAGGTCTGCTATCAATCTATAAAGAAATAATTTCTTGCACCCCCTGCCTTCGGGGTGATTTCATCCCCCAGACTTGGAAAATTCAAGATTTTTTTTTTATTATTTCGCAAACGACTGTCAAAATGAAAATAGGTGTTTTTCATTCAATGGAAGGTCTACTATCAATCTATAAAGAAATAATTTCTTGCACCCCCTGCCTTCAGGGTGATTTCATCCCCCAAACTTGGAAAATTCAAGATTTTTTTTTAATATTTCGCAAACGACTGTCAAAATAAAAATAGGTGTTTTTCATTCTATGGAAGGTCTACTATCAATCTATAAAGAAATAATTTCTTGCACCCCCTGCCTTCAGGGTGATTTCATCCCCCAAACTTGGAAAATTCAAGATTTATTTTTTAATATTTCGCAAACGACTGTCAAAATAAAAATAGGTTTTTTCATTCTATGGAAGGTCTACTATCAATCTATAAAGAAATAATTTCTTGCACCCCCTGCCTTCAGGGTGATTTCATCCCCCAACTTGGAAAATTCAAGATTTTTTTTTTATTATTTCGCAAACGACTGTCGAAATGAAAATAGGTGTTTTTCATTCTATGGAGGTCTACTATCAATCTATAAAGAAATAATGTCTTGCACTCCCTGCCTTCGGGGTGATTTCATCCCCCGGATTTGGAAAATTCAAGATTTTTTTTTAATATTTCGCAAACGACTGTCAAAATGAAAATAGGTGTTTTTTATTCTATAAAAGGTCTACTTTCAACCTATCAAGAAATAATTTCTTGCACCCCCTGCCTTCGGGGTGATTTCATCCCCCAGACTTGGAAAATTCAAGATTTATTTTTTAATATTTCGCAAACGACTGTCAAAATAAAAATAGGTGTTTTTTATTCTATGGAAGGTCTGCTATCAATCTATAAAGAAATAATTTCTTGCACCCCCTGCCTTCGGGGTGATTTATCCCCCAGACTTGGAAAATTCAAGATTTTTTTTTATTATTTCGCAAACGACTGTCGAAATGAAAATAGGGTTTTTTCATTCTATGGAAGGTCTACTATCAATCTATAAAGAAATAATTTCTTGCACCCCTGCCTTCAGGTGATTTCATCCCCCAAACTTGGAAAATTCAAGATTTTTTTTTTAATATTTCGCAAACGACTGTCAAAATGAAAATAGGTGTTTTTTATTCTATGGAAGGTCTACTTTCAAACTATCGCGAAATAATTCCTTGCACCCCTGCCTTCAGGGTGATTTCATCCCCCAGACTTGGAAAATTCAAGATTTTTTTTTTAATTTCGCAAACGACTGTCAAAATAAAAATAGGTGTTTTTTATTCTAAAAAGGTCTACTTTCAATCTATGGAAAATCATTTCTTGCACTCCCTGCCTTCAGGGTGATTTCATCCCCCAGACTTGGAAAATTCAAGATTTTTTTTTAATATTTCGCAAACGACTGTCAAAATGAAAATAGATGTTTTTCATTCTATGGAAGGTCTACTATCAATCTATAAAGAAATAATTTCTTGCACCCCCTGCCTTCAGGGTGATTTCATCCCCCAGACTTGGAAAATTCAAGATTTTTTTTTAATATTTCGCAACGACTGTCAAAATGAAAATAGGTGTTTTTTATTCTATGGAAGGTCTACTTCAAAATATCGCGAAATAATTCCTTGCACCCCTGCCTTCAGGGTGATTTCATCCCCCAGACTTGGAAAATTCAAAATTTTTTTTTATTATTTCGCAAACGACTGTCAAAATAAAAATAGGTGTTTTTATTCTATAAAAGGTCTACTTTCAATCTATGGAGAAATCATTTCTTGCACTCCCTGCCTTCAGGGTGATTTCATCCCCCAGACTTGGAAAATTCAAGATTTTTTTTTAATATTTCGCAAACGACTGTCAAAATAAAAATAGGTGTTTTTTATTCTATGGAAGGTCTGCTATCAATCTATAAAGAAATAATTTCTTGCACCCCCTGCCTTCAGGGTGATTTCATCCCCCAGACTTGGAAAATTCAAGATTTTTTTTTATTATTTCGCAAACGACTGTCAAAATGAAAATAGGTGTTTTTCATTCTATGGAAGGTCTACTATCAATCTATAAAGAAATAATTTCTTGCACCCCTGCCTTCGGGGTGATTTCATCCCCCAGACTTGGAAAATTCAAGATTTTTTTTTAATATTTCGCAAACGACTGTCAAAATAAAAATAGGTGTTTTTTATTCTATGGAAGGTCTACTTCAATCTATAAAGAAATAATTCTTGCACCCCTGCCTTCGGGGTGATTTCATCCCCCAGACTTGGAAAATTCAAGATTTTTTTTTATTATTTCGCAAACGACTGTCAAAATGAAAATAGAATAGAATAAAAAACACCTATTTTTATTTTGACAGTCGTTTGCGAAATATTAAAAAAAAAATCTTGAATTTTCCAAGTTTGGGCGATGAAATCACCCTGAAGGCAGGGGGTGCAAGAAATTATTTCTTTATAGATTGACAGTAGACCTTCCATAGAATGAAAAACACCTATTTTTATTTTGACAGTCGTTTGCGAAATTTAAAAAAAAAATCTTGAATTTTCCAAGTTTGGGGGATGAAATCACCCTGAAGGCAGGGGGTGCAAGAAATTATTTCTTATAGATGATAGTAGACCTTCCATAGAATGAAAAACACCTATTTTCATTTTGACAGTCGTTTGCGAAATATTAAAAAAAAATCTTGAATTTTCCAAGTCTGGGGGATGAAATCACCCGAAGGCAGGGGGTGCAAGAAATTATTTCTTTTAGATTGATAGTAGACCTTCCATAGAATAAAAAACACCTATTTTTATTTTGACAGTCGTTTGCGAAATATTAAAAAAAAATCTTGAATTTTCCAAGTTTGGGGGATGAAATCACCCTGAAGGCAGGGGGTGCAAGAAATTATTTCTTTATAGATGATAGTAGACCTTCCATAGAATGAAAAACACCTATTTTCATTTTGACAGTCGTTTGCGAAATAATAAAAAAAAAATTTTGAATTTTCCAAGTCTGGGGGATGAAATCACCCCGAAGGCAGGGAGTGCAAGACATTATTTCTTTATAGATTGATAGTAGACCTTCCATAGAATGAAAAACACCTATTTTTATTTTGACAGTCGTTTGCGAAATAATAAAAAAAAAATCTTGAATTTTCCAAGTCTGGGGGATGAAATCACCCCGAAGCAGGGGGTGCAAGAAATTATTTCTTTATAGATTGATAGCAGACCTTCCATAGAATAAAAAACACCGTATTCCGTAAATCAACCGATGCAACCAGACCGGTTGATCATATTTTGACAGCGGTCATCTCTGGTGTTTTGGTTGAAATTTATTTACGGAACGTAAGTATTTCAGTTGCTGTGTGACTATTTAGGTTAGGTTCAACTTCAAAATAATTTTATTCATTAGAATTTAGTCCACAGGAACTGGAAGATGAAAATGATAATCATAATCAACAGAAGAAGAAGGAATCATTTGGTAATACAAAAAAGAAATGTTCACATTCAACCAGATATTGTTCCCACTTAAAAAATTTAAAAGTAGAGTACATTTTATCCTGCTTTTTTGACCATGAAGTGAATATTGTCAGTTTAGTTATTTTGATATTTGCAATAAAAAAATAGGGTACCTACGAATATTTTTTTGTAATGAGAAAAAATGCATTAATAAGATATATATTTTAATAAAATCAGAAAATAAATCGACACGACATAAAATGAAATAAATATTCAGTCTAATTCAACAACACAAATCACAGCACAGAACATAAAATATCACAGCTAGCACAACGATTTAAGTCCAAAATAACCCATGATATTCATGAAATAACTTAAATCTCAAAAGACAAAAACAATAACAAACCAAAGAAACCGAACGAAATCCTTGGTTGTTCTGGTACCTGAATATTACCGCTTTTTTCTGTAACCGGGTTCCGTAAATAAACTGTTCGCAGAAACCAACCGAGAATATTATATTTACGGAACAGAAAATTACCAACCAAACCAACCAAGTTGATTTACGGAATATAACCCAATTTTTCTCTTTAATTTTATAACTTTATAAAACATTAACCACAATCCACTAATTTACTTTCAATATGTCCAATAAATATATAGATTTTCAAGAAAATCGTACAAAAACCTCTATCTCGCCATACTAATCTTCAAAATAGTACTGACAAACGTCAAAGTTTGTTTACAGTTCGCAGCGCCATCAACGTAAATTGGATTCGCCAATTCGAAAACACGGGATATGATATAGTTCATTTCAAAATGATTGGCATCTCGGGCGGCTGTGAGAAGTCGAAAATATGTTGGTATCGGTCCGTTCGGTGAATTTCGATTTGCCGATTTTAGGTTGGTGTTGAAAATATCACTGACTTTGACTTTTCCAAATTTGTAAATAATCTAAGAGTTAACCTATTGAAAATATTTCGAATTTATTTGTTAATATCAGTTTATATACTTGATTTAATCGACAAGTGGATTTAAATATCTCTTAAATCTACTTTGATTTGATTACTGAATTGAAAGAGATTCCTCTCATCTTACTGCAAGGGAACGCCAGGCAGTGTATCGGTGTTAGCAGATATTTCTGCTAGTATTAATAATGGCATTGTGCTCGTTTTTCAGGTAAACGATCATGTACAATGTGTTTTCTGATTAAGTAAGTTTTAAAATTCAGATTTCTCCTAGAACTGTCCGAAGAATTTCGGAGAGAAAAAAGTAGAAGGCAGTTGCTAGAGCCAGAGTTAGCACTGGAAGGAAACCTATTCACATGATTATACCTTCAAAGAGACATTAAACGACTTTATTTTTTCTAAAATCAAAAACAATGAGTGTATTTGATGGATTTTTACCTGGATGTGATCTAATTCTTGACAGTGGTATCAATGATACGGATTAGCATAAAACATAGACATAGAATAGAATGGACAGGGCGTCCACGTGACTTTTACTCTACGTTTCGTGATCCCAACATAAGAGAGAGAGATACTGTGAAGGATGGAGTAATATTAGTGTGGTGCATAGACTAAAATAAACTAATATTACTCCATCCTTCACAGCATCTCTCTCTCTTAATGTCACAGAGCATAAAAATATCTAATGCGATCCATGTTTTTATTATAATGTTCTGTGCACCGCACTAATATTACTCTATCTTATTCTGAAGTCAATGTTCTCTCTCACACGTCCTGTCCATTCTTTTCTATGTCTATGGCATAAAACAATGAATGGGGAACTATTTCATTAATGGATTACTGAACAATTAATACCTTCTCTGCAGTTATTCGATACAAAGTGTGTCATTATCATGGGTAATGCACCATATCATTCAATCAGAGTTGATTATATACTACGACTGCTTCTCATAAAAAAGTAATTCGGCAAGGGCTACAAGAACATAAGTTTCCTATAAATGATAAACTTAAAAATACTTGAATCCTTTGTTGGATTTTATAGAAAGTTGAATTGTTAATACAATTTTGATGTTTACTCAAACAGTTATTTTACATGTTATGTTCGCTTCGGAGCACTGCATTCAGAAGATAATTCTAATATTTAAAATAAAAGTAAAATGTATAAGTCTATAAGTATTCCACTGTACTTTTAATAATTATTTTCAATGAATCTATGATTGCATATAATATTCTGTCTCCAATAACAATAAAATTTTGAATAATGTTCTGAATGAATTTCTCAATTTGTACCGAAGCTTATTTTAGTTTTTCACTGTAAATTGTCAGTTTTAAGCAATGTAAAGTGTGTTCCTTACCCATACGATAGGATTGAAACAAAATTTTAACTTTTGCTTCCTCTGAATTCCAAACACTCAAAGGAACTAATCAACTTTTATCTAAAATGACACCCGACAGAACAAAAGCTAAATTGACAATCGTTTCCAATAAAAGACAAAATATTCACCATTTCTCTATTCTAGACTTAGGGAAAACTGTGTGTCATCTTTGGGGAATCTGAAGAAATAGTACTCAATTAATATAATGGATATGTTAAATCAACAAACAATACTCAATTATTCATATCAAACCTAACCAAGGCATATGAATGAATGAAATCATTATTAATCTGTGCAATAGTATATTTTAAAACAAGTATGATTTTCATACAAAAATGATAACATCTTGTGGTCCACATGTTTCACTTTAATTTTAACACCTTTGCCACACACACTCGGTTTATATTTTGGCTATTCAATGAAATATTCCTCTTACTAAACAGACAGAATCGGTTATAAGTTTATTGAAGTTATACAATGTGGTACAATTAATGTACATACTGATAAATTCTTTAATTTGTGTTGTCTTATTATGTATGACAAATTGGTCCACACCTTTCAAAGGTTCAACAAGTTCTTTTTGTTTCGTTTCACCAGTTTGGCTATCTCAGTTGAATTTGAGTTGAACACACTCATTTTAAGTTATAATTACAAATAAATTTGTCAGAGAAAAGAAAATATATCTTAATTATCTTCAATAGAGTCTCAATCTTCATCGGTGAATTATATGAATGACATCTCATTAAAGTACTTTGATAGTTTATAGTTTTGTTTATTGAGGCACTGAGGCAGCGACATAGTAATAAAACCTGAATCCCATTGATTAAACTGGACTGAAATATAAATGACTGTGTTTATTTTTCATAATATTCACAAGCTTAGGGGCTATACCTATTCTTTCTTCGCTCTTTAGCTGCAAATGATGGTAAATACGAAAATTTGTCAATACAGTGTCAGAAATTATATACTGCTGGTAGGTTTAGAGATTTACACAATCCTAATGGTATTTAAGAATCAGGAACATTCTCAAGCTCAGGAATTTGCTTTGGAAAATAAAATTATTGTATTAAATATATTTCTAGGTTATGTTTATTCATTTCCTTCTCTGACTGATGTACCCACAGAAATTTTGGTGACTTTTAGTAACTAGAAATAAAGCCCCGACTGGACTTTCATGGCTTGCTCTGATGACAATCATTTTGAAACGAACTATATTTGATTCAAAATTGCATTAGGTATAGGTACAGGAGGTTGGGAAATTTCAAAGCTCGCCAAAATTCGCCTTTGTATTAACTGTCAACTAATGTAACTATGTAAGGTAGTTACATCGCCAAAATTCGACTTCATTAGGGGCGTTCGGCATCGACATCGGACGTGTCGGATCGATCTGAACCGTTCGTTTATTACATCCAGATTGAGGGGAGTACACATCTGGAGCGTTCGTCATAAAAATCTGAGCAATCGGACGTCGATCTTTCGCTCGGTCTATTTCGACGGAGCAAAGCGATTTTATCCATAGAGTTTTATGTTTTTTATATATTTTTTGTTTATGTTGAGTTTCCTGATCTGACAACGATAGATTTAAAAATTCTAACACTTTTATTCTTCTGTTTTCATTTATTCATTAAAAACTTAATTAATTCATCAAAATTTTTCGATATAGCTATCGTAGTTATGAATGGACAGGAGGAGATATTCCTTTCTCGTTTCTTTTTCGTGTAATTAATTAATTAATTAGGATCTTTCGGTACAACTATCGCCGTATTGATCGACCAGAAGGGGATATTGCATTCCTCGTTCCCTTTGCATTCAGTGCCTTTGCACCTAATTATTTAATTGAGATATTACTGAAGAGCTACGAAAAGGGTGAAAGTATCGTTAAAAGATGAGCATATTTCCCAAAATAGTGATCTTTGAAATCTCATAATCTATAAAAGTAGAGCAGAGCAGTATGTTCTGTGGCAGATTCTCTGTAACCGTTCGTTTATTCCCAGATATTGGCGAATCCAAAAATCTAGACGCCCTCTGGTGGCTAATTCCCGAACCTACTTTGTCAGTACTGTTTAGTTTGGTTGTCTCGACTTACGAAGTGTTTTTTATCATTAATTGGAGTATTTATATTGTGGTAATTGTTATATTATACTGGATTTTGCAGCAGAAATATTGAGCCAGGAAAAATATCCGAAAAGGTATTTATATATCAGTGCTTTCAAAAGAATATATAGAGATTTAGGTTGAAAGATTCTGTTTGGAGCTAAGTTTTTCAGTTCATGATTCAGAAATGCAATTTCATAGTTTTTAACTACAGAGTTGTGCATTAATTCATTATAATAATCTATAATAATCTAGAATTTTTTATAATGAACATTATTTTCAGTTACATCTTATAGCCTATTCGTTTTGAGATATTTCGTGCTCCTGAGTAACTCAAAAGCTCGAGATACGGCTTGCCATTGGCTGCGCACGAGTACTGGAACAGCTCAGGAGCACGAAACTCCACAAAACGAATACCGTAATAGTGAACAAATGGAACGAAGTTCTTCTAATCGTAAAAGAACAGTGCATATCTGTGACTGTTGTGTTTTCAATGGTTCATCGACAAAAAGCAAGAATAGGACTATACATTTTCACAGGTTTCCTAAGAAAAATGTAGCATCAGTTCATATCACCAATGCCTTTGATGTACTAGAATAGGTTGATACAAGAAAAGCATGGATAAACAAATTGTTGACCTACTTCATATACCATGGGGTTTCCCAGTTAGTAAAGCACTAGTTTGAAGGCAAGGTGCCATTATTTTCATGGAGCAAAAAACACCATTATTAATTTTTTCATCCATTATTCCTGTAGAATCACACTTTCTATACACTTTATTTGATAGGGTTGAAATAAAATACTTTAACTTAACTCAGTGTATTTACTTGCCCAGTCAAACTATATACAGGGTGAATCCTGTTGAACTGTACATATTTCACACAGAGATAGAGGACACTTTGCTGGTTTCAAAAAGACCCCACATGAAAGGTCTTAAACGATTCGTTTGAATTATACAGGGCGATTTCCAGTTTTGGGTCATATTTTCAAAATGCTCTATTGGAGGAACGAATAACCACAAATTCATCAAATTTGGTACGTAGGAGGACTATATCAATCTCCATACAGCTGAGTTAACAGATTATCAGTTTCCAGGACCGGACTCTATTTTTCTGATATTATCGAAATTTATGAAAAAAAAACACCCTGTAGATGAAAAAGTCAATAAACCTGTCATGGCAGTTCAAACTACACGGAAAACTCTTCAATGAAGAGTAATAAAATCACGTGGCACACCTACAAATTTAGAGAAAAAAAATATTGAATATGCGTACTCGGAGATAATTTTTTGGATGGCCTAATTCACATGGAAAACCATACCCAAATGTATCAAAAGTTGAAGACAGGAGAATATTATCAGTTTAAATCCTCTCGATATTCAAATATTCCTATATTCAGGTAATTTTCGTCAGTTTCCAGGACCGGACTCTATTTTCCTGATATTATGGGAATGTATAGAGAAAATCTCCCTGTAGATGAAAAAGTCAATAAACCTGTCATGGCAGTTCAAATTTCACTAAATACTCCTCAATAAACAGTAATAAAATCACGTGACACACCTACAGATTCAGAGAAAAAAAATTGAATATGGGTACGCGGAGATAATTTTTTTTTGTACGGCCTAATTCACGAAAAAACATACCCAAATGTATCAAAAGTTGAATATTAATGGTTAAGATCTTCTACGCATTCAAGTATTCCAATATTCAGGGACGGACTCCCATTTCAGATTGGGTTTATCAATAGATGATAGGTCGAAAGATTCGCCCTGAATATGGAACACCCCGAAAAACTGTTACGGGAGGCGGAACAACATTAAATAACCTACAAGAATTTTCATGAAATCGCGAGACACAAATAAATTTAAAAAAAATTGAATAATCGTACTCAGAGATAATTTTTTGGGCGGCTGAAGTTTAGTAGAAGAACTATACAGAAATGCATGAAAAGTCGAATATTATCAGGTTATATCCACTCCCCATGAAAGTATTCCATAATCCCTGGATTTCGGTATAGTTCTCCTACTAAACTTCAGCCGCCCAAAAAAATTATCTCGGAGTACGATTATTCAATTTTTTTTTAAATCTATTTGTGTCTCGCGATTTCATGAAAATTTAATGGGTTATTTAATGTTGCTCCGTCTCCCGTAACAGTTTTTTGGGGTGTTCCATATTCAGGGCGAATCTTTCGACCTATCATCTATTGATAAACCCAATCTGAAATGGGAGTCCGTCCCTGAATATTAATTGGAATACTTGAATGCGTTAATGCGTAGAAGATCTTAACCATTAATATTCAACTTTTCATACATTTGGGTATGTTTTTTTTGTGAATTAGGCCGTACAAAAAAAATTGTCTCCGCGTACCCATATTCAATTTTTTTCTCTGAATCTGTAGGTGTGTCACGTGATTTTATTACTCTTTATTGAAGAGTATTTAGTGAAATTTGAACTGCCATGACAGGTTTATTGACTTTTTCATCTACAGGGTGATTTTCTTTATAAATTCCCATAATATCAGAAAAATAGAGTCCGGTCCTGGAAACTGACGAAAATTACCTGAATATTGGAATATTTGAATATCGAGAGGATTTAAACTGATAATATTCTCCTGTCTTCAACTTTTGATACATTTGGGTATGGTTTTCCATGTGAATTAGGCCGTCCAAAAAATTTATCTCCGAGTACGCATATTCAATATTTTTTTCTCTAAATTTGTAGGTGTGCCACGTGATTTTATTACTCTTCATTGAAGAGTTTTCCGTGTAGTTTGAACTGCCATGACAGGTTTATTGACTTTTTCATCTACAGGGTGTTTTTTTTTCATAAATTCCGATAATATCAGAAAAATGGAGTCCGGTCCTGGAAACTGATAATCTGTTAACTCAGCTGTATTGAGATTGATATAGTCCTCCTACGTACCAAATTTGATGAATTTGTGATTATTCGTTCGTCCAATAGAGCATTTTAAAAATATGACCCAAAACTGGAAATCACCCTGTATAATTCAAACGAATCGTTTGAGACCTTCCATGTGGGGTCTTTTTGAAACCAGCAAAGTATCCTCTATCTCTGTGTGAAGTATGTACAGTTCAACAGGATTCACCCTGTATATGAATGATACATGTGTTACGTTTTGTAAATACCTGTAGTTACTTCCCGATCCAGTTATTTATCGCATTATGTGAATTTCTTTATAGCGGCTAAAATAATCGACTATCACGAAGAGGTATTCTCCTTTTGATAAAGGACCAATAACTAAAATGCCCACCAATATTAGGTGCTTACAATTGAGGACTTGTTCACCTTCTATTATGCATCTTTTATTGGGTGCAGCCTGCAGCATCCAAATAATTGAAAACTGTGTTCAAGCTCAAATATAGCACCATTGTTCCTGTTGAACTATTGTCTATTTCGCCAAGGATTGAACTGAAAGAACCAATTTTTTCACCTTAATTTTATAACTTTATACAGCATTAACCACAATCCACTTATTTAATTTCAATATGTCCAATAAATATATAGATTTTCAAGAAAAACGTACAAAAACCTCTAACTCGCTATTGGCGAATCCAATTTACGTTGGCGGCGCTGCGAACTGTAAACAAACTTTGACGTTTGTCAGTACTATTTTCAAGATTAGCAAAGCGAGATGGAGGTTTTTGTACGATTTTCTTGAAAATCTATACAGGGTTTTCCTTTTAAGTTGGCCTATTAGACGTTTTTGGAGAACTAGTAAATATTTCGTTCTGAAATTTTAGGTGCAGCCTTGGGGCTGAAGGAACTCTTCGCCTAAAATATTTTCAAGTCGACAGTGTTGCCACGTCTATCTCAAACGCATATCTACTTTCTTATTTCAAATGGAACTACCTATATTTTTTATTTATGTATCGATTCAATACCAAATTTGCAGTATAATCCACTAAAAAAATTTTCTGTGCTATACACTGTTGCCAAGTTATTCACAAATTCTTGAAACTTTTGACATTTGCATTGCCAGTTTGGAAATGCAATATCTCGGTTATTTTTTATGCGAACGGAACCAAACTCAGCAATCTCATAGTGAAGACTCCATGCATTCATGTGGTGTATTCAGTATTTTGATAAATCGTGCGGTTTTTCGAAGATATTGCTGCGAAAATGTGAAACTTAAAATTGAAATATTTCGAGATTTTCAAATGGCAACCCCACATTTACTTTACGGCATTCGATTCGAAATAAAAAATGAATGGCAGTCTCCTCTTACACTTATCATTTATTTTGGATAGTTTTCGAATGAGATGAAAAATACTGAAATATTTCAGTATTTTAGTTCATGATCTATGGTTATGTTCACGATGAAATGGTTCTATGATTGTGGCGTGAATTGTTGAAGTAAATTCTATGGTTGAAATCATAAAAAGTATTCGATGATGATGGATGTCATAGAAAAAAGTTTATCCATATTATTCAAACACGATTCGGGTTGTTTCACAATTCACGGGAAATGCCAAAAAAATATTGAAAGGACCTGTAGTAACTTCAACAATCGCTATTCACATTTAGCAAGAATGACTTGAAAGAAATTCCGAAAATTGTTTAGGCTTTCTGTAATCCTAGCCCTATATGTTCATGACCTCAACAATAGGATTCATTCCGATAATTCACTTTATAATCACACAGCATTTTGTCCATTGAAAATGACTATAAATACTGAAAAATTTCACTATTTTTCATTTAATTTGAAAACTGTCCAAAATAAATAATTAGTGAACATAAGGCCAGGATTACAGAAAGCCTAAACAATTTTCGGAATTTCTTTCAAGTCATTCTTGCTAAATGTGAATAACGATTGTTAAAGGTCTTACAGGTCCAATAATTTTTTTTCATTTCCCGGAATGGTGAAACAACCCGAATCGTGTTTGAATAATATGGGTAAACTTTTTTCTATGACATCCATCATCATCGAATACTTTTTATGATTTCAACTAAAGAATCTATTTCAACAATTCACGCCATAATCATAGAACCATTTCATCGTAAACAGAACCATAGATCATGAACTAAAATACTGTAAAATTGTAGTATGTATTTTTCATCTCATTCGAAAACTATCTAAAATAAATAATAAGTGTAAAAGGAGACTGCCATTCATTTTTTATTTCGAATCGAATGCTGTAAAATAAATATGGGGTTGCCATTTGAAAATCTCGAAATACTTCAATTTTGAGTTACACATTTTCGCAGCAATATCTCCGAAAAACCTTACGATGTATCAAAATACTGAATATACCACATGAATGCATGGAGTCTTTACTATGAGACTGCTGAGTTTGGTTCCGTTCGCATAAAAAATAATCGGGATATTGCATTTCCAAACTGGCAATGCAAATGTCGAAAGTTTCAGGAATTGTGAATAACTTGGCAACAGTGCATAGCAGAGAATTTTTTTTGTGGATTATACTGCGAATTTGGTATTGAATCGATACATAAATGAAAATATAGGTAATTCTATTTGAAATAAGAAAGTAGTTATGCGTTTGAGATAGACGTGGCAACACTGTCGACTTGAAAATATTTTAGGCGAAGAGTTCCTTCACCTCAAGGCTGCACCTAAAATTTCAGAACGAAATATTTACTAGTTCTCCTAAAACGTCTAATAGGCCACCTTAAAAGGAAAACCCTGTATATTTATTGGACATATTGAAAGTAAATTAGTGGATTGTGATTGATGTTGTATAAAGTTATAAAATTAAGGTGAAAAATTGATTCCTTCAGTCTAATCCTTGGCGAAATAGACAATAATTCAACAGGAACAATGGTGCACTATTTGAGCTTGAATACCGTTTTCAACTATTTGGGGGCTGCACCAAATAAAAGATGCATAATAGAAGGTGAACAAGTCCTCAATTGTAAGCACCTAATATTGGTGGGCATTGTAGTTATTGGTCCTTCATCAAAAGAAGAATACCTCTTCGTTATAGTCGATTACCATAGCCTCTATAAGAAATTCACATATGCGATAAATAACTGCTGCTAATACCATAATGATACTGAAAGAGATTTTTTCAAGTTTGGAAAACCCTCTGTCAATTAACAATTATCTAATTGTTGAAAGGAAGAGATGTAGTGTATGGATTGCTGAAACGTAATCAGATCCCAATGTAGTTGAACGAGATATAGACTCTTGAAGTTGAGAGATGACTATAATAATATAATAACTGGATTGGAAAGTGAATACAGGTATTAACAGAACATAACAGATGTATCAACATAACAGATGTATCATTCGTATATATAATTTGACTGGGAAAGTAAATACACAAAGTTAAGTTAAATAGTATTTTATTTCAACCCCATCAAATAAAGTGTATAAAAAGTGTAAATCTACTTTCATAATGGATGAAAAACTTAATAATGGTGTTTTTGCTCCATGAAAATAATGGCACCTTGCCTTCAAAATAGTGCATTACTAACTGGGAAACTCCATGATATATGTGGTTGGTCAACAATTTATTAATCCAGGACTTTCTTGTATCAACTTATTCCAGTACATCAAAGGCATTGGTGATATGAACTGATGCTGAATTTTTCTAAGGAAACCTGTGAAAATGTGTAGTCCTATTCTTGCTTTTTGTCGATAAACAATTGAAAACACAACTGTTACAGTTATGCACTGTTATTTTACGATTAGAAGAACTTTGTTCCATTTGTTCACTCATGATGCACTAAGATGTGACTGAAAATAATGTTTATTATCAGAAATTCTAGATTATTGTAGATTATATTAATGAATTAATGCACAACCCAGTAGTTAAGAACTATGAAATTGCATTTCTGAATCGTGAACTGAAAAACTTAGCTCCAAACAGAATCTTTCAACCTAAACCTCTATATATTCATTTGAAAGCACTAATATGAATACCTTTTCGGATATTTTTCCTGACTCAATATTTCTGCTGCAAAATCCAGTACAATATAACAATAACCACAATATAAATACTCCAAAAAATGATAAAAAAAAAACACTTCGTAAGTCGAGACAACGAAACTAAACAGTAAAACAGTACTGACAAAGTAGGTTCGGGAATAAGCCACTAGAGGGCGTCTAGATTTTTGGATTCGCCAATACTAATCTTGAAAATAGTACTGACAAACGTCAAAGTTTGTTTACAGTTCGCAGCGCCCTCAATGTTAATTGGTTTCGCATATTCCATGACGATATCAGCGCCAAGGTGGCGAGAATAGAAGCTGAGCTAAGATAGTAGTAAATGTAAACAATCTTGTTTTGGACAGATAAGTCATTGGAGTTTCATCGAAATTTTTACGAATAATCTGAAAATTAGTATGGAGTTCGAATCTTTGTTGAATTATTTTCAATAGGTTCCACTAGAGTAGGTTCCACTAAGCGATCACAACGACCACGCTCACGCTCGTTCCCGTTCCACTAGCTTGTCACAAGTCCGCGGACGTTTTTGACGGTTTGCATGTGGAACGCATAGATTTATAATACTAGAGAGTTGAAGTGCGCGCAGCACGTAAGCCCGAACGTGGACGTAGACGTGAGAAATATAACGTTTACGTCTTGGAGTAAAAATAGAGTTGAAGTGCTGCCATACGTACGTACGGCAGACCATTAGAGACTAAAGCTAACCTATTATTTCTTTTTGTTGTATTCTGACAGAAAGTTTCTGATATTAGCGATTCAGATTGTCTGTTTCCTATAAACAAATTGATGAAGTGAACATATATTTGTAGGATTATTTCATTACATTCGAATTTCAAAATGAATAATAATGAAAATAATTTTTCTATAACTTGAGTTCTTGCCGAAAGCAGGAATTTTAGAGAAAATCATCACAAATGAGTTACTTGTATGTAAATATCACTCTCATTTGAAAGGAAAATGCCACATTTGTAACTTATCGAAATAATATATTAGTTCTTGGTACTTATATGCAATCTCGTAACAGAAGTATTGCATTAAAAAAAATTCAACACTTCTCAGAAACATGCAAAATCACAGTTTATAAATAATAAGGAAGATATTAAGTAAAAAGTTAATTAATCGTGTTCTCAAAACAAAGTTTCAGCCTCCATATACCTCCATGGTTTCAGCTACTATACTCCGTTCACGAAAGGTTGAGCCGTCGGTTGGCCATGGAAATTTGGCATATTCCACTGTGTATATTTAAATTTTAGGTTATGTTTTTTATTTTCCTGTCAGATTGATACGCAATGTTGTCAATACTGCATAGAGTTCTCTGATAATTCGCAAGCTCTTCGGACGAGGCCGTATACATTCGGCAACGTTGACTTTATTTTATTTTATGACAGTAAATACTGCCAACTTCAGATAAATAAAGGAACGCCTACTATGTGCTCAACCTTTCGTGAATGGACTATAGATTGTTTTTAAATTTTTAAGGTTAGAAGCAATTCATTTCAAAATTCCAGCATTCGCCCTCCATCGGTCGGATTCGTTCAACTTTCGGTTACGTACGTACGTACTACGTACGTACGTGACAGGACGCTAGTTTACGTCGCACGTAAAGCCGGCCCAAGCGTGAACGTGAGAAACTGACGAGTGCGCATGAGCACATGTCAATTGTAACGTTTACGTCTACGTCCTTGGCAGCACTTCAACTCTCTACTAACTAGATAGCGAACATGTCAAAAATTTTGAGGCAAACGGCGGCCATTTGCAGTTTGGAGTGAAATTGACTAATTTGAGAGTTGTCAATTTTTCAACGAACTGAAATATTAGAATTAGCGAGGTTATACCGTTTTTGAGGAATTTATTGTGTATAATCATCATAATGATAATGGTACATTATTTTAATAACTAATCACACGAATCGAAAAAAATTATTATTTGATATAGACCGAAATGTCAGTGTTCACAGAACACTAATATACAGAGTTCGTTTTTCATCATTTCTTTCAAAGGAACGTCTATGTTTCAATCAAAATTCTAGCAGTTAGTATTATAGGTCCATGGTGGAACGGTGTTTGGGCGTTATGGGCGATTATGACAGTTGTCGAATGAGATTCAAATTTGTGTTTTTGAATTTTACGCCGAAAAGTTGCCTTAACATATTGGGGAATTATTTAACCATTAATGATAATATATCTAACTGATAATGCCGGGAGGGAACTTATAACTGCAATATTCAGTAATTTTACCAGGCTCTGAACATGTTTTTAAACTCCGTTCATAATACATTTATATTTTACCTTTTCCACATATTTGCTCATAGGTCTGAATAGCTTGAAATAGAATATTTTTGTTTGATCTATTCTTCAGAAAATCAGGTGTGGAATATGTTTTTACCATCAATTATTACAATTACGTTGTCTCTCATTGAAAAAATCGTTTGAAAGTATGAATTTGAACTTATTACTTCTACACCTGATTCGTACCATTATATTTAGTTTTCAAATTATAGATATTATTCATTGTCCCTACAGTATGAATTGTAATAGAATAAAACCAATGAAACCTAAAATTATCAATAAAATGAACTCTATATCCGCGTAACATCTATTGAAAGTTTATCCGTCGAACTTAGATAACTTCGATCTATTTCTACATTTTCAACCTCTTTACGATTTTCATCATCCTATTCCCATTTCAACATGCAAAAATTATGTACAAGAATAAGCCATTACTGAATTATTTCACAGGTTTGCATGTTGACAAACTGCTGAATGTCGAAATGTTTTGATTTTGTCAACCTCTAAAGAGGAACGGATGACAGTTCTCCCTAAACGCTCGACCACCGTCCTGACGTGGGTCTCCGTGGGCCTTTGCGGGCGAAATTGATGATGTTATCAATGACGTCACAAACACTCGCGTGAGCGTTGCGGTCGTTCAGCGGAATGTAAACATGAGGCGTTTTGGGCGTTGTGATCGCTAAGTGGAACGTACTGTTTGTGATTTAATCAATATTTTATCACTAATATTCAAGTGTTTAATCGATATAAATGTTACAAGTCAGTAAGTCTAGTTGTAGATGTTGTCAATCTTAAACTATATTAAAAAAAATTTCTTTCAGTTCAATTATATCGTACATGTATACACGTATATGAAGTGAAGTGGAGCCGTTAGAATTTCTGGAAATTTTAAGAGTTTTAACCTCTAATTCTAGAGCCCCAGTAGAAGGTGAAGTTCGAGAAGAAGTTCTGAATGCATGTCATATTATAATGTGTTGGAAAACAAATGTGGGTCCAGTTTTATAGACATTTACTCTTTGTGTTAAAAACTATTGCCCTAGCCCTTAATACAGAACTCATAAAATTGATGGTTCATTGATTGTGGAGAGTGATAAAGTAAAACAAAACTAATATGTACGATATGTTCTTGTTAAGGGTGGAGTGAGGAGGAAATGTAAACATATCATTACAGTTGTTTTAATTAGATTGATCAGGTACCGGGTTTTTCACTATAATTTGACCCCCCTTTTAACTTTGTTACTAAAGGAGAAACAAAAAAATGTTCCGTATAAAAGTTTCACGAAATCAACTGAGGTTTTTTTATATGAACCTGAAATATATACAGGGCGACCAACATATTGATGGCAACTTCATTTTTTCAAATGGATCACCCTGTATATTTTCCATGTTTGGCTAGCTCTTTTTCCCCTGATTTCGAATATGTAACATATGTTGGTCTATCCATTTTATTCTGAGAACCACAGAGTTTCAAATTTTAAGAACCACCTGCCAAGATCTATAATCATTTTACAAGTGGCAGAGTGCGTTTATTGAAAATGCTCATTTTTGGAGTTATAATAAAGTCAATGGGAAGATATACAGGGTGAACAACATTGAATGCAACTATATTTTTTTCAAATGGGATACCCTGTTTTGTATATTCTCCCTTTTTTTGATAGGCTATTTCCTCCCGATCTCGAATATATCGTGCGTTCAAAAAAATTCGTTGTCAAGTAAGCTGTAGATTCTATTTTTCCTAAGAGTCTATGAGGGGAAAAATAGAATCCACAGCTTACTTGACCACGAATTTTCTCGAACGCACGTTAAATGCGTATGTGGATGTGTCTCTTCAATTTTCAGAGATTCAAAGTTTTGAAATGATGACACCGAATAAAAGAATACTTGAAATACCTACGAAATTCTTTATATCTGAACAATCTATGTACTCAAAAGTATTATTTTAGAATGAATACTTAACAATTACTTAACCAATGAAAAATGAAGTAAATTTTTTTCCTTCAGGAACGGCTATAACAACGTGTCCAACGGTGTTAAATCGGGCCTATTTGGTGGCCATAAAATGGGTGAGCCATTACCAATCCAAAGATCAAATTGGCCACTTAAATATTCACGAACTTCCAAACGCTATGCCAGATGGTTATTGAAATTTGAAACTCTGTGGTGCTCAGAATAAGAAAGATAGGCTAACATATGTTACATATTGAAATCAGGGGAAAAAAGCTAACCAATATGGAAAAATATACAGGGTGTTCCATTTGAAAAAATGAAGTTGCCATCAATATGTTGACCATCCTGTATATAGTTCAGGTCTGGACTCATATCGAAAAACCTCAGTTGATTTCGTGAAACTTGTATACGAAAACATTTTTTTGTTTCTCCTTCAGTAACAAAGTTAAAGGGGGGGTCAAATTATAGTGAAAAACCCGGTACATGATGTTCCTATTCATCCATGACAGAATCATGTCAAAACTAATGGTTTTATCTCCTTTCCTGCTGCGTGTTTCTTTATCGGGGAAAAAATATCTAAACATGAAGAAATATCACATACAGAATTAAAGTGCTTATGGAATCAGCTTAAGGCTGATGTAAGAAAATAAGGGTTCGTCTATAGAAAATATGGCTTGCTTAAAAAACAAATTTGCTGTATCGTCCTACAGTACAAATCAAGAAGATAATATGTAGAAATATTTTATGAACTTATTACCAATTCTGCAATAGCCAAGTACAGGTTTGTGAAATAATATGTTGTATGTGTACCTTAATTTTAAATGATCCTAAGAAGTAGAGAGAACTTGTCGTAATCTGCTGTATGCAGGATTTCAAGAAGATCCAGGAATAGCATTAATAACAGAACATAATAAAATATACTTTTAGAATAATAAGTTATTTTTATTGCAATTTTGTCACAATCTTACATAGGAACTACAAGTTTCTTAATACATAAGTATTTCAAAACAATTTGAAAATTACATCACTTCTTCAAGATTATCTATTTTCTATACACTTATTTCCTTTATCGACTAAGTCGAGTAAATTCATCCTCACTTACGCAGATTTTGTATAATTTTTGCTGCTCTTCTTCTCGCAAATCCATTTCCAAATCGGCCAGAAAATAAATACAGAACATACAGCAATCCAATAGTTAGAATCCGTAGCGAACAAATCAAAACTAGGTACTAATAGCCTTGTTTATGTAACTCTAGTTGTCCAATGAAGTGTAGTTCGGGGAGTTAGCTCACAGAGGGAGCTGTGGTTAACTTCACTATTTTCTCTTCTTTTTTATATATCCCCATCTTCGTTAACACTATTTGGCAAGATTTGACTTTCTTATTATTCGCGCGCAACGTATTCGTAGTGAAATTCAAATTGAATTTTTGAATGGGCACATCTAAACCACAGCTCCCTCTGTGAGCTAACTCCCCGAACTACACTTCATTGGACAACTAGAGTTACATAAACAATGCTAATAGGTAGATAATCTTGTTGTTGTTTATAACACAAAACACAAGTAACACCTAACCTCACATTAACAGATTAATCTTTCTCCTCCGTCTCACGAGGCCGAGCGAAAAGATTTCATCCGGACAGTCCAGATGTCAATTGCCGAACGAAACAGATTTACCTCCCCCTACATCCAGACGCAATTACCGAACGATTCCGAGCAATCCGACAAGTCCGATGTAATTGCCGAACGCAGTGGCTGACACAGAACATATGGCTGGTCAGCAGAAGCCAGATGAATCTGTACGATCTGTGGTCACGTGACTAAAAAATCCGTCTGCTCGCGGAGGTCAATGCCGAACGGGCTTATTGTTCTGTGATTTGAACTTTGAAGGCATAGAATAAGTGAGTTATTTCTCTATGTTTGAAGGAAAATTTTACTTGCTTATTTAATTATTATATGTTCTGTGCTTGCTACAACAGTCAACACAGAACATATAATAAAAGAAATGCGAAGTCCCCACTATTCTGTGAAACAAATTGGCGGCCATTTTGAGTGGCCAACTACTGGTAGCGACATCTGGGACCACATTAGGAACTAATATCTGTCAGATTATTTCGTTATGGCGGTAAAATTCAAATAATCGAAAATCTTGATAGGTCGCGTTTTTATTTTCATCACTTCCTTCGATTAATTCAATCGGAGAGAAAGATGAAGTATAGTTTTCATTTTCCTCTACGATTAAATTGATCGCAAAACTTTTGAAATAAAAACATGACCTACCACACATTTCGGACGTTGTTAAACTAAAAGAGGTTACTTTGTGATCAACATTTGTAAACACATGATGGTGAAATTAATATTTTAATTAGCATTCAGGACAATATCAGCAGTAATATAACAAATTACATAAAATTTCTTGATGAACAAGATATATCATCAATATCAATCGCCAGTGACACTATGATATGCAAATCCTATGAACCAGAACCAGTGACGATCAAGAGCAGTGGATGACCTAGAATAAAAGAATATGAAGATAATTTATTGCAATAATCCAATGCCAGGTTCTATATTCTACCCTTTGTACCCTAATCATACAAGACATACCTTTTTCGGCTTTCATAAAATAACCCACAATTTAAAGATATCTCATCGAAGAGCACAAAAAGGATCAAGCTCGTTGGTATATCTAACCCACAGAACATACAATATAAGAAGTGATACCTGCCTACTAAATCCTGGCAACACGGATGACATTTAAACCACAGAAACTCCAATATAGCCGCCATATTGGAGCCGGGTGGAGACGATTCCATTTCTAGGGGGTGTCCGCTGTCGTCCGATTTCGAAGCTTGTCAACTACTATTTTGTGGTTGATGGTTATTTATGATATTCTGTGTTCAGCATTCCTCGAAAATGAGAGAGAGAGCTATGGAGAGAGAGAGAAACAACATCATCTCTTTTCAAAAAAATCGGAACAGGAAAATGTTTATTGAAACTAATAGTTTTTAAATAATAATAACTTTATTTATATTATTTTTACAGTTTCCAATTATTAAATATTCAAACATTCTATTAATTAAAAATACATAATATAATAATGGTCAATGGTAAATGACTCACCAACGTGACTATAATTAGATGTTATTTTTAAAAGAAATCAAATTTACCTGCTTCTTAACAAACCAAAGACCATGCATGATTAAAAAAGACCGAATTCTTGTAACCAACCACACAGAGTGAGTGGTCTTACAATTTCAGTGATTTGTTTTCAACCAAATGATAAAATTATCTTGAATGAGAGTGTAAAAGATATTGGAAAAAATTAAATGGTCATTATTGTTCACATAAGTTAACTAGTTTCACTTCACAATAACACTGTGAGCGATTGATAATTGCAGCAAATGTGAATTCTTACGATTCGGATCATAGTTTTCCAAATAAATGAAATCAATTTGATTCTTTAAAACCTACGGGGTTCAATGAAACAGAAAATTATAGATAAGGATATTTGAATTGTCCATTATTCCACAGTTATGTACCTATTATAATCACTATTTTCACTTCACAAATAACGCTGCTTCAACTAAGGAGGGTAAGAAGATCTGCAGTCGGAACATTCAAAAACCTGGATCGGGGCAGGCAGTACACTTCTTACTGAAAAGAGCAAAAATATCATTCAATTATTAAGTCTCACAATATGAAAAGTTAAATATATATCAGGGTGTCCCGTAAAGACCACGTCAAACGAAAACGGAAGTAGATCAGAATGTGCTCTATCTGATGTGAAAAAATCGTTCATATGAAAGTCTCACAGTTTTCGAGATATTTGATGTTTTATGAAAATGTTGAATTTTTTCACTTAAAATGCTTTCTCTCTTGCGGAAGCTACAACTAAATACTTTTCGAATCAGTTTTTTTTCCATAAATATTGTTGAATGATTACTTCAATTCATGCAATGAAAAATAGCACAAAATATTATACAGGGATTCTGAAAAAAAAATTTAAAATTCTTGTTTTGAAGGAAGTGTTTTTTTGTACTGAACTCTATCTGACGTGGTGTAAAAAAAAGACACTAGAGCTTTTCTGCATATTACGTTAAAAAGTTGCCCACTTTGTGAGGATTCCAAAAAGGTAAAATACAGATAATAAACTTCTTCAGAAAAAAAGATATTCGAATGTTTATCGAAAATGGAGCAATTCTGCAAAAAACTGAGATTTTCACATTTTCCACAAATTCTTTCATTTTGCATTTCCAGTTGAAAATAATCAATCAACCAATCAATATAAAGTTATTAGATGCAATTCACTCACTGAGTTTTTTATTTCTTTTTCTTTGCCTAAAGAACTCTCGAAATCGATATGATGTGATGCGATTCAATCTTAAGATACTTAAGGTATCTATGGAAACGTCCATCTAGTGGAAGTTAATGCGTAACAGTATACTGGGTAAAATGTCCTCAGAAAATGTTTCGTACACTGCAAGAGAATACGCCGACATGCACCTTATTTATGGAGAAGTACGTCTTAATGCTAGAGCAGCATCGAGGCTTTATTCAGAGCGGTACCCCAATCGCCGACATCCCAATTACGAAGTTTTTATCCAAACCCATAATGCAATTGTCGAAAGAAGAGTTCCTGGGAGTCGTAAAAGTAGTGGCTGGCCTTCGATCGTGGATGATGACACCATTTTGAATGAAGTCGAAGATAATCCTCCAGTATCAACCAGAATGATAGAGCTCATGACAGGCATATCAAAATCAAGTGCCCATAGAATCCTGAAGAAACACCAATATCACCCCTACCATATTCAGCGAGTTCAACACCTACTACCAAGGGACTATCAAGCCGAGTAGAATTTTGTCAACAAATGTTGCTGAAACATACAGAAAATCCCGATTTTTTCAATAATATCCTTTGGAATGATGAGTCTTCCTGCACTCAAAGCGGGTATATTAATCTGCATAACCTTCATAGTTGGAACATCGAGAATCCGCACAATATAAGGCAAGATAGATCCCAATATCGATTTACGGTGAATTTATGAACTGGAATATAGGATGGAAAAATATTCGGTCCGACAGAATTGCCGCAAACGTTAAACGGCACCAACTATTTAAATTTTTTAAGGAATAGTGTACCCTTACTTTTAGAAGATGTACCACTGGAAATGCGACGTAGTCTATGGTTTCAACACGACGGGTGCCCAGCACACTACAGTCGTCATGTTAGGGAATATTTAAACCAAACATATCCTCACCGGCGGATCGGAAGGGGCGGTGAAATTTCGTGGCATCCCTGTTCACCAGACTTAAATCCTCTGGATTTTTTTACTGGGGTTTTCTAAAAAATGAAATTTATTCGAATTCCATAAGAGATGAAGCACAACTAAGGGACCGCATTCGTATTTCAGCAGCCAAAATAGCGGAGAGAAGTTTGTATGGTTTGAAAAGATCATTTCTCAATAGATGCAGGGAATGTATTAGCGAAGGGGGTGGTCATTTTGAGTATTTGCTTTAATAACAATCCTGAATTTTTATTATTAATATTTTTATAATGTTTCTTCACAATAGATTTGTTGATGTTGAAGGTCCTGTGCGTTATTACGTATATCATTGCAATTAATGAATAATTTCACTTTATAAGTAATTTAAGGACTAACTGACATTTTTCAAGAGAATTATTCAATAAGTTACAGCAGAATCTGCAAAATGAAAGTATTTGTGGAAAATGTGAAAAAATCAAATTTTCACAGAAATGCTCCATTTTCGATAAACATTCGAATATCTTTTTTTCTGAAGAAGTTTATCACCTGTATTTTACCTTTTCGGAATCCTCACAAAGTGGGCAACGTTTTAACGTAATATGCAGAAAGCTCTAGTGTCTTTTTTTTACACCACGTCAGATAGAGTTCAGTACAAAAAAACACTTCCTTCAAAACAAGAATTTTAAATTTTTTTTCAGAATCCCTGTATAATATTTTGTGCTATTTTTCATTGCATGAATTGAAGTAATCATTCAACAATATTTATGGAAAAAAACTGATTCGAAAAGTATTTAATTGTAGCTTCCGCAAGAGAGAAAGCATTTAAGTGAAAAAATTCAACATTTTCATAAAACATCAAATATCTCGAAAACTGTGAGACTTTCATATGAACGATTTTTTCACATCAGATAGAGCACATTCTGATCTACTTCCGTTTTCGTTTGACGTGGTCTTTACGGGACACCCTGTATGTATATTAGTTCATATTTTTGAATTATCTTTTGAGAGTAGATTACTTGCCAATTGTTGTTTTCACAAAATTAATTTCAGAATTATCAGTTAAATATTTGAATAAATCGAATATATATGCAGACAAGTCTGTGTATATTGCAAAAAAAGATTTTCAACTTGATACCTACTGAAAACAAAGAAAAACATACCTGCTGGAAAGAATGCATCTTATCTTACAAGATCCTGCAGAGAAACATAAATAATAACTTGAATCACAACACTTTATTTTGCCCAAAATCATTAATCACTTTCGCTATTTGCAATAAAACATTCACTTCTATCATTTCTCAAACTCAAACAAAAAACAACAAACAATGAAAATGGCTGCACATGACATGAATCTCTGCTAAATTCAAATTGTCAAAATGTCAAATCTGTCAGCCACCCCACTTATCTAAGACATACGCTTGTCTATAATCGCTACGGCCGCCATGACAGGGCCGGGTGGGAGGACGTATGTCTGAGTGGTCGTGTTTCAACTTAGCACTAGCTGTTTCACCCCTGATCTAACCCGAACTTTCAGATGTTTAATAATACGAATACCAAAATTCTGGGTTGAACGAAAGGTTGGAGGTATGTAGTTGTATAACTTTCTACTCTTAATATGAACGTTGAGATATTTCATGCCTTCTGCTAATGGAATAATTTGGTTAAATTTTTGGGAACTCAGAAGAAGAGCCTTCTGAATTATAGGAATAGGTACAAGGGAAAATTTATATTGTAGTTTCGATGGCGAAAGGTACACTGTTTCATTAAACATGTTTTCCGCCGACCTCGAAATAAAATGTGATTTTAATGTGTACCAAATTGATCATTAATGGCCCATTTTAATGCTCAATTTTGTGGCTATTTTAATGTGCAATCCTCATGGCAACCGTTCACAAAGTATTCAGAAGCACTACGAGAAATGTCAAAACTCTACTGGAACATCGATACATAGAAATTTCATTATGACAAATGTATGTCTTGTGCAGAATGAAAGTGTATTTCAATCGAGAATTCATACGCATATCATATTGAGATCGTCGGAAAAATCTTGTAATAAACTCGGTTATTAATCGAGCGACTAATGGTCTCGAAATATCTTGACCATTAATCGCTGTCTTTAATAACCTAGTTTATTAAATAACTATTAATGAAGATAGATATGATAAATGGGATTGAATATTAAAGGCGTTCGGCATCGGCATCGGACGTGTCGGATCGATCTAAACCGTTCGTTTATTACATCCGGATTGAGGGGAATACACATCTGTACCGTTCGTCATAAAAATCTGAGCAATCGGACATCGATCTTTTCGCTCGGTCTATTTCGACGGAGCAAAGCGATTTTATCCATAGAGTTTTATGTTTTTTATATATTTTTTTGTTATATGTTGAGTTCCTGATCCGACAACCGATATATTGAAAAATTCTAACAGTTTAATTCTTCTGTTTTCATTTATTCATTAAAAACTCAATTAATTCATTAAAATTTTTCATTCTATCGTAGTTATAAATGGGCAGGTGGAGATATTGCTTTCCCGTTTGTTTTTCGTGTAATTAATCAATTAATTGATCAGGATCTTTCGGTACAACTATCGCCGTATTGAACGATCAGAAGGGGATATTGCATTACTCGTTTCTTTTGCATTCAGTGCCTCTGCACCTAATTATTTAATTGAGATTTTATGGAAGAGCTACTAAAAGGGTGAAAGTATCGTTAAAAGATGAGCATATTTCCTAAAATAGTGATCTTTGAAATCTCATAATCTATAAAAGTAGAACAGAGCAGTATGTTCTGTGGCAGATGCTCTGTACCGTTCGTTTATTCCCAGATATTTCAGATTTATCTGTACGATCTGTGGTCACGTGACAAAAAAATCCGTCCGCTCGCGGAGGTCAATGCCGAACGCCTCTATTGAGTAAGCATTTTTTGTCAGTATAGAATAGACATAATATAGTAAAAATTACCTTATAAATTCAAAAGTAAGCCATAAAATAAAGGTTGAAAAACTTCACTGATGGTCAAAACATCCATTCCATTTAGAGAGAGACAACAAACATCATCTTCCATCTCCCTCAATCTTGAGTGGCTATATTGTATGTTCTGTGGTGGCCACCATAGAGTATTTTGTTTCCAACCTAGCACTAGCAGTATATTGTATGTTCTGTGCTAGCAGTTTCACCCCCCTGACAGTCAACAAAGATGGATTTGAATGAAAGAGCAGATAACTATTTCAGTACCATGAATACCATGGCTGCACGTATTCACAATGATTTGAATGAAACTAAAGCATCCTATGAGGAACTTTGGAATACTCTTAGTCCTGTGGAACAAGATCAAATATTGAATGAAAGTATCATCAAACCAGAAGTTCAAAGGAGATATAGTTCTCAAAATACGAATGCATTTATAAAAAACCTTGAATATTCCTCCAAAATTATCTTTGATGATAATAACTGTTCTTATCGAGATGAACACTCGGCTCCTTTCAGTTTCCAGACAAAAAGCCAAAGAGATTTATCGATATTACAATCCAATGCTATTGAAATCAAGAACATGAAACTGATAAATGTGACCAATAAATCTGTAGTGAAGGTATGAATACTGACTTACTTGTCTAGTGAATATTATTTATTATTTTTTTCAGGAAGGTGAACCATCTAGGCATGATATTAATCTACAAGAATTAGATAAAGAAGAAAATTTTAACGATTTTGTACCTAAAACAGGACTTGATTTTCTGGACGATTGGTAATTTAAAATAATTGTCATAATCAAATTAATGCATTGCTCATTAATTATTCATATATTGTTGGCTCATTTCACTAAATGCTCAGCTCGACATTTGAGCGATAATGAAATTCCGATTTCTTTGAATCTCTGAGATTTTATTGATTTGTTCAATATTCTCATCATAAAAAGCATCGTAGTTCTTTCCCTATCAATAATCCAACATAAAATAAACAGCATTAATTTCTTCCTAGAAAATCAGACAAATTGGACCTGTGCATTCTGCAAATTGATATGACTATCTATGTGTGTAGTTTTATGCATACTAGACATTGTGTATTCCTTATGTAATATTTATGAATTTTTGTGCAGATTGTTTTATAAAACAAAAGAAATCATACACATTAGTATCTGAATGTAACGACATCGCTTTTAGTGTTGTGAACTTATGCATAATGGAAATTGAACCCAACTTATTCTCTTCGTTAATTGTAAAGTCTTGTTAGCACGACCGGATATTGTAATCCCTTAAAGGTTATATTCCAATTCTACTGTATATATTGTTATGGTAACAATTATATTTATTCTTCAGAGAGGACACAATTGAAAAATTATAATTTTCAAACATTACTTTTTAATATTCTATTCTGACTGACAGTACTCTATTCCATAGTAACACAATATATTTTCATTCTAGCCTACCTATTTTTACAATTCTAATGCCCGATTGCACCGTTCGTCTAAACATCGTTTAAGCCCTGAAATGACATTTTATCAATGGAATAAACGTCACTTAAGGGCTTAAACGTTGCTTAGACGAACGGTGCAATCGGGCATTATTCCTATAATCTAAACTGATAAAACTATATTGATGGTTTGTTTATAACCATATCAACAGTGTCGGACTGGTATGGTAGGGCCCACCGGGAAAAATTTTGTTAGGGCCCCAGAAGTTCAGAACCAGAGTACTGGTTCGGATTCTGACAGAGGCACGTAGTTTAAGGTGAACCCGAAAAAAGAAGTAGAAAAGCAATCTTGCTAAGATGTGCGTTCCATAGTCGAGTTCGAACATTGGAGACTAGGAATTGGTTTTCATCAATTTCAGAATAATCTATAACCCGAAATTCAACATTAAATTTTGGAAAAATCCCGGAATCGGATGACTGGCAACACTAGCGTTTGACAAAAGTACTAAAATACAATACGTTTGAATAAAATACTTTAATACTAAATATATAATCAAACAAAAAATAATCACTCTAAATATAACCAAAACAAAAACATAGACACTCTCGAAATATCAGTCGGGACACATTCTTTGGCTAGAACATGTTTTTAAGAAAACATGGTTCATGCATAAAATATAACAAAGTTAAATTGTATAATTCAAATAAATATAATAAACCAAACAGAAATTATCAGTCTAAATAAAACAAAACGAAAACATCGTCACTCAAAAAATCAGTCGGGAAACATTCTTTTGCTAGAGCTAGAGCATGTTTTTAAAAACATGGTTCATGCTTAAAACATTTATTATTGCATCGTTGTCGATAATATCAGTAATATCACTTTCCACATTAATTAATACTAGTGCTCCCAGCGTTTCCTGAGCAACTCTGGAACGAATTCTGGATTTTATTAATTTTAACATAGAAAATATCGTCTCACATTTGAACTGCATACAGGATGACGTTAATATGAATTTGTAAACAACATATACCGATTTAGAAATTCACATCGAAAACATACGATATACGATATATCAGACAGAAAATTCTTCCCTCCAGTTGCACAAATGAATAGGTGAGATAATCAAGTGCGATAACTGATTATAATCTTATCTGTGTCTTAATACTGAGCACTTTTAATGTCAAAACTCTACTGGAACATGGAAATTTCATTATGTCTAATGTATGTCTTGTGCAAAATAGGAATGTATTTCAATCAAAAAATTATTCTCAATTCAATATATTATATTGATATGCAGGGCCGGACTGGGCAGGCGGGATACCGGGGAATTCCCCGGTGGGCCCCCTTATGTAGTCTGTGGGGGCCCTTGTCATAAACGGTGCTACTTAATAATGAAACATATTATAGATTTATTTCGTTATTTCGGTTGATGGCTATACTAAAAAGGTGTTAGTTAAATTTTTTCATTTTCATTACCACATCTATTGATATGTTTCACCTAATATCTGTAGTTTACACTACAGTCTGATTCTTCTCGATGTCTGGGGTGCCTAAGCTGCTGTTATTTAATATTAAAAAAAAATGAACATGCATTCGTCTGCATATGTTAATATACAGGTTTGGAAATTCACATCTGAAATATACGATATACGAGAGTAGATGTGCAACACGGGTTCGGGCGCAACTACCCCTATTTTTACATGTAAATTCCCATAAGAGAAAAGCCACTCGATTTTGCAAGAATGGTCAATTTTGTCAATTTTTCTAAGTCCCACAGGGGTGTAGACGTGTACGGTCAATTTTTCTAAGTTCCACAGGGATGCTGAGGAGTTGAAATTTTTCTAAGTCCCACAGGGGGGAGTTGGATGCTGAGTGGTCCAGGGGTTAGAGGGTGAGGGAAGGTGGAGATGACGTCACTTCGTAGTAACACTAACATAAATTTTTTCACTTTCACTAGCATAAATTTTTGCACTTCGTCAGGATTCGAACCTGAGACCTATGGATTATGAATCACACGTCTTAACCGCTAAGCTACCGGATCAGTTGAGTAAGGTGTGGAATAAGTGGTACAGTTGACTAGGATTGAGTCATGGGAACATTGGTAATGGGTAGTGAGAACGTAAAAATTTTTCCAAGTCCGATTCAGGGTTGAACATTAGACATGTTTTACTCTTCAACGAAAATTTTACAAGTCCGATTCAAGGTTGAACGTGAATGAGGTTAGACATGAGAATATAAATTTTTTACAAGTCCGATTCAAGGTCTTCGTTATCCTGTTGAACGCGAAAATTGTACGATTCAGAGGGAGGTGTTGAACGTGAATGGGGTTAGACATGAGAGCATCCAAGGTCACTCCATATCCTGTTGAACGCGAAATTGTATGATTCAGAGGGAGGTGTTGAACATGAAATTGGGTTGAACGCGAAAATTTCATTCAAGGTTATTTATGTGGTTCATAGAAAAGATACATGAAAAATTTTTCCAAGTCCGATTCAGGGTTGAACGCGGAAGGGGTTAGATAAGTTCTACTCTTCAACGAAAATTTTACAAGTCCCATTCAAGGTTGAACGTGAATGAGGCTAAACATGAGAATATAAATTTTTTCCAAGTCTGATTCAAGGTCTTCGTTATCCTGTTGAACGCGAAAATTGTACGATTCAGAGGGGGGTTGAACGTGAATGGGGTTAGACATGAGAGCATCCAAGGTCACTCCATATCTTCGTTGAAATTTTACAAGTCCGATTCAAGGTCTTCGTTATCCTGTTGAACATGAAAATTGTACGATTCAGAGGGAGTTGTTGAGCAAAATTTTTCCAAGTCCGATTCAGGGTTGAACGCGGAAGGGGTTCTACTCTTCAACGAAAATTTTACAAGTCCGATTCAAGGTTGAACGTGAATGAGGTTAGACATGAGAATATAAATTTTACAAGTCCGATTCAAGGTCTTCGTTATCCTGTTGAACATGAAAATTGTACGATTCAGAGGGAGTTGTTGAACAAAAATTTTTCCAAGTCCGATTCAGGGTTGAACGCGGAAGGGGTTAGACATGTTCTACTCTTCAACGAAAATTTTTCCAAGTCCCATTCAAGGTTGAACGTGAAACATGAGAACATCTGAAAAGATCCGTAAAAAATTGTACTAATTCAAGGTTGACCGTGAGACAAGTTCTACTCTTCAACGAAATATTACAAGATCCATTCAAGGTCTTCATTATCCTCTTGAACGCGAAAATTGTACGATTCAGAGGGAGGTGTTGAACATGAAATTGGGTTGAACGCGAATATTTCATTCAAGGTGGATTCGATTCATAGAAAAGATCCGAACGTGAAAATTTTTCCAAGTCCCATTCAAGGTTGAACGTGGATGAGGTTAGACATGAGAATATAAATTTTTTCCAAGTCCCATTCAAGGTTGAACGTGAGACATGAGAACATCTGAAAAGATCCGTAAAAATTTTTCCAAGTCCGATTCAAGGTTAAACGTGACAAGCCGAATTCCTTTTTTTCCTTCAATAAAATGTCATGAATGGGGTTAGACATACGGTACCATAGAGTTCATAATTGACTCGAAAAGCGCATCCACCATTTCACCCCCTACTACTACTAATGGTTAGATTTTAAACGAATGATTTTCTTTCCCTTTCATTTATTTCTAATAAATTCCATTATGATACATGTTGATTTATTTTCCAAGTTGTCATCCATCAGTAATTGACATTTCAAAGGACAACAGTATTTCAAACCCCCTAGCTCTCCGCTCATCTGAAGACATTTGGGGTGATTATTTTTCTCCAAACAATATAATACTAGTCCACAACTTATGCATTTCACATGATTGTTTTCAATCTTCAATGTATCAGCAGGTAAAACCGATGAACATTTTTCATCCCAGAGTATCAACAACAATACAATTATAATGGCAGCTATCAAATATATAGAGATGAATATATATTTCGCTAATATTTCATTCAAAGATTCTTCCATATTGAAATAATAAGCAACACTGATTATAATGATAAGTATGGAGTCTTATTTATAAAGGAACTTTGAATAATGACTCGCTCAATCTGGACGTGAAAAATATCATAGTATATAGATATATTGAAAATATTCTTGTGATAACTATTGATAAAAAGGATCGGGTTAATTACATGTTCAAATTCCTCAAAGGTACAAAAATTACATCAATGATTCATAAGAGGTTTAGTGTCTAAAACATTTGAATGCTCTACCGTGGGAGACATTATCAAAACTTTTTATATTTCTGTCGCTTATAGAGGCATAGGATTCGACGATTAATATATCATATATGCTGATAGATAAATCTATCAAAATAGAGTTCAACTCTGATTCAAAACGATGATCCGCATCATTAACGATCAGTTCAAATTGTTGATCTCAGATCTCGAACCTAGACGGTAGGATATCAATATTATGAATAAATCGTGACAATGTGATAGCTCGAGACGTTGTTTTGAATGATAAAATATTTTCCTATTTCGGAAATGCAGAAAGAAGAGATAATATTCGATGTTATACGGTTCTGTGTTGGCTGATAGGATTTTCTCATCCAGGTTATTATATCAAGTTCCCACATCATAACAACGTTTTTTAGTGCTTATCTAAATTGCGGTTTCTTCGCTCGTCAGGGAACTCTACCTATTAACCGGTGAAAAATATTTGGAAATCGAACATTTGTCGACCTATCACCGAAAATTTTTCCAAGTCTCATTCAAGGTTGAACGTGAGATAAGTTCTACTCTTCGTTGAAAAATCCGAACGCGAAAATTGTACATCTGAAGATTATTCAGGATTGATTTGGATAGCTAGCTGATTTAAAACAATATGATAAATTGATAAGGATGATGTCATATTCAGGAGAGTTATTTCTTATCGGTTATGAATATACAGGGTGGAGGATGGAAACACTATAGGAAATCAACCATTTTTTATTATTTTCATTTCTTGATGTTACAAACGGAAGCGTTATGACTGCTAATTATGGATACACACATAGAATCATCGCTTAGGTAATATTGTACATATAGAAATATTTTTTATTGAGATTAAGGTGAAGTTAATAATTTTTCCAATATAGAAATCTTCTTCCTTGGCTCATCCGGTTCTTCATTCTTCCGTTTTTCGATGGAATAGTGCCCCCAAGGTAGAGTGTTGAATGTTCCAGGTACCAAATATCGCTTGTCATCTTCTGGACTCAAAGCTATTTTTTCCTGCGTTAATGAATGCACATGATGTTCTTTAGCTTGAATTAAATTTTGTGAAATAATCTTATGCTTCCATGTTTCAAGACATTCTATGTAATCCTCAAAACAATATTTTTTACAATCGATTTCTTGATACCTTTAGCCTTCTTGGTAACACCATAATTTCGGCACATAGTTTCAATTTCCTCCGGATCATATCCTTCTGTTTCCCATTGTTGTTTCTTCACATCAATCTCATTATATGAATTTTTGACTGCGTACAGTTTAGATCTGAGGCCTACATAATCAGTCATCGGAATACCCCCATTCTCATCCGTCATCATGCCTAATACCTTCTTATTCACTTGAGGAATACCATAGGGATTATCCTTTGGGTAGTCGGAGGTATCAAAGCGCGTATGGCAATCTCTTCTCATCACTTCATAAGGATCTTCAAATAGCTCATATATAAGCGAGTCTGTATCAGTATATAAGATGGTACAGCCCTTTCTGAACGCTTCATTCATATAGTCGTAATGGAATTCATATATAGTTGTCTTCGCCAGATCAAGAATGCTCATTCCCACATAAATTGGTTTATTCAAGTATACTTCAAGTTTCCGAAGTTCAACTGCAACCAAGTTCTCGTTGAAAATAACAGAATTCTTGAACTCTGGTTTTGAGATATAAGCTTCAGCACCATAACGACCTTCCCACTTTGTCAGAAGATGTACATTGACCTCTTTCTGATGTTTTCCATAGTTTTTCCTGAACGATAGAAAATATGTAAATATCTGTATATGAAATCTAAAGAATAGGATATCATATCAGTACAATTTAACTTACCAAAAACAGCGTTGTTCATCAACTTGAATAGATTCTTCTCGAAGTCATTCTTTGCTTTCTTCCTGAGGTTCGTATTTAGATCAATATAGGATTTCAACCAAGCGGACTGCTTGAATTTGAGCACTCGATGTATTTTAGTGAGAACCAAACCATTTCTTAAAGCTTGCTTCAAATTTCTATAGTGAATAATATACTTCTTCTTTGGATGTAATGTAGCCATAAGTTTTGCATTCTGTTGAGAAGCATAGCAAGGTGTCCGAGTCTTAGAATTGTAATGTTCAGGACAGAAAGGGAGATTTTTATGTTTATCGTGTTGTTCTCTGGGATACTCAAGGTCCACTTCCAGAATATACCCCTCTGGAGCATCATCAGGTACGGAGGTAACATCTATATTTGTATCGGTCCATTGAAAACCTCCATATGGTAGGTATTGGGACATTGCCCATCCATATTGATTGTTTACATCAAAGTACATCAAGTAATTCTCTGGTTTCTTCGTATCATAATTGGGATATATACCTGTTTTTGCATGAGCTCTTCGTTTTCCACATACTTGACTTAGACCTCCACGTATTCCTCGTTCAACAAATAAAAACATATCAATATCGGTTAGAAGTTCCAATTCTTGCTTAGTATGTTTCAACATTGCATCCCACGTATATCCAGGTAAGGTGAAATAATGTGCTGGATCTAATCCATAAGTCTCATGAGTGCTTAAACGAAATTGCTCAAATACATCAGCTAACAATAGAATGTCCGTTTTCATATATAGATCTGAATATTCGCCCAAATTCTGGCATTGAAATTTTTCCCATACAAGCTTAGCCCGCAAATAGCTTTTTCGAGGACATTTCTTATCTTCCAATTTATTATAGAAAGCAGTAATTGGTGGGAGAGAAGTTTCTCGGAAACGGTCATCAGAATCGATATAATCATAAGGCATTACACCCTTTTTCGTAAGAAGATTTATATGCTCTTCAGATTCATCAGTGAATTGGGATTTCAAGTTGGGAAAATCTTCTAAACCTGATGATAATCGATCTAGTGAAGAAGCCATGAATCGGAAACTATCAATGAATCGGAAATGTACGCAATAATCATCATAATGTTTCGTAAAGCTAATATATTTTTCCTTTGTTATAGGTAGTAAATCGATTTTTCCTTCCATTCTGGTAGCGATATCTTTTATCACAAAATTAGCGTCATAACCACTTAGGTTGTGAAATACTACAGGGATCGTATGACTATCTTTATAATTTATGTTACAGCCCTCATGAGCGGCTCCACGGTAATTGTTCTCCTATAATATGATTATGATCTCGTACTTTTTTCTCTCCAGGTTTGAAACTTTCTTCGCAAATATGGCAGTGGGTAGCCTTCTGAAATTCAGATTCCTGTTGCGTCGTCATATCAATATCATAAGGACATAGGAAAACTGTTTCAACATCTTCAGCAAATTGATTCATTTCATCTGCAAACCATTCCATGCAATTAGGACCTCGATATGAACGATAAAAACTGAGAGTGTCATCATATGAACACTTTACATAGTATCCAACAGCTGCTGCTTTGTGTTCTTGATAATTATTCTTTGTATTAGTAGGCTTCAAAATACTTTCCAGATCTGCATAAATAATAAAGGGAACCTTCTCCTTGTTTTTGTGATTTTTAATTTCAGGATATTGTTTCCTATCTCGGGCATTTTGATTGCAGTTTCATTCATTTTACCACAATCTTCCAAATGAGTTCCAAGTTTTTCTTGTGATCTGAAGTATCGGAGGCATCTATCACATATGAATTTCTTACTTTTTTCTTTGCTTAGTTGACTTGATACAAGACGAGAGAGATTTTTAATCCAAACATAATGATATCGAGCTGGAGTATCATCATATCTATCTTGAACCAATAGCAAGTTGACGTGTCTTTCCATCTTGTTCTTAGTAAGATATGTTGGTAATGTAGCAAAATTCTTCTTTTCCTTCTTCAAAACATATACGTTGATGGAGATGTTGTTTTGTTTTTCAAAGTTTGGTATCTGTTTCATGGTCATGGGAAACTTTATTCTCTCGAGCTTTAATACTTTAGAATAATGAGGATACTTCGATAATCGTTGAGGATCTTTCTCAACAGGATATAATGCAGATGTCACAGCCCATGCAAAACAAGCTTCATCATCATTTTTAACATTTACACAGGCTTGTTTCTTCAGGATCTGAGGAGGTAGTTCTATGTATGAAGATCCAAGTTGGGGTGTGAACTTGTTTATATTCACCCCAAGGTTAACAACATTCACCAAAGCCCATCCACTATCTCTTTCTTGGAATTCTTCGAGTTCCTTCAAGATTGGCATCAAGACATTCCTATTGAACCATTCGGTGATGTTCGTGTCCCGATAAATAGGTGCATTGGACGTGGTAAAATATTTATATTCCTTCAGAACTTTATTTGCATTCATGATCTGAAACTCGCCACAAAACACCATATTGACCTTACAGCTTCATCTTTTTTTCAGTGCGTTGAGAATTCTTCGTCGAAATATGGCCTCACAATCCAACAGAAAATCTTTAGGGTCTTTGTGTTTGAGGTTACTGATAATTCCTGTTCTTATACGGCTCTCGAAGGCGGATAATGAGTCATCCCAATGAACTCTGTTCCAAGCAGTTTCCTTTCGCGTACTCAGTCCTGCACCAATTCGTTGTTGTTTGAATTGATGTTTCAATGATTTTATTGAACGGATCTGAGCTTCAAGTTGCTGTTTTCCTCCAATAGAAGTACAACTTCGCAATTCTCGATATAGTTTTCTAATTGCTCTAGTACATTCCCTTACACCTTTTATTGCATGCCCATTATCAGAACTAGCGATGAACAAAGCCACTAACGACTTTATTAGGCGAAGACAATCCTCTATGTTGAACATTTTTGCTGAAATGTAAAAACTTTCGCTCAACTTACAAAAAAGATACTTGAATAAGTTTTATGAGTACTATCTAGTATTATATTATCACTAGCGCCATCTCTACGAATATTAAGTAGATACAAAAACGGAAATGTAGTAGATATAGAATAGAATGTGATGAGAAATCTGTAGAAAAAAATTCACTCTGTTTAAAAATTTAAGTAGGCATGTAAATGAACGAAAATTGTCTTCACTTGTATCTAATAAGCCTTATGTAGGTTAAAGATATAGTTTAACTATGACAACCAAAAATATACCGTTATTAGGATACGAAGATAACCGAAATTAGTAGAAGATATTTTTTTTCGAAATAGACGAACGTAACCGAAGATAGTCGAAGATGCAAAACGGATATTAAAGTGGATACTTTCATATAAAAACGGATATAAAGCGGATACTCATCAATAAAAAAAACGGATATAAAGCGGATACTCATCAATAAAACGGATACTAAAGTGGATACTTATGAACAAAAAACGGATATAAAACGGATACTAAAGTGGATACTTATGAACAAAAAACGAATATAAAACGGATACTCATCAATAAAACGGATATAAAACGGATACTCATCAATAAAACGGATACTAAAGTGGATACTATCATCATAGAATTTGTAAAAAACAATCAGCTTAATCATAAAGTTATGATGGTGCCTCATGAAATAAAATATTATAGTTGATGAGCTACTATTGAATTTGACACACCCGAAAGAAAAATTTATTGATCATCTTTAATAGGGAATATTACTCACCAGATCGAAAAATCACACTAAAAACACCACTCAGGCGAGGTATATTTGTTAACGTTTCAGACTAGTTTTCGAAAAATATGAACTAGAAGCCTCTTTATATTATAGGTAATCAAAGGAAATGTAACCGCAGCATTACACTAATTAGAATAGATTTGAGTTTTTCAATCTAGAGATAAGGATTAGACAGGTTGTTGACAAGTCTGGATTCGCAAAATTCCACTAATTAGAATAGATAAGATTCGAGCAGGTAACCACAAAAATGGAGAAAAACGTTCCCACGATGGGATCAACAGGAAATGTAACCACAGAATAGTACCTATAAATGAAAATTGTTAGATCAGTTGACTACAAATACTCAATCATCATCTTCGAATACAGGTATGTTTTGAATATATTGAAAAATCAACCATTTTTGATTAATTGTTGTTTAGATTCTAACAATGGATAAGCCCCTAAAGCTTAAAAACGGAAACTTATTTTCGGCACCAGAATCATCAGCTCTAGCCCATTGTGTATCGCAGGATTTAGTTATGGGAGCAGGTATTGCCTTGCAATTTAAAAATATATATGGATCAGTGGATAAATTACGACAACAAAATAAAAATGTAGGAGAATAGCTGAATTGAATTTACCTGAAAGAAACATCTATTATCTAATAACTAAAATCAACTATTATCATAAGCCATCATATGAAAGCTTGTGGAATACACTGAAAAATCTAAGAGCCTGCTGCGAGAAAAACAACGACACATATCTAGCTATGCCTAAGATAGGTTGTGGATTGGATAAGTTGAAATGGGAAAGGGTTGAGAAAATGATAAAATTCATATTTCATAACTCTAACATTGAAATCGTAATCTATGAGTTATAATTGAGAAATCTGTAAAATAAAGATCTGATTATACATCTTAACTATATTTTTCCTCAATATCGTAGGAGGACTCTCACAACTCAGCCTTCTGTCCTATATCAATAAACTTATTGGAAGCATGAGATATCTTTATTGAAAAAATTTTATAATGGTCGATTTAAACAACCAGAATTTCATCATCAGAAAGTTTACAAATATCGAGAGCATAGAATTCATATTCAAAATTTCAACACACTCGCCTTTCATTTAGAACAACCTGTATATATGTAATCATTCCTACGATAAGCGATCAAGGCCGCATTCCTATTATTTTCTTCTATTTAAATTGAACAATGAATATATCACTCATAAAATATCTCATTCAAACGAAGAGTATAATTGATTTAATTATTGAGGCTTACAACTTAGAATCTGCATAGGGTTTTTTTAGGATGTTCAAAACAAAGATCTTTATGTGATTATCCAGAGAAATTTTATGAATATATCATCTGATATAAAGGAAAACACTTTGAGAAAAATTACTTATTAATCAATAATGTTCCTCATCAATTTTTTCCTGAGAACTGAGTGAATATACAGCTTGAATTAAATTCAAAATTATCGTCAAGTATCTCCTATCAATAACTCTCAATCGTTTTTTTATTGAATTTTCATTGATTTCTTTTATCATAGCAACATCGTTACTAGATAAATATATATGATTATCACTCCTACATATTATGTGTGTTAATTTAAATCCATTCACAGATGCTGTTGTTATTGATATATCATCTATAAATCTGACATCATTATCTTCATTCATGTTGAGAATTTCTATAAACATCATCCATTGTAGATTATCGAAGGATATTGAAAGTTTTTGATTCATACTTAGAATCTTCTTATGGTTTCCATTGTTCTCAGGATCGAATTTGGAATTGATTCCATGATTATGAAATTCCTATATCATTCATAACTATCGTTGTATACAAATAGCGGAATAATTTGTGCCTTAAAATGAGTGTTAATATTCCAACCTTGAGGATGAAATATGGTTGTGCAAGATATGTAATTTGAAACCAAAAATAGGATCTATTAACTTCCGAAGAAAAAGACCCCCACATTCGTATACTTCAAATTTTATTTTTTCCTAACATTTACGTTCTGAAATAGGAACTTTTTATTAGCGAAAATGTTTGAATGAAAAGTCGTGAAAATATTGGAATAATCATATCATATATTATTTTTGCTTAAATGTGGAACAAAACGAGATAACTGCCCGGACGTCAAATCGGTTTATCTATTTTCATGATGCAATGTTTTACTACAAACATGATAGCCACCAGCAAACGCAAATCTTTGTTATGCTCTAATTATATGATAACCGACCGCGTGTGTAAAACTACAAAATAGATTCCCACCGTTTTGCGAAAAAAAAGGATGTGAGGTTTTAAATACGGCCGCATAAACTTTAAGTTCTCAGTTGTTTGTCTTGTGAGAACAAAAATGGGTAAGTTGAAACTTTCATTCATTATTTTTGGCTTTTGAATTTTTTTCTCATGACTTGTTGTAAAAAAAGGGTTCAGGAACCAATTAACAAATAATATCTTTTTGAGTTAGATTTCCCCATTCTTAACTACGATTTTTTTCTGATTGAGATCCAGACAAAATTTTATTATTTGGTTTTAAATTTTTCCTATGACTTGTTAGATTTTCCATCATCTGAATCAATTTCTAATTGAGATCTTACTAGTGAAAGGGTACAGGGAAAAAACCATCAATGTTAATTTTCACGTTTTTACCTTCAAATATGATGAAATATGATTAAGTAAATGCTTCTTTTTTGGAATGATCGGAATCTATATGTGAACGGGTGCTTTGCCGGTGTTCTCAACTTTGACTTAGCTGTTTCTTTCTATATTTCGATGGGATATCGTTAGTTTTTTCCTAAATGGCAAATCTTCAGATGTGATTTAACCTATGACTGAACTAGTTTTATATCTTTTTGATATACCATTAGATATACTGCTGATATATCATAATAAATCCTACAATAAGAACTATATTTTTTTTTCCTCCACGAATTCACTAATCCAACTATTCAAAAAACAGCTACATCACCTCCCCTACATAATATTTAAAAACAGTTTTTTCAATTCACTCAACCTTATTGATGTAACATTTTTCAGATCATTATATGCCCCAAATAACGCAACGATTAAGGAGTCACCTCACTCCTGCTGAAAGGGTAAGTATATTTTTTCTAAGAATTTTTTCCTTCACACCTCCAGCCTTCAGCTCATAATAATAAATATGAAAACTTAATCCTATACATTCTAATTACCTCATTCTACTAATTCTATTTACAGAAAAACTACTAATAATGATTCTCGAGCTATTATCATTTTATTGTATATCATTTCATTCAAAAACAACTTGAATACAATAGTTTTTTTAAATGAAAATTAAATGTTATTTCCTTTTTTTTCAGAGGCGCTACACAATCAATATGGATGGGAATGTCTCATAATACCTACCATATGGAGGTTTTCAATGGACCGATACAATATAGATGTTACCTCCGTACCTGATGATGCTCCAGAGGGGTATATTCTGGAAAAACGAAGAATGAAGAACCGGATGAGCCAAGGAAGAAGATTTCTATATTGGAAAAATTATTAACTTCACCTTAATCTCAATAAAAAATATTTCTATATGTACAATATTACCTAAGCGATGATTCTATGTGTGTATCAATAATTAGCAGTCATAACGCTTCCGTTTGTAACATCAAGAAATGAAAATAATAAAAAATGGTTGATTTCCTATAGTGTTTCCATCCTCCACCCTGTATATTCATACCGATAGGAAATAACTCTCCTGAATATGACATCATCCTTATCAATTTATCATATTGCTTTAAATCAGCTAGCTAACCAAATCAATCCTGAAATAATCTTCAGATGTACAATTTTCGCGTTCGGATTTTTCAACGAAGACATGAAATCTTGAATGAGACTTGGAAAAATTTTCGGTGATAGGTCGACAAATGTTCGATTTCCACACATTTTTTCATCGGCTAATAGGCAGAGTTCCCTGACGAGTGAAGAAACCGCAATTTAGATAAGCACTAAAAAACGTTGTTATGATGTGGGAACTTGATATAATAACCTTGGATGAGAAAATCCTATCAGTCAACTCAGAACCGTATAACATCGAATATTATCTCTTCTTTCTGCATTTCCGAAATAGGAAAATATTTTATCATTCAAAACAACGTCTCGAGCTATCACATTGTCACGATTTATTCATAATATTGATATCCTACCGTCTAGGTTCGAGATCTGAGATCAACAATTTGAACTGATCGTTAATGATGCGGATCATCGTTTTGAATCAGAGTTGAACTCTATTTTGATAGATTTATCTATCAGCATATATGATATATTAATCGTTGAATCCTATGTCTCTATAAGCGACAGAAATATAAAAAGTTTTGATAATGTCTCCCACGGTAGAGCATTCAAATGTTTTAGACACTAAACCTCTTATGAATCATTGATGTAATTTTTGTACCTTTTTAGAGGAATTTGAACATGTAATTAACCTGATCCTTTTTATCAATAGTTATCACAAGAATATTTTCAATATATCTATATACTATGATATTTTTTCACGTCCAGATTGAGCGAGTCATTATTCAAAGTTCCTTTATAAATAAGACTCCATACTTATCATTATAATCAGTGTTGCTTATTATTTCAATATGGAAGAATCTTTGAATGAAATATTAGCGAAATATATATTCATCTCTATATATTTGATAGCTGCCATTATAATTGTATTGTTGTTGATACTCTGGGATGAAAAATGTTCATCGGTTTTACCTGCTGATACATTGAAGATTGAAAACAATCATGTGAAATGCATAAGTTGTGGACTAGTATTATATTGTTTGGAGAAAAATAATCACCCCAAATGTCTTCAGATGAGCGGAGAGCTAGGGGGTTTGAAATACTGTTGTCCTTTGAAATGTCAATTACTGATGGATGACAACTTGGAAAATAAATCAACATGTATCATAATGGAATTTATTAGAAATAAATGAAAGGGAAAGAAAATCATTCGTTTAAAATCTAACCATTAGTAGTAGTAGTAGGGGTGAAATGGTGGATGCGCTTTTCGAGTCAATTATGAACTCTATGGTACCGTATGTCTAACCCCATTCATGACATTTTATTGAAGGAAAAAAGGAATTCGGCTTGTCACGTTTAACCTTGAATCGGACTTGGAAAAATTTTTTACGGATCTTTTCAGATGTTCTCATGTCTCACGTTCAACCTTGAATGGGACTTGGAAAAAATTTATATTCTCATGTCTAACCTCATCCACGTTCAACCTTGAATGGGACTTGGAAAAATTTCACGTTCGGATCTTTTCTATGAATCGAATCCACCTTGAATGAAATATTCGCGTTCAACCCAATTTCATGTTCAACACCTCCCTCTGAATCGTACAATTTTCGCGTTCAAGAGGATAATGAAGACCTTGAATGGATCTTGTAATATTTCGTTGAAGAGTAGAACTTGTCTCACGGTCAACCTTGAATTAGTACAATTTTTTACGGATCTTTTCAGATGTTCTCATGTTTCACGTTCAACCTTGAATGGGACTTGGAAAAATTTTCGTTGAAGAGTAGAACATGTCTAACCCCTTCCGCGTTCAACCCTGAATCGGACTTGGAAAAATTTTTGTTCAACAACTCCCTCTGAATCGTACAATTTTCATGTTCAACAGGATAACGAAGACCTTGAATCGGACTTGTAAAAAATTTATATTCTCATGTCTAACCTCATTCACGTTCAACCTTGAATCGGACTTGTAAAATTTTCGTTGAAGAGTAGAACCCCTTCCGCGTTCAACCCTGAATCGGACTTGGAAAAATTTTTGCTCAACAACTCCCTCTGAATCGTACAATTTTCATGTTCAACAGGATAACGAAGACCTTGAATCGGACTTGTAAAATTTCAACGAAGATATGGAGTGACCTTGGATGCTCTCATGTCTAACCCCATTCACGTTCAACACCCCCCTCTGAATCGTACAATTTTCGCGTTCAACAGGATAACGAAGACCTTGAATCAGACTTGGAAAAAATTTATATTCTCATGTTTAGCCTCATTCACCTTCAACCTTGAATGGGACTTGTAAAAATTTTCGTTGAAGAGTAGACTTATCTAACCCCTTCCGCGTTCAACCCTGAATCGGACTTGGAAAAATTTTATGTATCTTTTCTATGAACCACATAAATAACCTTGAATGAAATTTTCGCGTTCAACCCAATTTCATGTTCAACACCTCCCTCTGAATCATACAATTTTCGCGTTCAACAGGATATGGAGTGACCTTGGATGCTCTCATGTCTAACCCCATTCACGTTCAACACCTCCCTCTGAATCGTACAATTTTCGCGTTCAACAGGATAACGAAGACCTTGAATCGGACTTGTAAAAAATTTATATTCTCATGTCTAACCTCATTCACGTTCAACCTTGAATCGGACTTGTAAAAATTTTCGTTGAAGAGTAAAACATGTCTAATGTTCAACCCTGAATCGGACTTGGAAAAATTTTTACGTTCTCACTACCCATTACCAATGTTCCCATGACTCAAATCCTAGTCAACTGTACCACTTATTCCACACCTTACTCAACTGATCCGGTAGCTTAGCGGTTAAGACGTGTGATTCATAATCCATAGGTCTCAGGTTCGAATCCTGACGAAGTGCAAAAATTTATGCTAGTGAAAGTGAAAAAATTTATGTTAGTGTTACTACGAAGTGACGTCATCTCCACCTTCCCTCACCCCTAACCCCTGGACCACTCAGCATCCAACTCCCCCCTGTGGGACTTAGAAAAATTTCAACTCCTCAGCATCCCTGTGGAACTTAGAAAAATTCCAAATTGACCGTACACGTCTACACCCCTGTGGGACTTAGAAAAATTGACAAAATTGACCATTCTTGCAAAATCGAGTGGCTTTTCTCTTATGGGAATTTACATGTAAAAATAGGGGTAGTTGCGCCCGAACCCGTGTTGCACATCTACTTACGAGGCATGTTTTTTAAGTACCGTTTTGCGATTCCGCCGTCGTAGCGCTACGTCGGTCGGCGTTCCGCGCATGCGTGCTGGGTACCTACATCTCTTGTCTACGCACTGACGCCATTACAGTCTGATTCTTCATTGTATACTTTGTTTACTGAGAGTTTAAAATGCCTCCGACAATCGTGAGTCCCGCCGATTGTGAAGTACAGTTTTTTTGGAACAGAAAAGGAGTATTGCTAGTGGAGTTTCTGCCTCGTAATGAGAAAATCAATGCAGCGTCTTATTGTGAGACTTTGGACAATCTGCGTCGAGCAATCCAAAACAAAAGACGTGGCAAGTTGAGTAAGGGTATCGTTTTGCTGCATGACAATGCCCGTCCACATGTGGCTAATCGGACCAAAGATCTCCTCAAATCTTTTAAATGGAAAACTCTAGATCATCCTCCATACAGTCCTGATCTGGCATCAAGCGACTACCATTTGTTCCTGCACTTGAAGAAACACCTGGGCGGTCAGCGTCTACAAGACGCTAATGAAGTCAAAACATTTTTGACACAGTGGTTAACAAGTCAGGCGGCAGAATTTTATGAGGAGGGTATCCAAAAACTGGTGCCACGTTATGACAAGTGCGTCAATATTCACGGAAATTATGTTGAAAAGTAGATTAAGATACAGGCTTTCATGTGAGTATGAAATTATTGTGATATCTTTACACGTCTTTTTTTAATTCCAAAACGGTACTTACTTAAAAAACATGCCTCGTATCATGCATCAGACAGAGAATTCTTCCCTCCAGTTGCACAGATGAATAGTCGAGACAATCACTTGCTGTAACACACTGAATTCAGTTGTCTTACTTCATTATTCTAGTCTTGTCTCTCTCTTATCGTTTAAAGGAGCGTAATTCTTTAGTATGGTAGGCAAAAGTAAATACTTGAATCGAGTATTACGGGCAGCCTGACAAATTAAAAATTCTATACGTGTAGTGCGGGTTCCCTACCATACTGAGATAAGAGAGAGACAAGACTAGATTATTGCAGTAAGACAGTTGAATTCATTCAGTTTTGAGTGGAACGGTTTTGTGATCGTCATTTCGATCCCTGGCCTGGAGCAGGTACTGTTTGGACGGTTCTTGTACGGTCAAAGTTTAGACATGCGCATAAGATCGATTACTAACAGTTTCGTGACCGTCAAATTACCGTACAAAAGTCAGCTGTTGGAACAAACCTTATATTTATTTCACTTAGGTTTAAATGTGAACACAATATGAGAAAGCACTTGTTTATTATAAGAATAACACATGTTACATTTATTATGATAACGGACTTTGAAAAATAGTCACGAAAGAGAGGTGTAAAATCGACGGAAGATAGAAATGAACTGACTATGAGCGTTGCGTTGCTTCTTTATATAGTATTTTGGAAATACCTGAAGTCAGCAAGAATATGTGATAATAGGCTCATTGTTGAGGGGTTGCCAACAAGATACATGGAAGATTGTTTTAATTTGAGTTGAAAGATGTGTCTTGTTGTGTTATTTTGTTTTTATCAAGTTGAAATAAATATTATCATTGAGAAATTCAAACTTAAGGATCATATAATTTACTACATACAGTGGAACTTCCCTATAACGAAATTCGTTATAAAGAAATTTCGTTATACAGAAAATTTGTTTTTCCGCCGACCTCAAAACAAAAGGTGATTTTAATGTGTACGAAATTGAGCATTAATGACCCATTTTAATGCTCAATTTTTTAGCTATTTTAATGTGCAATCCTCATGGCAACTGTTCACAAAGTATGCAGAAGCACTACGAGAAATGTCAAAATTCTACTGAAACATAGATACATAGAAATTTTATTATGTCAAACGTAAGTCTCGAGCAAAATGAGAATGTATGTCAATCAATAATTCATTTTGAGATCGTCGGAAAAATCTTGTAATCAACTCGGTTATTAATCGAGCGACTAATGGTCTCAAACTATTAACGTGTTCGCTCCGCTCACGCATTAAAATATCTCGACCATTAATCGCAGTCTTTAATAACCTAGTTGATTAAATAACTATTTATAGTCGGCAATCTCGCGGTCGACTTCGCTGATAATTTAAGTTTATCATTCAAACTTAAGCACTTGCTTTTAGACATTTTCACACAACTTTTCACACTAGCGTATTGGAGATTTAAAACTGTTTCAGAAAGATCTCTACCCGCCGTAATGATTAAGTTAAAGGTCGGGATTTAATACGTACGCCGGAAAAATTTTTGTTAGTCTTTTTGAGCGCTCGTTCTCCTTACGAGTGCTATATCGTTTTGCCCAAATGTCTGAAATTTTCGAATTTTGAGCCTAAAATGGTCTCAAACGATAGGGTTCTACTCCCTGATGACAAATTCGTGTCAAATTCAAATTATGTCTGTGGGTCCGGCCGTTAGCACAATAACTTTCGAAGGGATTGTCCTAGAGACTTAAATTTTCAGGGTGAGTTCGGTTCCCAAATGGCTTTAAGTTCGTTAACCAGCTAATTCGTACAGGATGTTCCATAAAAATATGAACATTCAACATTTTTCTTCCTCAATATCTCAGACGAATCGAAACTTATCGAAATAAAATGTTGCGGCCATATGCAAGATGCTCATAATTATAGTATTTGTTTTGAAGAGTTTCGAGCTGTTCCAGTGCTTGTGCGCAACCAATGGCAAGCCGTATTTCGAGCTTTTGAGTTACTAGGCTTCATGCAAAATTTTGTGGCCATTAAGGGTAGGGATGGCTGATACCATATTTTATCGGTAACAGTTCCGGACTGTTACTGTGACAGAGACATACCTGTTACAAATACCTGTTCCAAAGTACTAGTTGTCCCTGTTATCCCAAAATTGTGCCTAAGCTTTATAGTAACAGTCAATATTACTGTGACTGTTCCGATATTTCTCGAATATATTAGAAATACTCTGAAAGTCGTACATTTGTATTTTCTTCTGTATTTTAAAACAGTGAAAGTTGTGTAATTTAATGTCTCAAATAATATTTTTTTAGATTAATCATGCCACAGACCTGAAAAATTCAAATCGGTAATTCGGTAGCTCTTAAATTCTGTCTTGTGTTCAGTGTTTACAATAATTATACTTTTTATTTCGAATTGTTGATCAACAAGCCGAACCAAGTAGTTTTAGATCATTTTCCGCCAAATATCGTATTTTACTATGCTTATTTTATTCAAAAAATAAATATTTTGAAAATTACCACATAGCTGATAAAAGATTGATATTACTCCGAAAATACGAATTGATTTCTTCATTATCGTCATATTCGTCACATCACAGTTAATATAACTGATATTTGAAATAAAAATTTGGGATGATTGAAAAAATACTTGCCGTTCTCGTGAACAGAGCCATTTACTATGAGTAATCGTAACGCCGTAACACGTCCCTCTACAATAATACCATTGTATAATATATGTATAATATATACAATGATAATACTCGTATTCAGTAGTGGGAACAGATCATGGGGAAAGAACTACCTCGTTGGTTTTTCTATGACTACCTGTTCTATGGAACAGATATTCTTCAAATATGCTGCGTAACAACTGTAACTTGAGTCGAATTTTGGCGAGCTGTGGTTACATGTAACTATCTAACTATCACGTGATCATTTGACAGTTAATACACGTATTTTCTGTCAAATGATCACGTGATAGTTAGATAGTTACATGTAACCACAGCTCGCCAAAATTCGACTTTGTAGTCTGTTACTGTTACTTTTGAACTGGTATTTTTTGAAATCCATACTTGTTCCAACTGTTCCACGACCGATACCTGTTACAAATACCTGTTACGTAAATACTCGACCATCACTAATTAAGGGGCGTTCGGCAATCGGCATCGACATGGGGCGTTCGGCATCGACATCGGACGTGTCGGATCGATCTGAACCGTTCGTTTATTACATCCGGATTGAGGGGCGTACACATCTGGAGCGTTCGTCATAAAAATCTGAGCAATGGGACGTCGATCTTTTCGCTCGGTCTATTTCGACGGAGCGAAGCGATTTTATCCATAGAGTTTTATGTTTTTTATATATTTTTTTATTTTATGTTGAGTTTCCTGATCTGACAACCGATAGATTGAAAAATTCCAACACTTTTATTATTCTGTTTTCATTTATTCATTACAAACTTAATTAATTCATCAAAATTTTTCGATATAGCTATCGTAGTTATGAATGGGCAGGAGGAGATATTGCTTTCTCGTTTCTTTTTCGTGTAATTAATTAATTAATTAGGATCTTTCGGTACAACTATCGCCGTATTGAACGACCAGTAGGGGATATTGCATTCCTCGTTTCCTTTGCATTCAGTGCCTTTGCACCTAATTGAGATTTTACGGAAGAGCTACGAAAAGGGTGAAAGTATCGTTAAAAGATGAGCATATTTCTCAAAATAGTGATCTTTGAAATCTCATAATCTATAAAAGTACAACAGAGCAGTATGTTCTGTGGCAGATGCTCTGTAGTCTGTACCGTTCGTTTATTCCCAGATATTACAGATGAATCTGAACGATCTGTGGTCACGTGCCTAAAAAATCCGTCTGCTCGCGTTTGGCATTGACCTCCATAGAAAATTAATTGGAATATTGAAAAGAAGAAACTTTATATTTCCATAAAAAAATATCCGATTGGAATAAAATTATTTATAAATAAAGATTGATACACTGAATGTTCAGACCATTGAACTTATAACCCATGGAAGGAGCGTAGAGAGAGACTCACTGTAACGCCAAGTGAGATAGAAGAAATCAGCTGATCAGGGGCAAAACATTGGTTTAGGTTATGTTCTGTGGTTATCTTCGTAGTTGAATCTATAGTGATTTTTCTGTTTTTTGCGAATTATCGTAGTATAATATATTTCATTATTGACCGCTGTTTTTTTTCACCATGGCGAAGTCGTGTTCAGCTTATAATTGTACACAAAGGTCCACAAATGGCTGTGGAATTTCATTTTTCTCGTGAGTTCCTCTATTATAAATCAAAGTTCTTGAATTATCATATTAATATTAATTCTGCAGGTTTCCCAGTGATTCGACACTGAGATCCCAATGGGTCTTGGCAATGAAACGAAAAAATTTTCAGCCAACCAATTCTTCTACTTTATGTAGTAAACACTTTCTTGAAAGTGATATCACTAGGATATTCGGTCAAACTAAACTGAGAGAAGGTACGATTCCCTCAATTTTTGACTTTCCTGATCACCTGAAAAAGAGATTCAAGGGGAATCTACTTCTGAAGAGAAGAAGCCTAAATTGGATCTTCCATCAACTAGGTTGTTACCTATTTTCAATTGTGTAAGCATTTTTGTATTCAAGTTTGATATATTTTCAGTTCTGAAAACTTCTTGGAGCGTGGAAATATTGATACCCCAGATTGTTCTGAAAAACCTTCGATAAAAAAGATAAAGAAAGCAAGGTATTTTTGTCTATTCTATCCTATGGTTTATTCAGTAGCTTCATATAATCATTTTGCAGGAGGGTGCATCATTTTGGGGATATAATATATTCTTCTTTGAAAACTGAGGAAGCTAAAATGGTGTGGAATATTGCCAATAGAAGTATCAAAAAAATGAGAAAAGAACGTAGTAAGCTCCGTACAAAACAATACAGATTACAGAGCAGGGTTACCAAGTTGAAAGAACTCATAACGCATTTAAAAACCTCTAAAAATGTCTCTCAAAATTGTTATGACATATTGCAGGTAGATATTGAAGTATGAACTTGTGGCTTATACAAAATTACAGGCAAATGTAAATTAATACATGTTGAAGGAGTGCATGTGTTTATAATTTTGTGTGGTAGTGGTTTTTTTAGAATTCCATTTTATTTTGGCTTCGTTCTCATAAGGATTGTTCGACCCTCTTTTCAGAAATCAATTTCGAAGGTATAGATCATGTATTCCTTTCATTTCTATATAATATCTAGGGTAAGTAAGTGGGCAAGTATTTTTTGAAATTTCAACCGTTTATGCCATGAATATCAGAATAACTTTTTTTTTCAGATTTCTGGGTTTAAATTTTTTGTAATAATTTCTGATTAACTTAAGATATTTTATGTTACAGGAATGTATTCCTAAGGCTGAACAAGAGTTAGTGTTAAGACAACTCAAAGTTTCATCAAATAAGGAATATCCCGAGCAGTTGAGAACATTTGCTCTTACTCTCAACTTTTACTCCACTTCTGCTTATAATTATGTTAGAAGCATGTTCTCAAATTGTCTACCACATCCTAAGACTTTGTCAAAATGGTATAAAACTGTTGATGGATCACCAGGCTACACAAAAGAGTCCCTAAGGGCAATTGAACTAAAGTCCAGGGAAATGAAGAAAGAGGGAAAGACTTTAATATGTAATTTAGTTATGGATGAAATGTCTATTCGTAAACATATTGAATGGAATGGCAGAAAACAAGTGGGATACATAAATTACGGTTATCCCATGGAGAGTGAATCTTTACCAGAGGCGAAGGAGGCTTTGGTGTTTTTGATTGTAGCTCTCAACAGCAGGTGGAAATTACCGATTGCGTATTTTCTAATTAACGGATTAGGGGCTGAAGAAAAAGCGAATATGGTGAGGGGTTGTTTGTCATTGCTTCATGAAGTTGGCGTTAAAGTTTCTTCCATTACTTTTGATGGAGCAGCTACTAATTTTTCAATGTCCACTATTTTGGGGGCAAAACTATATGATATCAATAATATTCAGAGTTACTTTGCTCATCCCGTTACAAAGGAACCTGTATATATTCTTTTTGATGCTTGTCATATGGTAAAGTTGTTACGTAATCTGTTGGGTGATTGGGGTGTATTGTATGATAAGGATGGCAATGCAGTCAAATGGGATTTCATAAAAAATTTAGTAGCATTACAAGAAACTTATGGGCTTCATGCTGCAACTAAAATTAAAAGGAGGCACATAAACTATTCTCAAGAGAAAATGAGAGTGAAGCTGGCTGTGCAAACATTAAGCGACAGTGTGGCAGATGCACTTTTATACTGCTCTGATGATTTAAAATTAAAACAGTTTCAAGGTGCTCATGCTACTGCAATTTTCTGTCGCATAGTTAACAATATTTTTGATGCGATGAATACGAGAAACTCCTTAGGGAAAGGTTTATTCAAAAGGCCTCTATCTGAGTCTAACAAAGAATTCTTCTTTGATTATTTTGAATATGCTAAAGAATATTTTATTAATTTGACAGATGAAAAAGGTGAAAAAATTGTAACATCACGTAGAAAAGTAGGCTTATTAGGATTACTGATAAATATGTCAAGTATTCGAGGAATTGTGAAAGATCAAATATTAGAAAATCACAATCTCCAATATTTGCTGACTTACAAACTAAGTCAGGATCATTTGGAGATGTTTTTCTCTAATATTCGATCTCGAGGTGGCTTTAACAATAATCCAACAGCAATTCAATTCGAGGCAGCTTATAAAAGACTTCTAATTCATGTTGAGCTAAAATCTTCAGAATCAGCAAACTGCCTTGCACAAGACACAACCAGCATTTTGAGAGTTTCAAGCAGTGGTGTGAAAGTGAACAACGAATTAGATGCGTTAAATCAGGAAGATGAATCTGTAGGTGAGGAATTAGAATATTTCACTCTAGATCAATATTCAAGTGATGTTGTGGCTTACATAGCTGGGTTTGTTTGTAGAAAATTAACGAAAACTTTCAGTTGTAATATATGCTCTTCATCTCTGACCAATAGAAATTCTTTTTCTCTTTTATTAACTAGAAAAAACAAGGGTGGTTTGATGATGCCATCTGCAGATGTAATTTCTATTTGTCGGAAAGCTGAAACAGTATTTAGGAGTTTTTCAGATCTTAAGACGGGTAATGTAAGACAGCGATTAATTTTGAAAACTGTTCGTTCTATTGATTTCGATAATATTTTCCAAAATTTGAATGCCCATTTTTTTGATCAGGATCCTTTGAACAATCACCTTCTTCAAATAGTATACAGTATCTTAGGAGTATATTTCAATATAAGAATTCATCACAAAAATAAAACCACTGATGACTCAAAACACCATATTCGCCAGAAGTACACAAAATTAGTTCATTTTGAAGGACAGTAATCGAAATCTTCAATTTTTATTTATGCTAATTATCAATATCTGTATTTTAATTTTTCCTTTGGAACCCATTACATGTATTGAAAATCTCTCTTTTACTCGAAAATAAACTCATTTTAATAATTTCTGTGAGTTTTTTTTACCAACGTTCCTTTCATATCATGAAAATAGTATAAGGAATCTTAAGTGAGATGACAATATGATGAGTTGGTTTGTACATCTGATTATAATTATATCAAAAAACATTGGACAATCATCTCAAAATAAAAAAAATCATATATTTAGACGCACAGATAATGTACTTGTCCCTAGGACGAAGCGAGCGGAATCAATACTTACCGATATTTTTCCTCAATTTGAATGAGTACATTTTCGATCAGGTTTAAAAATCGTGTACCTACAATACTTCGAAAGTCCTTCGTAATAATATGCATGAATACATAAAAAAATATAAGCTATTCTAAATAAACGAATCTTCAACAAATATTATATACAAAATTAATCTTACCAAAACGACAAAATTTAACAGAAACCTTCAATTTTTTGATAGTTCATTGAATATAATTCACATCAAATGTTGAGATTTTTCTCCCATTCGGAAACAAATGGATTCAAGACAAATTAATACGTTTTTATTATGGAATCCTTTGCCTACCTCCAAAATATTACAAGGAAATATAAGTTCGAGAAGTCTAATAAAAAAAATAATGAGTAGGTACGTCAAAGGGATTCGAAATTGAAGAAAAATGAAAAATCGCTTTGAATTCAGTTCAAATATGCCGCGTTTCTTCCCCTAGTCACGTGACTCTTATTCGCGTTACAAACATTACGCCACATCTGACGGTTAGACTCCTTCCATGGGTTATTAGTTCAATGGTTCAGACAGAATTGTGTGGCCATAGTGTTAACAGAACCATAGAAAATTCAATGGGAATATTGAAAATAAGAATCTCTATATTTCTATAACAGGATAACAGATTCAAATGAACTTTATTTTGTGAATCAACACTAAATGATCATGCAAAATTTCAAGAGGATCGCATCATCGGAACCAAAGAATTCAATTTTTGTAAGTATTTATTTTTACATATTTCATTTTTTGAATAATTTCCAGAATATAATCCCGATTGTGCTGAGATTCTGCATTTATATATTTGGTATCAATCTCAAATCCCATATAAAATTTTGAGGTAAAAGTCTTATTGTTCCACCAAAGAACGAGCGCTCAAAAGCTCCTGCTCAGGGCTTTTCTCGAATTTCTCTCAGAAACTCAACCTCTGTAAGTATTTTATTAATGCAAATTCAACTGTAACATCCTATCAATCCAATGCTTAGACAAAAGTCTAAAGGTGCTACTCCACTGCGCGAAATTGACTCACGCAACTGTTTCGCGAGGGTGACTCGCGAGTCGCTGTTTCGGCTTGATACGTTTACACGAGGCGAAACTTTACGCGAAAATGGGTGAGCCAGAGACAAGCATGTCGTTGGTACCTCCGACTGCAGACTCAGCATTTGCTATAATTGTGATGGGTTATGTGAAGAATAAAAATAAAAGATAACGTCGTTCGTGGACCAGAGAAATTTTTTCGTCGGCGATTGCAAACTGAAAATCAGCTGCTAAGGTATTTAGTAGCAGAACCCATCGAGGATACGATCAGGAATTTCACCCGGACGTCAGAAAACTTTGAATTCCTCTTGTCACAGGTTGATCCTAAAATAAGAAGAATATAGGCATACCACAAAAATCGGTAGGCCTGATAAAGCTGGATTAGATGAATGCACTCGTCTTGATTCATTTTAACGTTTCCAGGATGCGAAATTAATACCGCGAGTCTAGTTGACTCGCTCTCAAAAACCGACTGGCATCGGCTCGCAGCTAAACTGACTCGCGCAACAAGTCTTGTCCGAAAGCGGTATCCACTACACACATTTTGTTTCGCGAAACAGTTGCGCAAGTCAATTTCGCGCAGTGAAATAGCACCTTAAGATCCAATGCTTTGTTTATAGTTCTCCTGAAGATGAGATAATAATAAATCTCGAGTCTAATAGCGTTTTCCATTGAGTTCACCAGTTTTGCTTTATGTTGTGTTCTTTTATTCACCGATGGATTCACCCGGATGAAAACTCGATGAAATATTAGATGTAGAATAAAAGAACGAGTTGATGGTTATCTGCTGTTTGGTTGAGTCGTGACAGATTGCATTGACGTTTTTTCTATACAAATATACCCCATCCACTTGATTCATCACATTCATCGAATTCCAGAGCCGATGGAGATTATGAGGCATCAGTGTATCATAGGTGGTAAATATGAAATGTTTGATGAATGTTGCTCCAAATTGGTATAATATGTAAATTTCTCTCTGTTGTCACCTGGGAAAACAGAACACATAATATGCTACTTACTGCTTCTTTTTGCAGATTCTTCATTATGAGTTATGAGAAGATGTTTTCTTCCATTTCCTGCACTGACAAACTCTTTTTTACACATTTCACAAAATAGTGTATTCGCACTTCAAGAAATCGATGCTGAAGTTGTAAAAAAAATTTTGAAACATGCCTAACTGATTCCATGCTGAACAATTGTCTTAAAATGAAGGTATCCAATTATGCAGTAAGAACTGCTTTTTTAAATACAAATGTTGCAACTTTTTCCAGATAAGTGGTATGGATAACGTCTGTCCAAAATTCATACAATCTGATAAACATCTTCTGAAAACTATCAATTTGCACTAATGCCGCAGTTACGTGACGCCAGTCGGTAGTCCAGCTGAGTCGCTCCAACGAACTTGCGCCAGTAAGGCCCGGCGCAAAATGACTCGCAGTTTCGTGAGGTGACGCAGCGTGAGTCACGGCAGGATTTTGTGAATCTAATAAATAGGTATCACTGCGCATACATAAGGCCCGGCGCAAAATGACTCGCAGTTTCGTGAGGTGACGCAGCGGGAGTCACGGCGAGATTTTGTGAATCTAATAAATAAATACCACAGCGCATACATAATAGCAGTGTGACGTGACGCAGGTTTTGCTTAACGTGATCCTGCGGAACGCAGTGTCGATCCCGCAGTTTCTTGTATCTACTCACGGTGAGTAGTAGGTAGTAGTGAAAAATGGAAGAAAAATTAATTGAAGTCGTGCGAATTCGGCAAGTTTTGTTCGATACAAGCCATGTAGACTATAAGGGGACAAAACTGAATAGTGGGTGGAAATCACTAAAGAAATCGAAAATAATTTTTAAATTGTCCGTCGTTAAATTCTTTGGTAAGAGGAAATACTTCGTGACTTTTTCTTCTTTTTTAAATAAACTTCTCGTTGTCTTTCTTTTGGTCAGTTGAGAGGTAAAAAATAACATTTCGGACACGAACTCATCTTCCGAATCAGATTCAGAATTGAAGTCAAACAAAAGAGCAGTAGCTATTTCCATTTTGAGCCTGTAACCAACAGCGTTATAGCAACCACAAGCAAGTACTACGATCGTATTTGCGCGGTTCCCGGGTTCGCAGCTAACCTCCTCCGCGCGACTCACGCTGCGTCACCTCACGAAACTGCGAGTCATTTTGCGCCTAGGCTAAGTGGCCTCGTGTAAATACCACTGGCGGCCAGTGAGATACCAGTACAGTGGAAAAACGTTGCTCCAGTCAACTGTCTTCATGAGTAGATTTCAAGCCAGCCAAGTTCCCCTTCCTATCACCTATCTTGGCGCGATCACTGGAAACATGTGAACCACGTTTTCGATGCCGGTCCAGTTGGAGTGTGGAAATTTGATGGTACCACTGCCACCAGTTGAATGGCTTCGTCAGAACGGGTACTGGTGCCAGCCAACTGGCTTCCAGTCGCGCCATAAAACTGGAGCGACTCAGCTGGACTACTGTAGTAACATGCGTTATATTTGTAAGTTCACTCTGTGATCTTTCATTTTGTTCAATGATCACGCATGACGCCGCCGTTAGAAAAAGGCGCCAGTGAGATCCAGATTGGCACATGGTTATAACTTGTAGCTTGGATAATAAAGTGACTAAAAAGTAATAAGAATTTATTATTTGGCATACAAAACATAGTGTCAGGTGTGCATGTGCATTATCCAGTGATCGCCGTTCCTGATTTTATGGTACTACGAGTGTAGTTATCAGAAATTTTCTAGAAGAGAAAAAAAATCAAAATGGATATGTTCAGACCCCCAGAACCGCTTCAATCACAGGATGTAAAGAATTGGCAATTCTGGAAGCAAATATTTGAAATATTCTTAAAAGCTAATAAATTGATAACTGTATTTTGCGGGATAAGGACAAACTCTCAAAAGATCTTAAAGTATATTCAGCAACGTTTCGCAAACTCTCGTTTGCTTCATCAGGCCTAAAAATATTATAAAAATGTCATACAAAACATTTACAGTAAAATACAAATAAATACCTCTATACTATAAATAAGACATTCAGATGTAAAAACTTTAAAAAACATTAAAAAACGACTGCATCAACTGTATACTTCACGTCAAATCACAAAAAACAGCTTAAAATACTAAAAGTTCGGCTAAAATTCATTTGGAAAATTCCAGAATATTTACATCTAAAATAAATCACAGGAAAACATAACCTGAAAACAACAAAACAAACCAATACAGTAAAACAATACCAAGGTTGTCAAACACAGAATTATCTTCATTTTCTTTCAATGAAATACCGTACATTAATTAGTTTCCACCAAGCTCGCACAACACTATAAATGCATATATTTTGTCAAGACAGAATTGTAAAGTTTGCTTAAATGTTCAGTATCAGATCTAAAATTAACAGTGTTGTTATGTTAATATGTATCATTTCTAAAATGTTCCTTTTCCTAAAATGTTGTTCATTGTCTAATATTTTAACATTCGAAAAATCGAACCTGTGATCGTCTTTGAAAAAGTGTGAACACAAGGCTGTCCTTTCTCTATTTTTCACATCTCTGATATCGTATGCATGTTGTTTAATCCTATTTTGTAAATACTGTCTCGTCTGTCCTATATACATTTTATCACAATCCAAACATGGAATCCCATATACACTCCTGATCTATGATCTTTATTTATTGGATCTTTTATTTTGCTGTATAACGACCCACAACTGTTTTCATGTTGTAAAACACCAGCTCACTATTTTCCGTTTTAAGGGTTCTTTTGATTTTTTGCGAAAGTTCTGGGACATACGGAAATTTGAAGTAAGCTTTACTTATTGTGGTTTTGTTGACAGTTTTGTCATTGTTTCGTTTACGTAGAAGTTCTGAAACAATTCTATCAACGAAAGGTTTGGGGTATTTATTATCTCGTAATATGTGTTTCACTTTTTTTATGTTTAGGTCATGATACACGGGGCTGCTCAAGTTGATTGCTCTGTGAAGTAAGTTGTTAATAGCACTGATCTTATAGCTGGTAGCATGGTTTGATAAATAGTTAAGTATGATACCTGAGCTGGTGGGTTTAGTATACCAATTAGTTATGATTTTTTGTTCTTCCGTACGGTGTAAGCAGACGTCCAAAAAGGGTAAAGAACCTCCAGTTTCAACTTCAAACGTGAACTGTATCCTGTCATGGTAGCTATTGAAAATTTTTACCGTTTCATCAATCATGTCAAATGGTAAAGCCATGACAGAGTCATCAACATAGAACTTGACAAAAGGCACAGGAAAGGGTAGTTGGGACACAACTGTTATCACCAAGTCATTCATTACAAATTTTCCAAAAATGGGACTCGCAATGCCACCCATAGTTGTTCCCTCAATTTGTAGGTACGTTTCTCCATTGAACATAAAATAACTGGTTTCAAACAGAAAGTCAACCAACATTAAGAAAGTTTTTCTATCCAGGCATGTGTATAGGCTGCTATTGTCTGCCAATTCTTTTTAATGATCTGTACAGTGAGGGCATGTGTGATATTAGTGAACAAAGAAGTGACGTCCAATGAAACCAAGACGTATCCGTCAGGTAAGACAACATTTTTCGAAAATTCAACAAACTCAAAAGAGCTATTCACTTGGTGTTGAAATGTAGTTGCTACATCACTTAACGTGTTGTGTATGAATGTTGCAATAGGTTTGTTCCAACTCAAGAATTGACCGTACAATGATCGTCAGGATTCTGCGCAATAGATAAAAATGTGTTCCAACTGACAATGTATCGTTTGAGAACGGTTTCGTTTTTGTTCCATCCTGCTGCGGACCGTGAGTGGAACGGTTTTGTGATCGTCATTTCGATCCCTGGTCTGGAGCAAGTACTGTTTGGACGGTTTTTGTACGATCAAAGTTTAGACATGTGCATAAGATCGATTACTAACAGTTTCGTGACCGTCAAATTACCGTACAAAAGTCAGCTGTTGGAACAAACCTAATATTTGATGAGGAGAGAGAATTAATTCCTGACTATCGGCCTCATGTGTAGACCTTCCTTGTGTGTTTTCCGCAGGCAATATAGTCGGGGAGGAACTGAGTTGTGTTTTTTCATCTTTTTCTTTTCAAACTCAGAAATGAATGAGTTTTCAAATAAAGAGTCTACAAGAGCGTTAGCTCTTTTTTGAAACGAGAGGTGTGGGATCTTTTTTGAGTAATTTATATGTGTTTGCATCACTCAGCATTCCCTTAACATGGTTGACGTAGTCCTCACGGTACATGATCACTATTGATCCACCCTTGTCCGATTTGTTCACTATGATGTCATTGTTATCTTTAAGAAACCGTTTCGTCATATTAAAATTCCTCACCATCTTATGGACATCTACCCTTCCATTGACTCTGTGTAAGTGGTTAGTAAGAAGGTTAACAAAATCTGCTCTTAAAGTATCTCTAAAAGTTTCATTCATTGCGTGTGAGGATATGTAATATTCAACATCTGCGATAATTCTGGGGACAGGTATTTCTTTCTTCAAAAAAGGAACATTGAACTTTGGGCCGAACTGTAGAAGTTCTTCTACCTTTGGGGGTAAGGAGACATTGGTGTAATTATATATACTTTAAGATCTTTTGAGAGTTTGTCCTTATCCCGCAAAATACAGTTATCAATTTATTAATTATTGTGTGGTGGACACTAATATTTGCATTCTATTCTTAAAAGCATCAGGTAAAGCTTCAGATAGAACTCCAGAAGATGTAAAAATAGCTAATTTACTGAATTACATCGGAGATCAAGGCATAGATGTCTACAATACATTTGATGCAAACAAAAAGGATACCTTGGTTAATGTCCTTAGAAGATTTGATGAATATTTCCTGGCCAGACAGTGATTCCCATGGAAATGTTTAAGTTCAATAGTTTAACGCAAGAGTAAAACCAATCCATTGACTCATATCTAACCGAATTGAGGAAACAAGCAAGGTTATGTGACTTCCAGTGTGAAAATTAAGCTTGTAAAACCAGTTATGAAGAAAGGATTATTAGAGATAGACTAATTGTAGGCCTTCACGATAAACAGATACAAGCTAAATTATTATTATTATTATTATTATAAAAATTACAAGAGTTGAGGTTCAACACCTATAAACTCAAAAAGAAAAATATAAAGTTCGATACGCATTCACGATACTTGAGAAAAATTGACGAAAAAAACAGAATCAAAAGAATGTCTTAGTTGAATAACACCACACCAAACACGAACACTCCAAACTGGAGAACTGAGGTCACTGTCTCCCACGCTGAGCTGACCTCCATTCGTCGTATCTATTCTTGAAGACATTAACAGAAGGTGCTTGCACGACGGAGTTGGGAAGACTGTTCCAACCACTGAAGACCCTGTTGGGTAGGAATTTCTGGCGCTGGGTTGTTCTGAAAAATTCTCGTTTCAGTTTATAAGCGTGACTTCTGAGATTACCGTCGTTTAGTGTGAACAAATCTCTGACGTGGTCACCCAGAAAACCTCGTATGGCTCGGTATGAGAAAATCAAGTCACCTCGAGCTCTCCTCTCCTCGAAGGATGTCAGTCCCATAGATGTGAGTCTCTGATGGTAAGTGGGTCGTATGGGTCCATATCCAACACGAGTAGCCCACCTTTGTGTGCTCTCAAGCAAGTCAACCTCCCCTCTTGTTGTGCACCACCAGGCCGGACCACCGTATTCGAGGGTGGGGCGAATGTAGATCTTAATATGGTACCAAATGTTCGGCTGTTGCAACCCTTGAAGGATTTATAGAACATGTATGTCAGTTGTTTGGCCTTGGAAGAGATGTGCTCGATATGGCTTCGCAGCTGAGATCCTCCGAGACGATGATTCCAAGGTCGGACAGTCGAGAAACTGGAGCTATAGCCTGACCGCCTAAGTTGTATGGACGGCGAGGATTGTTTTTTCCGATATGCAGAACGGAGCACTTGCTTATATTGATGGGAAGCATCCAGATGTTGCACCAGTTGACCAAGTTATTCAGGTCGTCTTGAAGTGTGGAATAATCAGTAGTTGGACTATTATATATTTTTAGATCATCAGCGAAAAGAGAGAGTGCAGACCTTAGGTGAAGGGGTAAATCAGCAGTAAACAAAAGAAACAGAAGTGGACCCAGGACAGATCCCTGGGGTACACCAGAAAGCACGTGGAACGATCTTGAAGAAAGGTCGCAGCCAACCCGAACGCGATATGAGCGGTTCGACAGAAAAGCCTTTATCCAGAACAAAAGCTCTCCCCTGATACCCAGGTGTTCGAGTTTGGATAGAAGTCGGCCATGAGGAACCCTGTCGAACGCCTTCGAAAAGTCTAGGTAAATCACATCCATCGGCAGACCGGAGTCCAACGCTTTGGTCCAATTGGACAAACAAGAGAGAAGGTTTGTAATAGTAGAGCGCCCCGGGACAAACCCGTGTTGTTGGTCAGGTATCACCTTGTTTTCGAGGGAAAATTTCAGAATCTGCTCACAAATTATTCTCTTCAATACCTTGGAAGCGGTCGAAAGGAGACTAATTGGACGGTAGTTATGAGGTGATAACTTGTCTCCCTTTTTAAAGATTGGAGTCACACTGGCGAATAGCCAGTCGGAAGGAAGAGAAGAGGATGACAGAGATTCGCGAAATATGATACTGAGAGGGGCTGCAAAGGCGCTAGCACAGCGTTTCAAGAGAAGTGGCGATATTCCATCAGGACCCGGTGCCGAAGAAGCATTCAATCCGGAAAGATGTTTCTCAACAATTTCCTCAGTTATCTCGACATTGGAAATCTCAACATGGGAACGAGGAGATGTCGGTGTTGGTATTGGGCCAGGCAATTCGGGCGAAAAAACCCGAGAGAAAACCTCAGCCAAGACGTCTGCCGATTCTGTTGGGCTGCTACTGATTTCACCAGACAGGTTCCTGACCAAAGGAACTCCTACTTTTGTGTTTGAAGAGTTTCTTCTTGTTTTTGGAAGATGCCAAACTATTCTCGAAGTCCGTTACAAATTTCTTCAAGGAAGTGGATACATGATTGGAAAAGTTACGGTGAACATTATAGTCAGCCGTCGATCCTGATCTTAGGTACCTTTGCCAGAGTGCTTTCTTTCTTCTTATTAGATGAAGACAATGATTGTTGATCCAGGGCTTGATAGGGTTATGCCTGATTGTCTCAACTCGAGTATTACCAGCAACAATCGTGTCAACAGTATCGACGAATTTCCCCCACATCATCTCGATGTCACCCAGAGGTCTAAGAAATGATTCCCAGTCAATCTTCCTCAGTTCATTGGAAATACTCTCAAAATCCAGCTTACGGATAGTCTTGTATTGATGGCTGTTGGATGTTGAGGAGCGAAATTGAATGTCTGTGGATATAGTGACATGATCAGACTTGCCAAATGGGGAAGATATGTTAGATCTGAAGTGAGGTTAGCATCAGAAACGAAGACCAAATCGAGTAAAGAAGGAATTTGGCCGCTTCTGTACCTGGTGGGATTCTCAACGATCTGATGCAGGCCGGAACTTGCAAGCTCGGCATATGGGTAGGATGGTGATGACAGAGGGGGTAACTGCATAAGTGGCCATTTCAGGTCAGCACAATTAAAGTCGCCCATAATTGAGGTATTTTTGTTGTTGGAAGCTAATGAAGATATATAGTTTGCGCAGCATTGGTCAGCGTCGCATGGACGAGGTCTGTATATACATCCGGTTTGAAGCGAAAATTGGGAATTGGAAATTTTCAAGAAGATGTTATCAATACCATCCCAGCTGTTGTGTGTGGATTCTATTTTGTAGGAGTCGGTAATATGCTTATGCAAATAAATGCATACACCTCGATATCCAGGAGCTTCTCGGCTGTCCTCTCTATAAATTGTATAATCAGGAATGTGAATTGTCGAGTTAGGGATCCGAGGAGATAGCCACGATTCGCTGATGAGAATTATAGAAGGTTTATGGAGCTGTGTAAAAGATGTAAGTTCGGTCAATTTGGAAGGCAAAGATTGTATGTGGTGGTAGACTATTTTCCAAGAATGTAGATCACTTAGTTTTTGAGGGTTGTTTGGTTGACGGTGCAGTAGTGACGATAGTGGGGACCTGCCTGATGTATTTAATAGTTAAGTTCTCTTCGCCAGCGTCCTGTCTCCTTTTTAGTTCGGCTCTCAGCGTGTTGAGACTAGATAATTGTTCTCTGGACTTATCGTCCTGGATTTTTATCGTTCGAAAACTGGGGTTGCCGGCTAAAGAAGCTTTGTTCCTGAGGACTGTCTGCACAATCTCAGGGTTGGAGAACGCAACCTTAACCCAGGGTGGGCGGGTGTTGTCCTTGGCTGGCATTCTGGTCACACCGGTGATATATTGACTAGATAAGGGTTTAATGTAATCAACAATAGAAGAAATCATGGCTGAGTCTGAAGGCCCATCAGACACAGGAACATTAGATATGACCAGGTTGAAAGAATGTTTAACCCGATCAATAATTTCAGGAACGATAGTTTCAGAAGAGTTAACGAGTGGTGTTTGTTGGGGAGCAAGATTCAAGATCTGGTCACTTAGAGTGGAGATAGTCTGCGACATTTCAACCTGAGTATCCCTCAATGCAGCTAACTCGGATTCGCATGAAATAATTCAGGTATCATGGAGGTCCAATGTTACAGTATGCTTATCAATGGCGGCTGTGCAACTGTCGAGTCGGGTCAGAATGTCATCCTGTCTCCTCCCAACACGCTCAAGGGTGGATGCTATATTTCGCACTTGCTCCATCATAAGGTTGAAGTGCTTCACAGTGAGATTTGTGTCAGATGAGTCGGACACAGATGGTGAATTAATGACTTGGGACGGGGGACGGGGAAAACGGCGCGAGAACCACTCGAGTTGCTTCGCAGGAGACGTTCGCTCGAGGTGCAAGCAGAACAGCACCATTTTCCTTACTATCCTTAAGAAAATCGAGTTCTTTAATGGTCAGGTTGACACAATCGGGATGAAAGTACTTCTGCACCTTACGCAAGCTACGTGTGAGGTAGATTCTGCAATAGGTTTGCAGCAATTTGTACAATTGCGAGGCATCGTGGAGCACGAACGAGTAGGTAGGGGATAAACAAATAGAACTCTTCACTTTCCTGGGCCCGTAGGAAAGACTTGGACAGATAGGGTAAGCCGCGGGTGAGGAAACTAGTTGATGGGCTGGGAACACGGAAAGCTATATGTGACAACAATGAGCTACCTATGTAAATACGCACATGGGAAGCCAATGCGTAAAAGTAAACGCCGATCCAATCTCTGAGTGTCGCAGCGCAGCGTCGTGACCCCTTCCTGTGTCGAGCGGCGCGAACACTGAGCTGAGGTCCGCACTGCGAGAGCAGGGCTGACTACTGGAGTAGTGGTGGGAACCGGTCTTCCGTCTAGCGGGCAAGGTCACCGGTTTGTTCACTTTTGTTTATGAAGTTTATATAAAAATGATTGAAAATTATTTCGTTCAAGAATCGGGAAACTCAACCACTATGAAAAGTAAGTGAGTCAACTTACAGTCTGAACGATGTAAGAACTGTTAGAAGGCGATGTAACCACTGTAACACATAAATTGACTAAGAGCACATAGAACTACGTCTGCTTGCGAACACGTATCGAGGTTCGAACACGTATCGAGGTTCGAACACGTATCGAGGTTGATTGATAAGAGAATCCAGATGTAACTGTAAACAGAATTACAGAGATTATGTGGAATCTGTGCAGGTTTGGGTAAAATACAGGTGAAATAAAAATGAGTTACAAAAAGATTATGTACCAGTGATACAGTGTCGAAAAAGTGTTCCGTATAATTTACATGAAAAATTAAAGTTCACTTTAAATTCTCTGGAAGCTGAAGGGATTACTGAAAAAGTGCAGGATCAACCTACTGAATGGGTTGATAGTTTGATAATTGTAGAGAAACTAGATAAAACCCTACGTTATGCATGGATCCTAAACCGCTTAATAAGTTCATTAAACGTGAAATTTTTTTGATTCCAACTGGCAACGACATTATAAGTAGGACTGTCAGGTGGAAAAATATTTAGTGTTATTGACATAAAGGATGGATTTTGGAAGCTGCAGTTAGAGGAAAAAAGTTCTCAGTTGTGTAAATTTTACACCCCATTCAGAAGATATAAATTTAAACGCCTTCCTTTTGTACTAAATAATGCGCCAGAAATCTTGAGTACAATAATAATTCATGATTGCCACAACGTAAACTGAGCACATGCTTATTGATATTTTAATAATTTCGGGGGGGGGGGGCTTCCCTTAGCCCACCCCCTAGCTACGTGCCTGGATAAACAATATTTTTTGTTTTTCCATTTTCAGCATGAATAAATAAACAATTGGGAGTACCGACTCTGGAACAGGCAACATAAAGTTGGCCATGTGAAAAACATGATTTCTTCAAATTAACACCACAAACGTGAAGTGTTCGCCCTAGGGCTTTCTTTATGGACATCGCAAATGATAAACGCACAGGATATTGTGACCGTTTGAATTCAAATGGCATATCCGTTGGAATCATAGGGATACGCGGTATCAAACACACTTCTCCTTTTGATTTACCAGTAATATGGTGATCAATCCGTTGGTACTGTCGATTTGTATTTTGCCATCACCAATTTCTAACAATTGTTTTGAAAACTCATGGGTTGATCGAGGAATGGCAGGCAATGTTTGACGAAAGTCCCCTGACAGCAATATCAGAGCACCACCAAAAGCTGTTGATTACCCTGTAAATCTTGCATTGTTCGATTAAATGCTTCTAGTAATTTTTTATTCGCAATTGTGCACTCATCCCATAAAATAATTGACGTTAATCGAAGAACTTTTGCCATAGCAGAATTTCTTGAAATATTGCAAGTTGGAGTTTCAATCACCTGTACATTCAATGGCAATTTCAATGCAGAGTGTGCGGACCGACCACCTTCTTATAATGTAGCAGCAATTCCCGAAGATGCAAGTGCCAATGCAATTTTCTGTTTCGATCGAATAGTCGCTAAAATATATGATACAACCAAAGTTTTGCCTGTACCACCAGGTGCATCCAAGAAATATAATCCACCTGCATTATTGGAAACGGCTTGAATGATTGTGTCATATACATGTTTTTGTTGAATATTCAGTTTTGTTATATTCGGTTGTACAAATAAACGTAAATCATTAGAATTGAACTCCTGCTCACGTTGCAATTCACGATCAAACAAATCATGTATTTCACGATTCGGTGCGGTCATATCCAATTTTTCTAATGCTTTATTTCTGTGGTGGAAGCCTTTGAAAGCAACAGTAACAAAGCTAGGAAACAATTTAATGTTTTATTCACACAACTAAGAATCGGTTACACAGATTGCTTTTACACAATGGCTGCTACTCACTATGTTAACCTTGTAACTTCTAACGTACAACTGCTAACTACTTCTGCGCATAATAAAGAACGCTGACATGACAATACTGACCAGTGTTCCCAACAATATTTTTCTTCTTCTTATTTACTGTTTTTGATTGCAACAACACCCCCTCTCAATCAAAAAATTCCCACAAAAAACAAAAACAGAGGATAATAAGAAATTACTAATTAGTATAACAAAGCACTTCTCAACTTTTCAAATATTACTCTATTCAAGGGCTTGGTAAATATATCTGCAATTTGCTCACAACTAGGAACATATTTTAGCTCTATAATACCTTCAGCAATCTTTTCTTTTGTAAAATTATATTTAATATCTAAATGTTTAACTCTTTTCAACTGTTCATGAGAACTGCATGAACGAATTGCAGATTGATTATCTTCATAAATGTTGACCTTCAAATCTTTTTAAAATTTTAACTCTAAAAACATATTTCTTAGCCAGCATGCTTCACTAATACATAAACTCAGAGCTATAATTTCAGCCTCAGTAGTTGACATGGCGACAGTACTTTGTTTCTTTGAATTCCAAGATACTATATTTCCAAACACATAAAGACAAAAACCACTTGTTGATCTTCTATCAGTAGTATCGCCACCCCAATCCGCATCAGCATAGCCTGTTAATATATTTTCATTTTTCTTACAGTATACTAATTTCAGTTCAATTGACCCTTTTATGTATCTTAATACTCTCTTCAATGCAATTAACAACCCTTCACTAGCACAGTTTTGTATCTAGATAATAAGCTAATGCTTGAACACAAATCTGGCCTGGTTCCTAACATGGCATTCATTATACAGCCAATAATTTGTCTACATTTATTTTCTATGTCAGGACTCTCTGATTTTTCAAACTTCAAACAGTCGTAATTAAAATTGCAATCCATCGGCGTACTGACAGGATTACAGTTTATCATACCAATTTTGAAAGAACATTATAAAGATAGTGTTTTTGATTCAATGCAATTTTTCCATCTTTGTGATCTTGTTCAACAGATATACCCAAAAAATAATATAACAATCCCAAATCTTTCATTTTGAATGACATTTGTAAACTTAATTTTAATTTATTGATTTCCTTCAAACAAGACCCTGTAATCAAAATGTCATCTACAAATATTAATACATATATGGTCACTTCTGTTGAAGTTTTGATATACAAACAATAATCGCATTTTCCTCTATTAAATCCTTCACTTATCATAAACCTATCGAATTTTTCGTACCAATAAAGTGGTGCCTTTTTAAACCATAAATGGCTTTATTCAACTTGCAAATTCTACCACTCATTTCGCAACCTTTTGGTATGTACATATATAAATTTTATTTTAATTGACCATGAAGGAATGCATTACATACATCCATCTGATAAATGATCCACCCCCTCTGAGCACACACAGCCAGAATTGACCGAACAGTAGTTAGTCTAACTACAGGACTATAAACATCTTCCATAATATTTTGTTTAAAACCTCTTGCTACTAATCTACATTTAAATTTTGATATTTTACCGTCTCGGTCTCCTTTAATTTTGAAAATCCATTTACTATCTATTATTTCACCACCCTCTGGTTTTTCAACTACATCCCAAGTATTGTTTTCTTTTAGCGCCGTATTTTCTTCATCTATAGCCTCCTTCCAGCAACTTGCATACTTGCTATTCATAGCTTGATCATAAGTCGTGGGCTCATCAATATCCAGACTAAAATAACTCAGATCGAAATCTTTATTCAAGTTCTGAGGCACTTTCAGTTTTGATAAAGGTCGCAACCTTTTATCTCTCTGCCTAGTAGATCTTTCCTGTAGTAATTCTTCATCAGTTTCTTCTGACATATGATCAGCTTCAGGTTCAAAACTTGAAGATTGTGGAAGATTTTGTGTTTCCTCATCTAACCCATCTTGACTATCAATACTGTCTGTATGATTGTCAATATCCAGCGAGATAGATCTTTCCTTCTCTTCCTCCATTTTCTCGAAAACTATCTCTCTCTCAATGGCCACGGTATTTTTCCCCTCATAGTAGACTCTGTATCCTTTAGCATTTTCCGAATACCCTACAAATATTCCACTTTTACTCTTCATGTCCAATTTCTTCCTCTTTTCTTGAGGGATATATGACCAAACCTTTTGGCCAAATAAACCTTTAATCATTTTTAATGAGAATGACCTATTGAAAAGAACTTCATATGGAGTTTTCCCCCTAACTGGACTCATACCAGTTCTATTTAATAAGAAGACTGCAGTGTTTGCAGCTTCTGCCCAGTAGATTTTTGGTAATTTACTGTCAGCGAGCATAGCCCTTACTGACTCAACTATTGTCCTAAATTCCCTTTCAACTCTACTATTCTGTTGTGGAGTATAGGGCACAGTACGTTCATGTTTGATACCCTCCTTTTTAAACAGAGAATCTACTGAAGAATTCAAAAATTCCGTTCCGTTATCACTTCGCATTATCTTTACCCTTTTATCTGTTTGGGTTTTGAACAACTCTAGAAAATTTTTTAACACCTCAGGAACATCATATTTACTTTTTAAAAAATAAGCAAACCTATAATTACTAAAATCGTCTTTTAACAAAAATATGTAACGAGAACCATTAAATGACCGTTCCTCCATAGGGCCACACAAATCCATGTGTACAATACCCCCGAGTTCTTTTGCCCTACCCTCATTTGCATAGAAAGGTTCTCTACAATGTTTTCCTTGTACGCAAGAACTACAGAATGTTTCGGTTTGTTCCATTTCAATTTGATTCTTATTTAAAATATTTCTTATGTATTTTATATTTTGATGACCTAGAGCTTTGTGCCACCAATCTAAATCGTTTCTAGTTTTTGCTAAATAGCATGCATTATTCTCAAGTTTGTCAAATTTACACCTGCATGTATGCTCAGAAGACGTAGACCATTTAAACATCATTTGAAATAGTTTTTGGTATCTAATTGCTATAGCTACTGTGATGTCTTTCTTGTCAACAAAACGTGCTTTCTCAGCATCCGAAATTAAAGATAGACCTTTATCTAAGGCTTTGCCTTGTGAAAACAAATTCACTTTCAAATCAGGAACAAAAAAAACATCATGCAATGTAACAGAATGAAAATTTGTGCCATTATAGGCCAAAAGACATATGTTACCCTGACCTTTTACTTGCAAAGTCGAACCATCACCAATTTTTACGAACTTAGGAACTTTAATTTGTTCAAATTTGCAGAAAACTTTTCGATCTTTACACATGTGTTGAGATGCTCCACTGTCCATAAACCATTCCATGTTTATTTTCGATTTAACCTCGTCTGAAACTGTCAGGAGTGCTACAGCTGCTTTACTGCTCTCATTTTTCCGGGTATTACTTCGTTCTTCCTTCTTCTTTTTTTAATAACAATCTTTCATTAAATGCCCCTTCTTTTTGCAGTAATTACACTCAACATTTCTGCACTGATTTTTGAAATGGCCCACTTTTCCACACGCGAAACACTTTAGGTTATCTTTGTTTACGTTACGACGTTGAACTGTCACTAGTGCCACAGACCTTTCTTCTTCTTTCGCCAGCCTTTCTTCCTCGATCAGCAACCGCGCTGTCAGATTGTTCAACGTTTGACACTCCGAACTGACACTTTCCCATGCAGACCGGAAATGACGAAACTTTTCTGGTAGAGCCATGATGATTTTTGTCAGAACCATTTTTTCCGGAATGTCTTCTCCATTCTGCTTCAACTTGGCTTGCAGATTCGTAACTTTGGATATGAAAGTGTTCACTGTTTCATCGTTGAATTTTAGGTTATAGAACTGCTCATTTAGCAGGTGAACACTTACTTCGGATTTTCTTTCGAAAATGTTTTCCAATTTCTCCCACATTTCTTGGGCCGTTGAACACTGCATAACATGAGAGATGATTTCATCCTCCATCCGAAGAACTAGTGCTTCTTGGGCGCGGGCGTCCTTCACTTTCCATTTTGCAATTTTTTCTTGATCTTCCGTAGGAAGAGTTTCTCCACCACACGTAATCTCGAATAATCCCTTCGAAATCAACGTTAATTTTGCTTGGAATCTCCAAACACTCCAATTTGAATTGTTCAATTTGTTGGTGATCACTTCCATTTTTACTTTAACCGGAAGAGAACATGTGCACGCCGATCAGACAAGATTCTTTTTTTTACTTCGATTATCACTGTACTTTCACTCACAGCTTTGTTGCTGGGCCCATAACCTGTGGTGGAAGCCTTTGAAAGCAACAGTAGTAAAGCTAGGAAACAATTTAATGTTTTATTCACACAACTAAGAATCGGTTACACAGATGGCTGCTACTCACTATGTTAACCTTGTAACTTCTAACGTACAACTGCTAACTACGTCTGCGCATAATAAAGAACGCTGACATGACAGTACTGATCAGTGTTCCCAACAATATTTTTCTTCTTCTTATTTACTGTTTTTGATTGCAACAACAACAATTTCCAATGGTAAGACACATATCTTCAATTATTATCAAAGCTTCGTTGTACATTTCCAAGGTTATCAACAAATCAGGATTTCTTGCATGATGACGCATACGATTTAAAATATCTTCTGCCTTCTGCCATATAATGCTTATATTTGTTTTTGTTCCATAATTCGAGTGGATTTGATGGCGAACATGTTTATAATATAATTCTATGCCATCTGTGCTAGAATTTTTATTGAAACATACAGGGTTTTCCTTTTAAGTTGGCCTGTTAGACGTTTTAGGAGAACTAGTGAATATTTCGTTCTGAAATTTTAGTTGCAGCCTTGAGGCTGGAGGAACTCTTCGCCTAAAATATTTTCAAGTCGACAGTGTTGCCACGTCTATCTCAAACGCATATCTACTTTCTTATTTCAAATGGAACCACCTATATTTTCATTTATGTATCGATTCAATACCAGATTTGCAGTATAACCTACTTGAAAACATTTCTCTGCTATGCACTGTTGCCAAGTTATTCACAAATTCCTGGAAATTTTGACATTTGCATTGCCTGTTTGGAAATGCAATATCTCGATTATTTTTTATGGGAACGGAACCAAACTTAGCAGTCTCATAGTAAAGACTACATGCATTCATGGGGTATATTCAGTATTTTGATACATCGTAAGGTTTTTCGGAGATATTGCTGCAAAAATGTGAAACTCAAAATTGAAATATTTCGAGATTTTCAAATGGCAACCCCATATTTATTTTACAGCATTCGATTCAAAATGAAAAATGAATGGCAGTCTCCTCTTACACTAATTATTTATTTTGGATAGTTTTCGAATTAGATGAAAAATACTGAAATTTTTCAGTATTTATAGTTCATGATCTATGGTTCTGTTTCATTCATTCATTCATTCATCTTCTTTTAACCATGTCCTTGGCATCTAAGGCCATCTAGACAGCGAACATTTCAACACTTAGCACTCATTCCCATACTTATCATACTTTCTCAGGACAATTTTTATTGTAAGACAAACTAGAACATACACAAACATCCATACCCGCACCGGGATTCGAACCCGGACCTCTAGCTTCGTAGGAACTTGTAGGCACACGCCTTAGCCCCTACAGCCACCGAGGCGGTTATGGTTCTGTTTACGATGAAATGATTCTATGATCATGGCGTGAATCTTTGAAGTAGATTCTATGTTTGAAATCATAAAAAGTATTCGATGATCATGGATGTCATAGACAAAAGTTTAACCATATTATTCGAACACGATTCGGGTTGTTTCACAATTCACGGGAAATGCCAAAAAAATATTGAAAGGACCTGTAGGACCTTTAACAATCGTTATTCACATTTAGCACGAATGATCGGAAAGAAATTCCAAAAATTGTTTAGGCTTTCTGTAATTCTGGCCCTATGTTCATGACCTCAACAATAGGATTCATTCCGATAATTCACTTTATAATCACACAGCATTATGTCCATTGAACATGACTATAAATACTGAAAAATTTCAGTATTTTTCATCTCATTTGAAAACTGTCCAAAATAAATAATTAGTGAACATAAGGCCAGGATTACAGAAAGCCTAAACAATTTTCGGAATTTCTTTCAAGTCATTCTTGCTAAATGTGAATAACGATTGTGAAAGAGGTCCTACAGGTCCTTTCAATAAATTTTTGGCATTTCCCTTGAATTGTAAAACAACCCGAATCGTGTTCGAATAATATGGGTAAACTTTTTTCTATGACATCCATGATCATCGAATACTTTTTATGATTTCAACCATAGAATCTACTTCAAATATTCACGCCATAATCATAGAACCATTTCATCGTAAACAGAACCATAGATCGTGAACTAAAAATACTGAAAAATTTCTGTATTTTTCATCATAAGAGGAGACTGCCATTCATTTTTCATTTCGAATCGAATGCTGTAAAATAAATATGGGGTTGCCATTTGAAAATCTCGAAATATTTCAATTTTGAGTTTCACATTTTTGCAGCAATATCTCCGAAAAACCTTACGATGTATCAAAATACTGAATATACCACATGAATGCATGTAGTCTTTACTATGAGACTGCTAAGTTTGGTTCCGTTCGCATAAAAAATAATCGAGATATTGCATTTCCAAACTGGCCATGCAAATGTCAAAATTTCCAGGAATTTGTGAATGACTTGGCAACAGTGCATAGCAGAGAAATTTTTTTAAGTGGGTTATACTGCAAATTTGGTATTGAATCGATACATAAATGAAAATATAGGTAGTTCCATTTGAAATAAGAAAGTATATATGCGTTTGAGATAGACGTGGCAACACTGTCAACTTGACTTATGCCATAGTTAAATAGGTAGGTATCTATGGTTTGAGAAAAGCATCGGTTTTGTAGAATGACAGAAGTAAGTTAGCGGGAAACGGGAAAAAAGAATAAGTTGAAGTTGCTGTATGAATTAATTAATGTGCAAGTGGTAGTGTTTTTAATAAAGTGATAAATATAAACGTCAGTATTCTGATTTAAACGGCCTAAAATAACTAAAATAATACAACAGGTTATGGTGCCCAGGCCTACGCTAGAAACTGAGTGTAAGTGAAAATTAAAATCAAAGGACCACGTATTAATAAGAAGTGCATAAGGAAAAATTATAAATGGCAAAAATGGGAGAATCTACAACCACCATAAAATTAACCGGAGACAACTGGCAGGTATTGAAGTTCCAGACTACAATTTTGTTGAAAGGAAGAGGACTCCTTGGGATGGCTGATGGAACAAGGATTAAACCATTTGCTGGAGATGAAATGAAAAAATGGTTGAAGGATGACGCAAGGACTCAGGAAATATTGGTAACCAGAATGGAAGAAGGACCACTGACACATTTATTGTCCTGTGAGACAGCAAAAGAAATGTGGACCAAATTGAAAAGTGTATATGACTAGGAATCAGTCGTAAGTGTTCATCTGTTGCAGCAGAGACACACATAGCCAAAAATTGCTACTTCAGGAACAAGAAAGTCAAAAATGGAGAAAGTAGAGCAGGAAGTAAATTTTGTACAAACTGCCAAAAACAGGGACATGAACTACAAAACTGCTGGTTCAAGAAGAATAAAGAAGGAACATCAAAATCAAGTCAAGACAAGGAAGAGCAAGAGATCAATGCATTCATGGTGTATTCAAACAATGAAAGAACCAATGAATGGTACCTAAACTCAGGGGCTACTGAGCACATGTCATGGAATAAAGAAATGTTCGAGAGTATTGATGAAAATGGAACCCTTAAAACAGTAATAGTGGGAAGTGGACAAAAGCTTGAGGTAAGAGGATATGGAACCATAAAATTGTATGCTTATAATGGCTCATGGAAGTGGGAAGATACAACCTGAGAAGAAATATACGAAAAAACCCAAGATACAATGATTTCGAAATGGACAACGGTGTGGAACCAGCCAACTATGAAGAAGCAGTGACAAGCAGCGAAGCTGATAAATGGAAGGAAGCTATGAAAGAAGAAAGGAAAGCGTTAGAAGGAAACAACTGTTACGAGTTAGTGAGTGCTAGTGTTATTAAAAGGCCTGTAGATTGCAAGTGGGTGTACAGAAAGAAGAAAGACGAACTGAATAATGTTGTCAAATTTAAAGCAAGGCTTGTAGCCAAAGGTTTCCAACAATTTTTGACAAATCATGAAATTTATAGCCCAGTGGCTAAAGTACCCTCGGTAAGGTTCTTTTTAGCTTTGTGCAACAATTATAATTTCAAAATTCATCAACTAGATGTAAGCAGTGCTTTTCTGAATGGAATAATTGAGGATGAGGTATTCATAACATTACCTAAAGGTTTTGATAATGAAACAGGAAAATTTGCAAAGCTGAAAAGATCATTATATGGGTTAAAAACCTCTCCAAAGAGTTGGTACAAAAAGTTTAACGATTTATTAATAACTTTGAAATTTGAAAGGTCCCAAAATGAGTATTGTATTTATATTAAAATAACAAGTACTTCCAGGATTTTCATCCTAATTTATGTAGGTGATTTGTTGATAGCTGGATCTAACGAAAACGAAATTGATGACCTTAAGAAAACTTAGAACAGAAATTTCAAAATGAAAGATTTAGGTGGCATAAATAAGTTTTTAGGAATGAATATTACTCAGAACTTAACTGAAAATGAGATAAAAATTAACCAAACAGTGTATCTAAAAAATTTATTAAATACGTTCAAAATGGCAGATTGTAAACCAAGTAAAACGTCTATGGAAGTAAATTTTAAACATAATGAACTTAAACTAAAAGAATCTGAAAGTAGAGAAATAGAGAAAAGGTGTAGAAGAGCAATAGGTTCATTAATGTATGCAATGCTATGTTCTCGACCAGATTTATGTATTTCAATAAGTATTTTAAGCAGGTATCAATGCAGCGCTAGTTCAGAACTTTGGAAAGCCATCAAAAGAGTTTTTAGATATATACAAGGAACTTTGAACAAATGTCTATTTTTAGAAAAACTAATACTCAAAACATTATTGAAGGTTATGCTGATGCAGATTGGGCTGGGGATAGAACTGATAGAAGATCAACTTCTGGTTACTTTAAGATTTCTGGATGTACTGTTAGCTGGTGCTCTAAGAAACAGTCTTCTGTTGCTCTGTCTTCAACTGAGTCAGAATATATCGCATTAAGCTTAGCTATAAGTGAAGCCTGTTGGCTTAGAAGTTTGATTTTTGACCTAAAGATTTGTAATAGTAATAGTTTAATTGCTGTAATTTACGAAGACAATCAATCAGCGATCAAAGTATGTAAAAACCCTGAATTCCACAAGAGACTTAAACATATCGATATTCGATTTCATTTTATAAGAGAGAAAGTGAATAATAATACAGTATCGATAAGATACATCTCCACAGATTTGCAGATAGCGGATATGTTCACCAAACCGCTATCACAGTCTAAATTCGAAAATTTAATTTTAAAATGTAACCTAGTATAAGATTGTTTGATTAGTAGTAACTTGCCATTGAGGGGGAGTGTTGTTAAGTTTGTTTATTTACAATGGCAGTTACAACCGTAGGCATTTAGACTTTACGTACTCACGTTTGGCACCAAGGGAGAATAGCGCTATGCCATTGGCCCGACGCACTCGAACTGAGAAACCAATCACAATTTGAATGCGAAACGGCGTATAATAGCGTAATTCAATTGAAGTTCGGTATTATTTATCATTTTATTCCATGGACTTATAATACTAAATCATTATAAATCTATGTTTTATTCATCTAATATTGAAGTGTATGTTGAAAATGTATTGAATGTAAGTGTATTGAATGAATTGAAAGTGGGATTATTCCAATATCGGTTCCAAGTGATGAATGAATCTTTACTGGTAATATAGGAAATTTCTATTCTGCAGCATCCAAATGGAATAGGTACCTACTTTTGAGATGAAGAGTTATAAAGAAAGAACTTTTCAATTTTGCAGCAATGAAATGAAAACGTCTAGTTTGAATTGGGTACAATCATTTCGTACTTTTTCTAAACATAAAAATTCCACCAATTCAATCACTTTCCATAAAAATCCAAGATACAATCTTAAGTAGTATGGTGGGTTGGTTGGGTTGCAGTTCAGACTAAAAACATCTCTACCTAATTGAAAAATGAATTGGAGATGAAAATAGGTAATCATAATAATAATGACTATTTAATCAACTGTTATATGACGCGCGAGCGGAGCGAGGGCATTAATACCTATAGTTCGATTTATTTGTATTCTTTCCTTTATTGAACCTCTATATTAAATGGGTAGGTTCAAATCTTTGTTTTCTAAAAGTTGAATTCCCGAATAATGTGTTTAGTTGATATTGTCACACAATGGCATTTATGTGGGTAGGTATCAAGACATCTTGTGTTTCATGAAAGTAGTACCAATATTTCTGTTCCGAACTATAGCAGATGAGAATTTCGAATTTTGACGGAAACATTCGATCTTCGCAAGTTTTGTTTTGATTTTTTGCTATTTCTGACACGCTCTTAAATTCTTCAATAATATTATCATTTGATGTCAATAACGCCTTCTTCTCTTGAAATCCTCTCAAATTTCATTTAATGATGATAGATATCATTTGAGGATTACAGAGATTCATGAAAATCGTTGATAACCGAAAGAACAAATCACTCTGTATATCTACCCAGTACACTTTGAAGAAGGTTAGGTACCTACGTCGAATCACCAATCATTACTCATAGAATTGCCTTACCTTAACATATTTGTCCTTTTTTGTAGTATCTCTTGTAGTATGTTTTATGGAAACTTTAAGTTTAGATTTACAAAAACCATTTTTTGATTTCCATCTCATATTCTTGTTTGGCTCCACTCTACGATGTGAAGCATGATGGCAATTGTATTCTAGACTGAAATATCAATTAATAGTTAAAAACCGCTTAGCTGTCTGATACGAATTTTCGAAATCATAATAAGATTGATCAAAGATTTACCTGCATATGTAATGTGGTGTATTTCTTTTAGCTTTACATATCCGCCAATTCGTATTCGATGTCGAAATGAATTCTTCCATCCACTTATCGACATATTCCTCGGTAAATAAATTTGCCCTATATTTTCCGGGCCCTATTTCAAAATATTTATAGGCAGTTGGTAACTGCATTGCATTTCCACTCATCGTAATAGTATAAGAAAATAAAAATCAGGCTTATCGCGCGCCGCCGTCTCAATATAGTGAGTACGTAGTAGATGGGGTCTTGGAGATCGAGAGATAAACACGTGCATGGCTCAGAAAGAGATGCCGTTTTGCATTCGAAGTGATTGGTTTCTCAGTTCGAGTGCGTCGGGCCAATGGCATAGCGCTATTCGCGCTTAGTGCCAAACGTGAGTACGTAAAGTCTAAATCGTCGGTTTACTATGAAAAATGCATAAGTCCAAAATGGGTAATTTTACAGGAGAGACTAAAAACTGTTCTTGTGGTTGAACTTTAAATAAATTACTTTTTTCTTTAATTGGATAGAATTTTAACTCAAAATAATGTTGATAACTTTAATTGTTACAATTAATCTGAAAGTACAGTGTAATAAGGGACTTATGCATTTTTCAAACTTCAATTGTGAACAAAGATGGACTTATGCAAATTGAAGAAAACACTTATCGTATGAGAGGAACGTTTATTGCACAAAAAATTTCAATAACAAAAAATTCATTCATGCTTCAAATTATCGTAAAAAGGATGATAGTCTGCCTCCATCGTTTTCTTCAGAAACATCAAATTGTCAAATTTTTCCTTTTTAATTTTTAAGGAATCCTTATAAAGAGCTGGTAACGAATTGAATGGTACATAAACTGGATTTCTACATTGTCTAATAGGTAGTTCTTTAAAATTGTGTGTGTGTCTAACTTTGTATTCAATTTTTCCATTTAAATTATACCTTAATGCTCTAATATCATTCACAGTGGGGTCACCTGCTTTAAATCCTGGTCGAATGGATTTCACTAACTTAATTGCTCCAAAATTCTTGAAATGTGTATGATTTAGATAATTAACGTTATAAGGCTTTGGATATTTTCTAGCATATTTACAGGCAGCAACAATGTCAGCTGGGACATTTATATTCCTACCTTTCAAATATCTTTCAATTGTGGAATGCATTGAGTCACATTCCATTTGGGTGTGGCCCTTTTCCAAATATTTTTGCTCAATGCATGTCTGGTTTGAAACAGAAAGGTTAAGGAGGGCATTTGATAAAATAAAATTTCGATTTTGCGCTGAACATCCGTCACTAATTAAAATTATCTTTTGATCACCAGTAAGGTTTGGAATTACTTCAGCAATCAAAAATTGGCAAATGATAGAGGAGAAGCAATTTGAAGTTAGTTCACCTTCACCCTCATGCCAGACAAAGCAATACCCTTCTTTGGTATGGAGATCAAAAACAGTGAAGTTATGTACCACTAATTTTGTCCGATAATATAAAGCCGAAGCGTTAGACTTGGGACAAAGGAGAACAGATTGTAAATCCATCGTGAACACTTTGTGATTTGAAAGTTTATCTGCTTCTTTTTCATTTCTTGCTTCATTTTTCTTTTCAATATGTTCGATGTAAGCCTGCTCTTCTATATTCTTTGTTTTGTATCCCACACAAATATCACATTCATCTTTTTTCGGAGAATACAGTGCCAAGTTGAGTTCTTCAAAAACCTCATGGAAAGTCTTTATACTTAGAGCATCTACTTTATTTTCAACGCACCAATTGTTTTTATAAATTTGGTATAGTTCAGCTTTTGACCTAAAATGTGGCTCCAGGTACAGTCTAGACGTTGTTTTTCGGCAATAATGTGATTCGAGTTTAGGGAGTGTATCAAAAAATGCTTTTAAGTTTTCCTTTTCTTTATAAAATCTCAAGTTCTTTTTTCTCGGGATATTATTAATCATATTATTCTCAGTCAGGCTGCCATCGCTTTTTCTTGGACTTTTGGTATCACTTTCAATCCACATAGAAATTGTTCTTACTGAAACTCCTAAAGTGTTGCAAAACAAAGTTTTGCATACGCGGACTTGTTCATTTTTTTTATTCAGAAAATATTGGTACGAAACCGATCTTTTACTACTTTCCTCTTCTTGTCTGTTTCTTGCTCTAGCTGTCGGTAATGACAATACCCTGGATGATACATAAATTCTTTTCTCTGGCCATTTCAATTTCCAAAACTTTTTAAATATTTTTTCTCGGTCCTCGTCATTTATTTTAAAGCATTGAATTTTTGTGTTCGTTTTGGTACATTTACACCTATTCTTTAAGGTTTTCTTTGGTTTTTCATTTTAAATTCTTTACCTTTTCTGCCTGTATATTCCAAACCATATTCTCGTTTTCTTTTCATAGCGTTGTACTCCACTCTTGAGGATTGCTGAATTTTCTTTTCTTTCGTTTCCCTTCTACGACTTGGTTTCCTAAATTAGCATCTATGGAAATATTTTCTTGTCCTATTTCCTCTAGTTGGCCTTGATCACTCACCTCATCATCAGTCGAATCATTATCTTCTTCTTCTTGCTCTATTTCAAAACTTGAATCACTATCGTCAGATCTTTCAAAATCTCTATTTTCCTTTATATTTCCGTTATTTTTTACTACTGTGTCTAATCGTCCCATTCCAACAAGTTTTCACTTTCATGTTCATTATTCTGTGTTCTATCTTCCAAGTTTTCATTGCAGTCAATATTATTTGTATTAAGATCATCATAGGTTTCGTCCTGAACTGTATTCCATCGATTATCTTCACCGTCAATGATATTATTGACGAAACTAGTTGAAATCTGAGTAGAAGCATCAAGTAGTAATATATCATTATTATTGAAAAGTTCCTCTGTCAATCGGCATTCCTCTAACGAATCATAATTTCTGCAGTCTTGAATATCATCGTAAGTTTCACGCTGTTTATCCTCAAAATACTGAATTCTTGGTGCTGATTATTATCAAGTGAGTTTGTAAGGTCTTGGGAGTTACTGCGAGATTCTTTAATAGCTGGATAAGTTTATAGCCTCTTTTTGATGTATCCATATCTGAATAAAAGAAATAATTTCAAGTTTCAATTAAGTGATTAATTTTTGTAAGTAGTTTTGTCTGTGAGTAGGTAGAAGTTAGGAACGGTGGCCTACGTAAAGTTATCGAATGTTAAGCTTTTCCGGTTTGAGGATGCCAAGAGAGTAGATACCCTTGAAATTTTCGGGTATCTACATTTTACAGCCGGTTAAAATCTTTGTGAGTCTGAGGGATGATGTTTTGAATCAAAATAGTTGCTTTCCAGTATCCAAGAACAGTTGACAAAAATTGGGCATTATTAATAAAACCGATTTCTGTAATTATTCAACCGTGCATAACTCCACTTATGCACTAAATAAAAAAATGTGAAAACTGCACAACTCCCCAAGCAGTTCGAATTACGTTTTCAATGACAAAACTTATTTAAAAATAAATAAAAAATCTGGTAATGGCATCTGTACTCACCTGGTGTCACTAAAATCTCAAAATTTTATTATGTAAAAACACAAAAATTGAAAAATTCATCAATATTTTGGAAACACGGATCCAATACGTATTAGACACATACAATGGCGGACTTATGCAGGTTTCATATGATTGTCAGAATCGTTGGACTTATGCAAGTTTCATTTCTGCAATTTTAGCGAAAACTACTGAAATATTTTCAAACCAAAATAGGACCCTGCATAGCTTTGAGGTACAGCTAACAGATGCCTGCAAATGTCTTAAACTGAATATTTTGGACTTATGCATTTTTCACAGTAAGCCGACGAAATGCCAACCGTAGTCACGGAAGCGCCCCTGGCGACTTGACTTATGTCATAGTTAAATATCTATGGTTTGAGAAAAGCGTCGGTTTTGTAGAATGACACAAGAAAGTTAGCGGGAAACGGGAAAAAAGAATAAGTTGAAGTTGCTGTATGAATTAATTAATGTACTAGTGGTAGTGTTTGTAATAAAGTGATAAATATAAACCTCAGTATTCTGATTTAAACGGCCTAAAATAACTAAAATAATACAACAAAGAGGTATATTTTTGTTCTGACCATTTTTCTGATTTCCTATATAAATCAGCAAGAAATTTTTTTAAAACTGAAGCTATTCCGTCCAGGATTTCGTTATCGATTCATTGGTAAGTCTTGTAACGTTATTATTTTGGAATTTATCATAAAATGTAGTTTTGCCATCTTTTTCCAAAAATTATTAGTTAGTAAACTTATTGGGATGGTTAATTTTCAAAGTTTCCTCATTGTTGTACTTATTCACTTCGTTTGCCTACCTTTTTGAATTGTTTTCCATCAGAAAACGGTTTGTTTATTGTTTAAAATTGTGAGGTTAGTGTTGGTTGTCATTTTATGGTTGTCATTTTTGGTTAGTTCAAAAGCAGTGATTGGATTTATTTGGCCTCAGTAAAGTACTTCGGAAAATCGTGGAAGAATTATAGAAATGGATTTATAGAGACCCTCCTCTGGTATTAACTGCGTAGATTATCAGTACGTAATGATTCCTTTATATTATTTTGGTTTTGATGTATTTTCTTCTTCTTCGCTGTGACAACTGATAGACTCTGTGAACCTTGAAGATCCGGAAATTTCTGTGCGACTGTCGGGGCGGACATTTTGTTGTTCGGAGGTCGTGTGGAAGGTTTAGACATTTTGGAAGAGAATTTTGAATCTAGATTCATCCTCGTTGTGAGGGATTATATCTTCGAGTGTCATTGTTCCCTGAGAAGTATGTTGGAATATTTTGGGAAATACAGACTTTTCCACATGGGGTCCGTACACAATCTATCTTGCACCTCTAGGTATGCATACATTTTCTATCTTGAACCAGTTGTCTTACCATCTTCTTTTATTAGGTTGTTGTGTAGCGAATATTGTTGGAATTATTTGGAACAAATTCTCGACTGAATTGGAGGTTGAACCTATCTCCCTCGAACAACAGAGGTAACTAAAATATCCTTAATAGCTTGTGAATCGTTTCTTATAGTATTTTGTTAGGGTCCACGTACCTGGCGTTATTGGGGGTAACCTGTCAGTTATTCCACGTTATTGGAGGTAACCTGTCAATTATTCCACGTGCCTGGCATGTCTTCTTGGCTGAATTATCTATGTACCTGTCAGTTAGAGGTACTCACGAACTTGCCAGTTAGAGGTATCAATTGGCATCCACTTGCCTGTTATCTGGGAGGTATCTACGTACCTGGAGTTATTGGTTGGAGCTATCTACGTTCTGGAGTGGTTTGTGAAGGTAACCAGTGTGTAGCACTGGCTTTAACATTGGAAATTATTGGCTTTCATTTTGATAATTTGTGATATTATTCTGTAAGGTAATTTTATATATAACTGTGAGCAATTATAGTGAGGTGCACTTCATAAGTTGCGTTGGGTACCAATAAAGGTGCTCGTATATCCCTTCAGGATTTTGTTAAAGGATAATTGATCGGTATTCCCTTCAGGAATCATTGTTTAGTATAGCGTAGTTATTGACAATCTGAACCAGAACGTAAAGCTGAATGTAAGCTGATTAAGTGGGTTTATTGTGTTAACTTAGATTATTCGTTCTTATCTGATTTAGTGTATTTTAGTAAGTTTTTCTTCTGACTACCCCTTGGGGGAAAATATTTATCTGTATTGTATCAACCACTGCATATATATTTTTGTTTTTGGTAATAAATAATTGTGACTTGAATTTTGAGGGATTTCTGTTAACTGTTACTCTGGTAGAGGAGTAAGCAGTTCATTTACCTTGAGTAGGCAGGCATTACTCTACCTGGCGCCCATTACATTCTATCATATATAACTCACTCCCTTCTTCACTGAGTGTGGCCGCGAGCTATTCATTGCATTGAGACCGGCTTTCCCCAAAGTCTACGTTTCAAATTGGCGCCCAACGTGGGGCCAAAGTCAATAACAACTGACCTGCAGTGGTTGATCGGTACTATTGTGGTATTCTTTTGTTTTTTTTCTTCCCTATCATGGAATTGAGGGTACTTTCAACTATGTTCGTAGCGTCTTTGTAGCGTCGGTATTGTTTTATTGATTAGTTTATCTGCAACGTATTTTCAGTCTGTTTTTATTGTTGATTAATTGTTTGACGTGGTCCATTGGGTTTGTTGCTTCGCCTGATGCGTTTCTAGTTTTTGTGGTAGATTTTTTTTTCATGCTGCGTTGCATTAGTTCGGTCAATTTTGTTTATTTGACTCTTATCAGTTAGTAAGTTGGTTAGTTTTATGTCTCTGTTGAGTAGTGTTCGAAATTTTTCCACTCGGTCTAGATCATTTATTGTGAATGGTGTTTTTGGTGATGAGTAGATCTAGCGTGGATGGGGTTACATTATTTGCTGGGTAGTAGGTGAATGAGTTATGGGGCAGAGGATGGCTGTCCCTTGCCTTGAGCATAAATTGACTAGGGTGGTCACTACCCCCATTCAGTGGCTGAAGTACAATCAACATCGTTTGTATTTTCAGTTCCACGGTAGCAACATAGCTACATTATATCCTCTGTAATTGGTGACGAGGTTTAGTATATTGTATTGAAGTGTGACTTTGGTTTCCCGATTATGATGTTTTCTTTGATAGAGTTTTTTTTTGTGAAATTTCTGATTTACGACTATTTGCCATGTGTGGTGATTTTTGTGGCTCCTATATGGAGGATTAATTATCTCGACTTTGAATGTCGATATGACGGTGACTTTATTTTCCGATTCTTGACTTATATTCCTTAATGGGTAACTCCCTTGTGGAGGATTATGGATTCTTTGATTTTGACTTTTGTGATTTTTGTGGCTCCTGTATGGGGGATTAGGTACCTCGACTTTGAATGTCGATTTTGTGAATTTTCCTGATTTTTGACTTATATACCTTATTATGGTAACTCCTTTGTGGAGGATTATGGATGTCTGAATCCGATTTTTTTTCTTCGATTTTGACTTATTGTTATTTGATTTTTGACTTGTGTTCCTTGGTAGCTCCTTTGTGGAAGATTATGGATTTCGGAATTCGATTTTCTCGATTTTGACTTAGTGATATTTCTTGACTGCGACGTATCTACTATTCACCCTGCTATTTGCCCCTATTGTGACCTTTTTTTTGTTTGTTTTGTATTGATTTCTGAAGCTGCCTGGATGGCAAAACCATTAACCGGAAAAAAAATGGACCATCAGTCATTTTTTTTTAAAGTGAGGGGGGAATTGTAACGTTATTATTTTGGAATTTATCATAAAATGTAGTTTTACCATCTTTTTCCAAAAATTATTAGTTAGTAAACTTATTGGGATGGTTAATTTTCAAAGTTTCCTCATTGTTGTACTTATTCACTTCGTTTGCCTACCTTTTTGAATTGTTTTCCTTCAGAAAACGGTTTTTTTTATTGTTTAAAATTGTGAGGTTAGTGTTGGTTGTCATTTTATGGTTGTCATTTTTGGTTAGTTCAAAAGCAGTGATTGGATTTATTTGGCCTCAGTAAAGAACTTCGGAAAATCGTGGAAGAATTATAGAAATGGATTTATAGAGACCCTCCTCTGGTATAAACTGCGTAGATTATCAGTACGTAATGATTCCTTTATATTATTTTGGTTTTTATGTATTTTCTTCTTCTTCGCTGTGACAACTGATAGACTCTGTGAACCTTGAAGATCCGGAAATTTCTGTGCGACTGTCGGGGCATTTTGTTGTTCGGAGGTCGTGTGGAAGGTTTAGACATTTTGGAAGAGAATTTTGAATCTAGATTCATCCTCGTTGTGAGGGATTATATCTTCGAGTGTCATTGTTCCCTGAGAAGTATGTTGGAATATTTTGGGAAATACAGACTTTTCCACATGGGGTCCGTACACAATCTATCTTGCACCTCTAGGTATGCATACATTTTCTATCTTGAACCAGTTGTCTTACCATCTTCTTTTATTAGGTTGTTGTGTAGCGAATATTGTTGGAATTATTTGGAACAAATTCTCGTTTCTTATAGTATTTTGTTTGGGTCCACGTACCTGGCGTTATTGGGGGTAACCTGTCAGTTATTCCACGTTATTGGAGGTAACCTGTCAATTATTCCACGTGCCTGGCATGTCTTCTTGGCTGAATTATCTATGTACCTGTCAGTTAGAGGTACTCACGAACCTGCCAGTTAGAGGTATCAATTTGCATCCACTTGCCTGTTATCTGGGAGGTATCTACGTACCTGGAGTTATTGGTTGGAGCTATCTACGTTCTGGAGTGGTTTGTGAAGGTAACCAGTGTGTAGCACTGGCTTTAACGTTGTAAATTATTGGCTTTCATTCTGATAATTTGTGATATTATTCTGTAAGGTAATTTTATATATAACTGTGAGCAATTATAGTGAGGTGCACTTCATAAGTTGCGTTGGGTACCAATAAAGGTGCTCGTATATCCCTTCAGGATTTTGTTATAGGATAATTGATCGGTATTCCTTTCAGGAATCATTCAGCGATTTCGAATGGCTTTTGCGGTTGGTTCATGGTTGACCGGTAGGTACATCAACGATGACGTCCGACCTCCGGTTGGTTCCGGCCCATCCGAATTCTTCCTTAACGAAACGGTTGGTTGATCGGCGAGATGTCAAGTTCAATTCAGAGATAGAAGGCGAACACTCAACAATTTCCAAAACTCCAATTTATTTTAATCTCAAACAAATAATAACAAACATTTTTGAAGTAACAATAACAAATAAGTTATGGCCGATGGCGGGAGATTGTAGAATAAAAAGAGATAGAACTATGAACCAGAGATCGAACCGTGCTGCAGAGCACGGTTCGAGTTTCGGTTAACCAACCCTGAAACAGCTGATTTATTACGTCATCAATTCATGAACCACACAAAAACCAATATCAATCGAAAGCGGTTGGTCAACAAATGACGGACCAATTCATGAACCAACCCAGAACCAATATCAATCGAAATCGCTTATTGTTTAGTATAGCGTAGTTATTGACAATCTGAACCAGAACGTAAAGCTGAATGTAAGCTGATTAAGTGGGTTTATTGTGTTAACTTAGATTATTCGTTCTTATCTGATTTAGTGTATTTTAGTAAGTTTTTCTTCTGACTACCCCTTGGGAGAAAATATTTATCTGTATTGTATCAACCACTGCACATATATTTTTGTTTTTGGTAATAAATAATTGTGACTTGAATTTTGAGGGATTTCTGTTAACTGTTTCTCTGGTAGAGGAGTAAGCAGTTCATTTACCTTGAGTAGGCAGGCATTACTCTACCTGGCGCCCATTATATTCTATCATATATAACTCACTCCCTTCTTCACTGAGTGTGGCCGCGAGCTATTCATTGCATTGAGACCGGCTTTCCCCAAAGTCTACGTTTCAGTCTATTGAATATTATTAGGGTGTTTTATTCAAATTTTCTTTGGATAACATGAACATCAAAATATAATATTTCTAATTTCAGTTCCAGTAGCACATTTCCAGATGTAAGGCCTGTGACTCCAGAACCATTAGATACTAATAAGCTAGGTAGTGTCAGGGAATCCTCAAAACGGAGTAATTCTGACCTATTCAGAACTTCAACAGCTACTGATTTGTCTGCTACACTGACTACTTCAGATTTATCTGCTACATTGACTGCTTCAGATTTATCTGATACATTAACCGCTTCAGTTTTATCTGCTTGTTTGACCGATACAGAATCCTCTGGTGCTTTGACAGTTTCAGAATTGTCTGGTACTATGACAGCTTCAGAATCGTCAAGCAACTTGGGATCCTCGGAAGTATTAACAGTAGCACATCCAACGACGTAAGTTTTACTTAATTTTTTAAGATTTGGGAAATATTGCCAAATACATTCTGGTTCATGATATAAAACCTTGATTATCTTATTTCAGTTCTGAAGCTGAAAGTTCTGTACCAAGACCAAGAAAAAGAAAATGTTTTGTTGGTGATGTAACGGATGAAGACTTCAGGACACCAAAAAAAGGAAAATCTGCTTTCTCCCTTGCTAAACGAAAAATTGCAGAACAGAAAAAGACACTGAAAGCATTGAGGATGAAGAACAGGAGACTGCAACAGAAAATTGCAGATATTTCAGGACTACTGAATAATTTGAGGGAAATGAACCTTATATCCGATAATGCTCAAGATTAGGTATATAGAGGTAAGTAAGATTCAGCTTAGCATAATTTCGTGGAATGTAATTATTTTCAATATTTCAGGCATCGTTACCAGGTCCTTGTAGAGATATGGTAAATAGACTCATAAGGGGATCAAAAAAATCAGAAATTTACACCTTCTCTACGAGCATTTGCCCTATCATTACATTTTTACTCGCCTAGGGCCTATAATTATGTTAGGGAAAAATTCAATAATTCACTTCCACGCCCAAAGACTATTTCTAAGTGCTTGATGGAACTCCTGGCTTCACAACTGAAGCCCTCAGTGCATTGAAGAACAAAGTGTAGCAGTCTGCGGGAGAACAAATTTATTGCTGATGATTGTCGAGATGGCCATTAGAAAAAAATGGAATTAATTGTTGGTAAACTTTATGAATCAATAAGTTTCGGAGAAAAACCTGAAGTGGATACTTTACCAGAAGCTTAAGGTGCGTACAGATATAGAACAAAACATCGTATCGTAACTCCGTCGCGTAACAAGTCTGGACGGCACTGCGTAACAGCGCAACACCGTAACATAGTAACATCTCGGCGTTCCGCTGCTTGTCGGTTTTCACACCGCATCAAAGGAATGATACGCACTGATGTTGCAACACTTCCTACCATGTGTGCACGGGATCACGATACACTCAATGTATCGTGCACGGGATGGGTACACATTTGCGATTCGTTTTTCTTTTATTCAGTTGAAGAGGAAGAAATGAATGTCATGGAGTGGACGGAAGAGACAACTATTAATTTTATCAATAGTTACCGCAGAAAAGAAAGTTTATGGGACACAAAACATCCCCATTGTTATAACAAAATCAAGAAGCATGATGCCTGAGCAGAAATTGCCTTTCTCCCTCTAAGTAGTATCTTTTCGTGCTATTTTGTGTCTAATTAAATTGATCAAGTATTCGAAATCTGTTGGGGACATTATGGTGAAATCTTTGTAAAGGCCACTAATAGCCTGAAATTTTAAATCTAGGAGTAAATGATTTCAGTCGTACACTCTTCTACTAGAATACAAATTGGTCTGCCACCACCTTCTTTCTGCACGCTTTTTTTTATTTTTCTTCACTAAATAATGCATGTATATATAAGCTGCTGCAGCAACCTCCATTGCAACCAAGAAAACTCTTTCTGTTGTGAAGAGGGAACGGCAGCATGCTCTGCTAATAAGATACGAAACGATGTATTGATATTGATAACGCGTAACACACATTTGTTACGCGACGGAGTTACGATACGATGTTTTGTTCTATATCTGTACGCACCTTTAGGAAGCACTTGTGTTCTTAGTTACCTGCATCAATGGTCACTGGAAAATTCCAGTTGGCTATTTTTTGATAGATGGATTATCAAGCAGAGAAAGAGCCAATTTGGTAATTAACTGTCTGGAGTTTTTAATGAAGTAAATTTGAAAATAACTTCTGTTTCTTCTGATGGGGCAGCTTCGAATTTGAATATGGCAAGTCATTTGGGTGCTGATTTTTCGAATCCTGAATCATTAAAGACTCACTTTGAACATCCAGTCACCACAGAGAAGGTATTCCATTTTTCTTGACCCTTGTCACATGCTCAAACTCTTGAGAAATTTTTTAGGAGACAGCAAGATTTTGAAAACAAAAAATGATAAATTAATCAAATGGACCTACCTTGAAGAACTTGTGAATCTTCAAGACACAGAAGGATTGAATGCAGCAACGAAGATAAGAAAACGCCATTTACATTTCGTGAAAGAAAAAATGAGAGTAAAGATTGCTGCGCAGACATTCAGCAGGAGTGTGTCGGATGCTCTTAAATTTCTTGAGTTTGATTTGAAACTGACAAACTTCAAAGGTGCTGAAGAGACTGCAAATTTCTGTCTGTTAGTTAATGATTTATTCGACATCTTGAACTCAAGAAATAAATTCTCTCCCTATACATTTAAGAGGGCATTATCTCTCGAAAACATTGATTTTTACGTGGAAAGGTTTTCTGAAGCAAAAGAATACTTCATGGAACTGACTTTGAATGGAGCACCAGTCTTATCCTCAAGAAGGAAAACAGGGTTTCTAGGGTTTTTAATATGTATGGAGAGTCTTCAGGAAATATTTAGAATGTATGTGGTGTCAAAAAAAATTAGACTTTTTATTGACCTATAAGTTCTCTCAATACCATCTGGAGTTATTTTTTGGTGCTATCAGTAGTCTGAATGGATATAACAACAATCCCACAGCCAGACAATTTCTGTCAGCATATAAAAAGTTGTTGATAGCAAGGGAAGTGAGAGGTGCTGATTCTGGATATGTTGTAAATTTGGACCATACGTCAATTCTTCTTGTTTCCTCATATAAAAAAATAACAATAAATGATCATAAGGAGGACTTGGAGGAGACTAAAGAGTATAAAAATTTGTGCGCTACGTTAAATGATCATGATTACTTTGGCTCTTCAGGATGGCATTTATCTTCATATACAGGGTGAGTCTTTGACTTGTACATATATTTTAACCGTATATTCCTGGGGTCAAAAGAAACACTTTTTTCCTTTACCATTTTTTCCGATTCGGCCTAAATAAGAAGATATAGCCCTTTTTTATTTTCAGAATGAGCTATGCCGCCACTGGTAAACTAACCACTGAATTTTTGCAAGTACGAGATCTAGCATTCAAACCTTTGAAATAAGCTATTGTATCGAAGAAACGAGTAGATATACCATTCGAAATTTTCAAATAAGCTGCTGTATTGAATGAAGAAATATAAACTCACTTTTTCAATACCAGTTGTATTTCTAATGCAATTATTGATTCATCCAAAATTTTGCTGGTGATGAAATGAGATTACAAAATAATCTCTTCTTGATGTATACTTCATTTTTGATTATATCGGATTAACTTTTAAACCACCTATTTTAGCTTTAGCATGCATTTCCAATATCTCTTGAAATCTTCCGTGCAATGATTTCCGAAATCAAAACAACAATTCAACCATAAAATTTGAATAAATAACATATTCGATATTCACTTGAACAGTCTAAACCACAGAACATAAATATAAGAAGTGCGAGCTGCCTACTAACACGGCCTTCTAAACCTCCGGGCACGGTCATAGCCAAGAGCGGCAACGCTATAGAAACGTATACCCTCCCGACATATTACAAGCAAAGCCTTCTAAAGTAGTCCCTATGTACAGTTGTGTTACAGGCGCAAGCGTGAGCGCTAGTAAACATCTAGTGGTAAATTAATATGTTTTTAGTGTCGATTGTGGTCGTAAATGTGAAAAATAAGTGAATTATAATTAACTGTTGTGATTGTTTGAGTGCTGTGAACAGTGAAAGTGTTTGTGATATTGGTGTTAGTGAATTTTCCTTGGGATAACTACTTTCGTTTTTTTGTAGGTGTCTCTAACCTATAAATCAAACTCATCTTCTTCGAAAAATGGTGAGAATGTTTTGAATTAAATTACTTTCTTTGACATAACAAAAATCAAAAGAACTGACCCATTAAATTTAATTATCGTTCATAATTATGTGCTCTATTTTGAAATATATCTATTTTGAACAACAACGTAACTGTTTTTTGAAGAGTTTAGTTCGCCTCCACGTAGTGCACCCTGGGTAACGCTAAATGAACTAACACAAAAGGCGCCAGACAATCTTCAGTTTATCTTTAGATCTCCTGGCAAAAGGATCACAGGCACAACAAATCATGACACAATCATTAAAGTGTTCTTCTGAGGATCAATTGACAAGAAAACTCGGACAAAGTGTACACGAGTCTGCCACCTCAACATAGATGGCAAAAGGAGTTTAATATTCTTGTCATGTAATTACCTGTGATGTTGCCATACGATAAATAAATAAATAAATTCATAGCATTGAATTGAACTTTTATTACCTATTCAAAATTCATAGAAAATTGTATGTACTTGTTTTTTGAATTCGAAGTTCATTCTTAATTCGCTTAGTTCAATTCTTTCATGAATAATAACTTTATTAAGGTGATTTTAGTAGTAATAAATATGATGAATAAATGAGAAATGAAAGTATTCTAATCGTAATGAATATTTGAATCAACGTATGTCAAAGCTCAACGAAACAAAATTGCAATACTTCGAATGTGGTGTGGAAATTTGCTTAATAGATAAGGATTTACACTTAAGAAGTATAGAGGTGAGCTCATTCATTGTAACCCCATTTTTAAAGAAAATCCGCTAGTTCTCTTACCATTTATCATTCCAGATAACAAATTCTCGAATTATTCTTGAAATTCGTGAACGTGACAACGTAGGGAAAATTGAATTCTGTGAATATTTTCGACAGAGTTGCATTCAGCCGAAGTACCCAATTTTTCGAATTTCTAAGATTTTTTTTTCTTTCAACATCGAATTACTCGGAATTTTGTATTCGGGAAAGATTAATCATATTCATGAAAAACTATGTTCCAAAAATCATTTCATTTGAAGAAATCGTTTGCGAGATATTACTGAAAATTTATGTTTTTCATGGATTTTCAACAGCCTGTATCTTTTTAACCAGGCCGAATCGGAAAAAATGGTAGGGGAAAAAAGTGTTTCTTTTGACCTCAGGAATCTGCGGTTAAAATATATGTACAACTCAAGGGCTCACCCTGTATACAGGATGTTTTAATTTATAAAGCAGGATTCGTTGTCAAGTCATTGAAAAAATGTATCACTTGCTCAAAATGTCTTGATATGTTGGAGACTTGTAAAACATCTTCATTTCTACAGAAAAGAAAATCTTATGGCAATTTATTCAAGGCATCCAAATTTGTCATTAAGATATGCACACAAGCAGAAAAGACAATAAGATAGGTATATGATTTTTAACAACCCTAATATTTTGAGTATATGATCTGAAAATTTAATCAATAAGTTGATTCATAATTGCATTGTCTGTTTACCAGATGATGTTTTAAATGCATTTGGCAATCATGTATTTGATGAAGAGTTTCTAGAAAGTCATGAATTGCCTTTGATAAAACTGATATTGAAAAGATATTTCACTATAAGAATTCACCACGAGACAAGAAAAAATGAGCGATCAAGTGGTGAATCGAGTAAGAAGCATGCTCACACATCTGATTTTGTATCAGAATCAATAAGTTTTTATTTTATCTTTACAATTGTTAGTTTTGAGTTTTAACGGCTATCAGGGTGTATAAAACACTCCTTTTTGATCGTTCACTTTTCGATCCAAGGACGAAAGCAGTAGTAGATATGGATTCTTAGTTATATTATTATTGTATAAACATTTCTGAAGAATCGATTATCAGTATATTTTAGTTACCTATCGTATTTCTTCAAATCATTAATGTAAAAATCATTTATTTTATGTTACATGTTATTTTTTATTCAAGTTATTAATACATCCTTGTTTGATAATCAATCCTGATTATGCAGGCTTTCAAGTTTCCATTGCTTTTTCACTATAAATACTGACGCCCCTTCCATTCCATTGCAAAACTCACAAAATTCCAATCATCTATCTTATATAGTGGAACAAAACTATACATTCATACTATCATTTGCCTTCAAAGGTGCAGCCAATGGATGGGCAAGGTTTCAGAACGACAGTGAAAAATTTGTTAATAAGTAAGGCATATTACAGCATTAATGAGAACTGATTTGATTCTACTTCACAATTGATGTGTAGCACTGACCTATCTAATACATTTTCATGTCGAACTGGATCAATAAATTTATTATTTTTGGTATTCAATTCAACATAGTATTCAGGTGTAGTATCCCTAAATTTCAAACCTTTGCTTTGCAGTCAAATGAGCTCCATTTGTAACAACATGTTGGTCATCAATAAAAATCTGGACTCAACTCAGAACAAGATATCAAGTTGTGTTAAAATCCAAATTCTTCTATTTACGACAACACACTTTGTTTGTAAACAAACAGTGTTTATTATGGGAACAAAACAATCAGTTCATCCAGTAAAGGATTGCTCCATCTTGTTGTAGAATATCTTTGGATTTACCGGTATGCATCGTGTCATATTCGCGCGAAATAATTCGCGGTTGTGCCAAAATTACTATAAGAAACGGCGGTCTTTCCCTCGAAATTCTTCGATGTTTTTACAATAATTATTGAAGATATCTGAAATAAAATGAATTCAATCTTCATGTTAGAATGTTCAGAGAGGCTTTAAACTCAATAAAGCGGTAATTCAGTGTTTTTGTAGTGAGAAAAGTGACTTTCAGGTGAAATATTTTTCGGACTTCCAGGTTATAAAGGACCAAAGAAGACATTTTATGTCAAAAAATGGCGGTGGACACTTTTGAAGAACACCGAAAACAAATGTCTGTAATTTAATTTTTTTTCTAAAAATCGATTTTTCAGCTGAACTTCATGAAAAAATTATACGTATAATTTTTTAATAGCAAAAAATCAAGAAAAAAATCTCCATTCGAAAATTTTGGATTTCACAAGAGAAAAAAAAAATAAAAACAAAAAAAGTGTTTTTTACAGAAATCTCAAAAATGGATAGAGATAAAAAGCTGAAAAGTTGGCTGAATTATTTTCATTCAATGCCTAATCGATCCCTTCAATATGAATCGAAAAGGCCGCGGGGGCAGATTTACCATTGAAACCCGCCGGCTATACCATTTTCATGGCCAACCGACGGCTCAAACTCTCGTGAACGGACTATAAATCATTTATCATTTCGTTGTCGTGACATCAATTGACAGAAATATTTGTTTATTCCTTCTGGCGAAAAAATGTACCCGATTTTGACCGTCTATGTCCTGCATGTTGATTTCCTTTAAAATATTCAACATGTAGCTGTGTACCAATCTTGGTATAGATATGTTCAGCTTAAAAGATTTTGGGGGTAACCGGTCTGGCTCCGCACCTTCCCCTGTATGAATGTTGTGATCATGATTGTAATACAACTAAGAATATATTCAATTTGAACAATGTTCTCATCTGAACTACCCTAACCTTGATTTAATCGTATAATAATATTGTTAGCTTATTGGTTGAAAGGTTCTGGAAATGAGCTATTCACCATTGCCAGGAAGGGATTGAGGTATAAAGGAACATTCAGGGAGGAGGATGAAACCTAACCATTTAATTAGGTATAATAGGGTGAATCAACTGGTTTTCATATCCCCACTATCTGTAGCCGCCGAGGGAGAGTAGACTTCTCCGTTATACTTGAAATTTGGTGAAATTTTTCAGTGTGATCCGGAATTTTTCTATAGAAATAATATTCGCCAGGTAGAAGAAGAATATATCAGATAAGTTTACTTTGATGCAACTAATTCACACATGCGCCATCTATGGGAACGAAGTTCTTTCCACATATGACGTTAAGATAGTTGATACTTCAACCAAATAATAACCGTGACCATTTAAATATTTCAACTTGTACCATCATGTCGATTTATTATAATCAATCTTATGCAAAGAACCAATAGCCCCTCGTTAAAAAGTGGAAACGATTGTTTCGCAACAGAAATCGACAACGAAGACCACTTTACTGTTGAAAATACTATTGATACATGCTGAAAAACAAGCGTGCCTGCAATCGATTGGATATTTCTGGAAAATTCAAAATTGAAAATTCAATCAAGGAAGAAATGGCCAATGGTTTTCATGAGTTCGACTACTTACTAAACGAGCATCAGAAAAATTTGGCCAATTGATGGCGTAGTTTTGTAGTATAGTTGACTAAAAAACTCATTCTAAACGTTGTGTTACTAGACAACCAATATACCCAAAATGAGACTCTAGTTGCATATACGACCAAAGCTTAACTGCTGTAGGGTTGGTTTACTCCATCAAATGGAGGTTATAAAATGTCAATATGATTTGTTGACACTTTATTTAAAATTTGAGGCGAATTTTGGCAATGTAACTACACCTTCAGCTTACTATAGTTACATACTTGACACATATTTTATGTCAACTCACGTAACTATGTGATGATTTGACAGAACATACGTGTATTAACTGTCAACTATGTAACTATGGTAAGCTGTAGTTACATCGCCAAAATTCGCTTTTGGAGCTGATTGCTATTGACCAGGTAAAGTATATAACATTACTAGCAAGGTAAGAGGGTTTTTACTGGCGAATGGAGGATATAATTGACGAGCCGCAGGCGAGTCAGTTACCTCCTTGAGCCAGTAAAACCCGTTACCTTGCGTGTATTGTTTTATATTTTATTTGTTTCTCGTTTGTAAAAAGGTGGGATAAATTCCAAAAAAATCTCAATAATTTGTCGCAAATGTCGTAAGCTTTTTATGATTATTTATGACATCGGAAAATTATGACAACTGTCAGTGGCTTTACGAGAGGGAAGTCCTTCGAGAATATTTGCTGGTTTCTGACGAAAAAGGCCAGATCCAAATGAAACAAGGTATGCATATCGTTTTTAATACTTTTATAACATTTATTACTAAAAATATCTGTTCCAGGAACGATGAAATTAGAAGGATAAATGAAATTAGAAGCAAGTACGTGAAAAGGAAAGCGAATAGATACGAATATAACAAGGTACGAATATCGTTTTTAATAGTTTGAGAACGTTTATTAGAAATACATTTGTTCCAGGAACTCTGAGATTAGAAGAATAAATTAAATTAGAAGCAAGTACTTGATAACTTTCAATGTAAATAATACTACTAACTTGTAAAAGTTTTACAAGTTAACTGTCAATTTTACAAGTTAGTGACTTGAAAAAATAAACTTCCTTGATTAACATTGTGTTTTTGGAATCTGACGTTTACAAATGAGAAACAAATAAAAGTATTATAAAACTTTCTTAAATCGTTCTAATATTTTAACCTTTCAGATGCAGTTTCCATATTAGTGACTGATCAGCTGTAGTAAATGTACAGATTTTAGGAATGATGGGTACCCGGAAAATGTTCAGATAAAATCTGATTTCAAGTTTTCAGATTAAATGAACTCTGATGATATTCAAGGCAGGCCTTTTGTAGAGTACATGTTGATGTCAAGGGATTCTAATCAATTGACGGAAAAAGATTTTGTATATTTATATCAACTATAATAATTCATGAAAAGTGTGACGTACTCCCGTCTCTACCAAATTGTACTACCATCGTTTACCTTCGGAAATAGAGATCTTGGGCGCCACCCCTAGTTTAAAGTGTTGAGGACACTAGGGTACCTATAGGCGGTGTCCTACAGGGTCCGGGAGCTACTAGCCAGGAAGGTTATGTCCAGGGGTCAGTTGTTTGTACCTAACTAAAAGTTCCCTAACTCTGAAAAATACTTAAATAATTATTCCTTAGGAAAAAACACACAATTATAATAAAAACTTCATTCGGTAAACGGTAAATAACGACAGTCATCGAAATACACCATGATATCATAAATACAATGTGAAGAAAGAGGGTGAGCGGGCGGTGAGAAGCCGCAGCGGGATGTAACATGTAGAATGATTTCACGTGTGAGCGCGGTGAGAGCTCTCGGAAAATAAGACAAGCAATAGGTCCGTCAAGTTGGCCCGGAAGTTCCGGCAATTTTGAAGAAAACAATTTCCACGGTAAATGCTAGCTAGATGCTGGGAGATGCTGAAGAAAAAATCGAAATATCTTCAACCGTTGTGGAAAAATCGACGATCGAATTTTCCGGGCCAACTTATGTGCAGCCCGGACACCTCAGCATTTTTCATCGAAATGCTCACAAAGTTTAATGCTAGGTAGGTGCTGAGAGATGCTGAAGAAAAAATCGAAATATCTTCAACCGTAGTGGAAAAATCGACGATTGAATTTTCGGGCCAACTTATGTGCAGCCCGGACACCTCCGCATTTTTCATCGAAATGCTCACAAAGTTTAATGCTAGGTAGGTGCTGAGAGATGTTGAAGAAAAAATCGAAATATCTTCAACCGTTGTGGAAAAATCGACGATTGAATTTTCCGGGCTAACTTATGTGCAGCCCGGACACATCAGCATTTTTCATCGAAATTCTTACAGAGTTTAATGCTAACTAAATGCTGAGAAATGCTGAAGAAAAAATCAAAATATCTTCAACCGTGATGGAAAAATCGACGATGGAAAATTCTGGGCTAACTTATGTGCAGCCCGGACACCTCAGCATTTTTCATCGAAATGCTCACAAAGTTTAATGCTAGCTAGATGCTGAAAGATGCTGAACAAAAAAACGAAATATCTTCAACCGTAGTGGAAAACGACGTTCGAATTTTCCTGGACAACTATTGTGCAGCCCAAAAACAATTGCACCTTTCATCGAAATTCTGGTGGAAGTAAATGCTGCAGAATGATGCAGAAAAAGTCGAAATATCTTCCACAGTAGCGGAAATGTCGTTGGTTGGATTTTCCGGGCCAACTAATGTTCAGCCCGGAGACAAGGGCTTTTTTCATCGAAATGATAGCTGAAGCTGCTGAATGCTTAAGAAAAAGTTGATATATCTTCGACTGAGATGAGAAAGTTGATGAACAACATATTATATGCTGCTTTTATGAGTTGGCTTGAGACTGAGTAAAACTCTTTGAGTAGTATTCTTGTGGGCACTCACAATTCTGTACTAGGAAACCCATATAAAAGAGACACACACCCAAAAAAATTTTGAAACTTATGTTATTTTTCAAATAACATACCTGTATTTCATTTAACTATTCGGTAGAGCTTTTTCTTCTGTTTGAAAAATATGAACTTCATTGGGGTTATCTCTCTAGAAGTTTTCTGAAAATATATCTAGATATTATCGTCTGTAAGGCAGTTATGGAACGCCACATTATAACAATACGAATTTTTCGTATCAAGGAACCACGGATATTCAAAAAACTGACACTCATTTTATTTATTAATGAGAAGCAAAATGTTCAAAATGATCCCCTCTACTTCTGCACACTGTCGGTATTGTTTTTCAGGGTATTCCTCAGAATTTCTGGATTGATTTAATGTCTTCAATATTCCGTGGACTGGCCATATACACTTGAGATTTCAAATATGGAACGCCACATGACAACGGTACGAATTTTTCGTATCAGAAGAACCGTGAATAATAAAAAAAATACTGACGCTCATTTTATTTATTCATTGATGAAAGTTAAATTTAGTGTTAAATGATCCCTCTCTACTTCTGGACACAGTTGATATCTTTTTTTCTGGGGTTTTCTTAAAATTTCTGGATCGATTTAATGTCTTCAATATTTCGTGGACTGGCCACAACACTTTAAATTCCAAATATCCCTATAAAAGTGTCCAATGGTGGTACATCGAGACTGTTAGAAAACCATGGAAAAAAAACTTTTAATAATTACCCCGATAAAGTATATATCAGGTGTCCCAAGGTGAATGGCCTATTAGATCAAATTGGCGTGTTACGAAAATGACTCTAGTTCGCTCAATATTTGAGATTAAGTCAAAAATTCAGCGAATCATTTGATATTGATCTAATCTATGTCACTGCTTTTGAATTATAGTTGTCAGTTATACAGGATGGACCAAAAAATTTCATCAACAGTTTCCAAAAATCTAAATAGGCCACTCACTTTGGGACACCCGATATATAGATATAATTGAAAGCAGAAGAAGGAGCTCTACCGATTAGGAGAATAAAATACTGGGGTGTACCATTTTAAAAATAATAAGTCACATGAAATTTTTATGTTTGCTGTGCTTTTATGAGTTTCCTCGAACTCAATTCTGAATGCCCCTAAAAATACTATAAATTTGCCCATTCAAACGTTTTTGCACGACCATTATTGACTGACCTACTACGGACGACATTTTTGAAGGAATGATAATTTATTCAAAGTTATGAGGATTACTTAAAAAAAATTCACATTTAAAAAAAATTCAGAATGATCAAGAAAAAAATCTTTTTTGCGAAAAATCTATTGAACAGAAATGAAATTAATAATTACAATAACTATAAAGTGATTAAAATAATAACAGAAGAAGCAAATTATTTTCATATAGAATAAATTAAGAGAGTTGTTGAAACATAACTATCCTCATTAATGCGACGTTCAGCTTTTTTCTTGAGATCATCGTATTTCTCCCATTTACCACGCAATCTCTTTGCGAAAGCCACAAAATTACCCACGGAATCTTTGTTTCCTCCGACTATCTCTATCACACCTCTCAAAAAAAATGTTTTTTCCAGTATATGAATGTCATCAGGTATATCGGATAGCTTACATCTCACATCATTTCCTTTTTCATCCGTCCATTCCAGAAATATCAAAATATCATTGATTTTGTTTTTTATTTCTTTAGAATTTGTACCACATTCTGAACAGACACATTTTTTTCCTGCAAGTAAACGATTAAGAACTTGTTTCAAAGTCATCATTTGTTAACTGATATTATAGCTAGTCCGGATCTGATTTATTCAATTTCTGAAATATTGAAGAATGGTTATCATAAAGAGTGACAAAACTCCCAAATTTGAAATAATTCGGTCCAATAATTCAAGAGTTATTGAACTTTGAAATTTCACCCATGAGGTAATAATTTTTTGCTCACTTCTTGATCACCATGTATGACCGTGCCAAGCAGAGATTTTGAATTTTTATCAATAATGGATTCTTTGTGGTAACGAAAATGTAATAAGAACATAATGTTCACGTACAGGGTTTTCCAATATTCATGAAAATAGAAAAAGTCCGAAATTTTTCAAGTCCGGATCTGATTTCTTCAATTTGTGTAATATTGAAAGATTGCAATCGTAAAGAGTGACAAAACTTGCAAATTTGAAATAATTCGGTCCGATAGTTCAGAAGTTATTCAACTTTGAAATTTCAGCCATCAAATGAATATCACCATGTATCGTATATTCCAAACGAAGGCTCTTGATGAGAGTCCTCCCTGATGTACTTGATTCACGATATCCTTTTGTCGCATTCTTCCGGGACACCCTGTATAGTAGTAAACCGTGTTTCTTATATCATGATCGTGTTTAGTATTCTAACGTTTGGGGACAAATATGAGTTCAATAGCGTGATTTTTTTCAGAAACCCACATTTGATGCTCAGTTTTGTTCTTCTAGAGAAAAATTTCCCAATAACTTTGAAATTTTTCATTGAAATCAAGAGCTAATGCGACCCTATTCTGGGGAAAACCAGAAAAAAACTAGTACAAGAAAAACCTACTTCATTCAATATGTAATGTCTAGGCAAAATAATTTTTTCAATTCAGTCCAGCACGTTAAATTCAAACGATGACTTCGCTCTTCTGTCTTGGTTAGTTCAATATTTTCACATAAGTGGCCGGAAAAATTGAACGGCCAAATTTTTTCTTATAGTAGACTATATTGTGATTTTTTCAGCATCTATTATTATTCAGCTAGCATTTATTTTGTCAGCATTTGGATGATAAATGCCGTTGTCACCGTGCTGAACATAAGTTGGAGCGGAAAATTCAACTAACGGTTTTTTTTTGCAGAATTCTACAGACGTGAAAAATATACTCCTGTTCTATTATGTGGTTCAAAATGAATAATACCTACCTCGAATTATTCGTCACTCAATTGTGTACGATTTTTACAGAAGAACTTTTCATTTGGATCCTTAATTTTTGAGGTAATTACAAAATAAGTATTTCTCGTACATGAAAAATTAAATTTTTTCCACTTTCAACTGGAATTACTCCTGTTCTACAGTAGTATCAATATGAATGATAAGATTTATTGCACTTAAATGTGTACTATTTATGCAGAAGAACTCTTCATTTGAGTATTTGATATATTTCGATGATAAGAATTGCTCGGAAATTACTCCCGATCTATGAGGCGTATAGAAAATAATGATACCTAGGTTATTCGTCTCTCAGTTGGATACAAATTAACTACAAAACCTATTCACTCGTTTTTCAGATATATCGAAAATAAGAATATTTTGAGTGAAATTAATTTGTAACTGTAAATGGATAAATGTGAATTTCTCATATAGTTATTAATTTTATTCATCTGGATCTGGCAGTACATAACACACTAAAGGATTTCTTTCAGTCTCGAGCCAACTTGAATACCTGCAGTTAATCATCGCTTTTTTCACTACTGGCTAAGAGATTTCAACTTTTTCTTTAGCATTCAGCAGTATTTAGCTAGCATTTCGAAGAAAAATGTCCTTGACGTCAGGCTGAGAAAAAGTTTCCCGGAAATTTAACCAACAATTCTTTCTTCTCCGTTGAAGATATTTCGACATTTTCTGCATCATTCTGCAGCATTTACTGCCGTCAGAGTTTCGATGAAAAGTGCTATTGTTTCCGGACTGCACAACTGGACCGGAAAATTCAAACGTGGATTTTTCCACTACGGTAAAATATATTTCGATTTTTATTCAGCATCTCTCAGTATCTAGCTAGCATTAAACTTTCTGAGCATTTCGATGAAAAATGCTGAGGTGTCCGGGCTGCACATAAGTTAGCCCGGAATTTTCAATCGTTGATTTTTCCATCACGGTTGAAGATATTTTGATTTTTTCTTCAGCATTTCTCAGCACCACCTAGCATTAAACTTTGTAAGCATTTCGATGGAAAATGCTGAGGTGTCCGGGCTGCACCTAGGTTGGCCCGGAAAATTCAATCGTCGATTTTTCCACTACGGTTGAAGATATTTCAATTTTTTCTTCAGCATCTCTCAGCACCTACCTAGCATTAAACTTTGTGAACATTTCGATGAAAAATGCTGAGGTGTCCGGGCTGCACATAAGTTGGCCCGGAAAATTTAATCGTCGATTTTTCCACTATGGTTGAAAATATTTCGATTTTTTCTTCAGCATCTCTCAGCACCTACCTAGCATTAACTTTGTGAGCATTTCGATGAAAAATGCGGAGGTGTCCGGGCTGCACATAAAGTGGCCCGGAAAATTCAATCGTCGATTTTTCCACAACGCTTGAAGATATTTCGATTTTTTCTTCAGCATCTCCCAGCATCTAGTAGCATTTTCCGTGGAAATTTTTTCTTCAAGAAGTGCCGGAACTTCCGGGCCAACTTGACGGACCTCAATGCAATATAACCTACAAGCGGTATTAAAAAGCGGTTAATATTGCGAGTGAGAGTGAAGCGGAAAATTAATCAAGCTTACAAATGACGGTACAAAAGCGAAGGTTCTAACATGAGCAAGCTCCTAACAAACAAATCCCCAAAAATGACATCCTTATTTACTGGCATAGTGGCATACATCGGTTCACAATATCAACTACGGGTCATACTAACAACAACAGGTTTTACGGACAGGCGGTGAAAGGAAGTTAGTGCGGTACCAGGGAAAGCATATGCGCCGTTTGAAGCTAGCATACACCTACCCTAATGCTCTGAACCACGAGGCCCATGCACGCCTTTTGAAGCTAGGGCATGCACCTCGATATCCCGGAGCGGCACATGGTCAGGGAGGATAAAAGGAGGCATTTACAAGACTGCATATGGGCCGTTTCAAGCTAACATACGCGTTCTTGCCCCTCGGAACTCCGGGACGTCGTGCAGGCCATTTGAAGCTACATACTACACAACCTCCGGGGGCTCGAATGATGCCAGAAGGGCGCAACAAGACAGTGTATGGGCCATTTGAAGCTAACATACACCCCCTTGCAGATTCAGAATTTCAGGGTGTCATGCAGGCCGTTTGAAGCTACTACACAACCCCCAGAAACTCGAACGGTGGCAGAAGGGCACAACAAGACAGTGTATTGGCCGTTTCAAGCTAACATACACCCTCTTGCCGGTTCAGAATTGCAGGGCATCATGCAGGCCGTTTGAAGCTACTATACAACCCCCTGAAACTCGAACGGTGTCGGAAGGGCACAACAAGACAATGTATTGGCCGTTTCAAGCTAACAACAACAACAGGTGGAAGACAGGTTCCTACTCACCTGTTGCCCGGTGAAATACCACCACATCAGTCGTATTAGCTCCTTAATAATGCCATTATCAGTGCATGTTTCCGAGCTTGACTGGTGGGCCGGTTCCCAAGAGTAGGAAGTGACGACCTCTTTAAAGAGAGAAATATGTGGCTTTTCAAATACAAGTAAAAATCATGATGTCGTCTTCTGGGGTAAAATATTCCGGAAGTAAACTCGTCTCCCAGTCGGATTTCCGGGGGGGACTATCCCGGGAGATACAACATGGAAAATCAACTACAACTGAGGCCGAAAACACCTACTGTAACAACACCAATAAAGACAATACCACCAGGCATCTACTTATAGAGTTCTGCAACATAAGGGGAATAGGACATAATAATATTAATGTTAGTTGCGTCCATCAACATTTGCAATCAATTAAACCGCATATCCTTGCATTATCTGAAACTCAAATCAGTCCAAAATCCGACTCCACATACCTTTTATGTCCTGGGTACGATTTGCATTCTAAGTTTAGATTCAAAGGAGGGGTCTGTGTATACATTCGAGCAGACGTTGCTTGTCAACGTGAAGAATCTTTGGAAATAGAGGAAGTGGATGCAATGTGGCTTAGGACCATTGTCCACAACAAAACTAGATTCATATGCGCATATCGCTCACCAAATAGTGAACGACCCAGCCAATGAGGGCTACCGCGTATGAATTTTCCGCTAGAGGCGCTAGTGTTGCGTGAGGTCCACGAGAATTTGAATTGTCAAATATTCAAACGTAATTGTGAATCTGTATTCTGTTCATTTTCAATCTTTACGAGGATGTGAGGAGTTTCACATACATATTCAGATTAATAACAGCAAATATGAATCACGGATCAATGAATATCACTGCTTTGAAAGCGGTATTACAGAAGATAGTTGCCAAATTAAACGGGCTAAAAGGAGAGCTAATTCAAAGGTGAGTTTGTTCAGAGTTTCAATACGCATTTCTTGCGGAAAGTATGCTGATTTATTGAGTTTAGAGTTATGGTTTTTTTTTACAGATCCAAATACTATGATAGGAATGATAATTCCAGTGGAAACGCATTATCATGATTTGAAATAAGTTTATCACAGAAGTAGATTATCATTTCAAGAGAAATTGCTTTTTATCCTACTTACATGATACCTGTGATAGCTGAAAAGTGTTAAAACTTGGAGTAGAACAATAAAACCTCACACAATCCTTTCATTTATCATTACAAGTGAATATATAGAAAAAACAGTATGTGCGAAAAGGAAAACCTCAGAGATCAATGTATACTAACTAATCACTAATCATTCATTTAAAGTAGAGTAATTTATTTATTTACACAAGTTCTTGATATATATGTTTACAGTAATAGTTTTCCTCGAGTTAGTGAGTTGATTGATAACAAACATGAAATGTTTGTAGTTGTAAAATCCAGAGTAAAATTGTACCAATTAGATTTTCAATTCGAAGTAGGTATGTTTTTTTTACTCTCAAGTTCCGACAAAAAAGCAGTATCAGTTGAGCCTTCTTGACTACATAATATTGATTTTCCTCTACAGTTGAAACGATTCTTGCATTTTCAAATTTCTTCCTGCTTTCAAGAACTCTCTCTACTAGTATATTATTCATATATGTCCTCACCTTCCTGGTACCCAGAAAATTGGCTAGGTATTGATTTCAGTTTTAATTTAGGAATCGCTGAAAAATTTTCAACAGTAGATTACAAGTAATACAACTATGTATAACTAGATTTATTCAATTGTAAAAGTAAAGTGTCTGAAGCAACATAATGTAAGATTATTAAGTACTCACGGTTTTCTGTATTAGGATCGTTAGGTCACGTATTATAACCAGGGTTGAAATGTTTTTCACGAAAATAAGAATGTTTTGAAGGGGTAACATCAGCTGCTTTAGGACAGTCCTATCGTTCCTTTTTTTTCTGAACAATACGGAACTGCACAACCCTGCGGCATGCTCGATATTGTACAGTATTCAAGGAATAGAATGTACATTTTTTTCACACGACTTATAACACCGAACACTTATAAATATGAATTTGTTTTAATAATAATAAATCAATGACAGTACAACGAACTTTGACAGGACCTCACGCAACAGAGGCGCCAACTAGCGAGGAAAAAAACGGCAGCCCTCATTGTTTCAGTACTTGTCAGATAAGGTCGACTGGATCCAGGTCAACTATCCATCTTCAGAGATCGTAATACTTGGCGATTTTAATGTCCATAATTCAAATTGGCTAGCTCACTCTAACAAAACTGACGAAGCTGGAAGTCAAGCCGAAGCGTTCGCAATCAGCTGCAATTTAACGCAGCTTGTAGATTGTCCTACAAGAGTTCCCACTAATCCTATGGATTTCAGAAATACGCTTGACTTGTACCTGACTTCAGAACCAGACAGCTATGTTATCAATTCAAACGGCCCTCTCGGTAACTCAGACCACGTTCTAATATCCGTCTCATGTCCTTTGACTACCGAAAAACTCGTGCAGCCTAAAAATCGTCGCGTAGTTTGGCACTACAACAAGGCCAAGTGGGATGAACTGAGAGAGTTTTACGCGGAATATCCATGGCACGCCACCTGCTTCAATATTGAAGATGTCAGCCAGTGTGCAGAGGCTGTCACTGAGGTGATTCTTTTGGGTATGGAACTTTACATCCCACACAACACCAAGAAACCTCCATCTGCAAAGCCATGGTTTAACAAAGATTGTAAGCAAGCCTGCGACAATAAAAATAAAGCCTTCCGCGAATGGAGCTCAAACCCAACAGACGAGAAGAGGGCAGCGTATATACTTGATAGGAACAACTGCAATCTAACTATTCAAGCCGCAAAACAAGCATTTAACATCAGAGTAACAAAAAAGCTTCTAGATTGCCCAAGTGGTTCGCGCCCATTTTGGTCACTCGCTAAGGTGACTTCGACTTTTCCACCACTTCTCAAAGACGACGGTGCTCTGGCAACTAGCTCCAAAGAAAAGGCTGATCTTTTTGCAGCTGTATTTGCCAAAAATTCTACTCTAGAAGCAGGCCAGAAAGAACCCCCCAATATTCCCAAGGTTCAGGCTTCGATGGCAGAAGTTAAATTCCGTACAAAGAGCATCTGCCGAATCCTGAAACAGCTGAACAGCAGAAAGTCAACAGGACCCGACGGAATACCAGCTATTGTTCTGAAAAAGTGCGCACCCGAGCTCGCACCTCTGTTGTGTCGGCTGTTTAAGCTGTCCTACGAGCAGAAAACTTTCCCAAACATCTGGAAAGTCGCTAGAGTTCAGCCAATACCAAAAAAAGGGAAAAAGTGCATGCCTTGAAATTATCGTCCGATATCTTTACTACCCATTTTGTCCAAAGTAATGGAGACTGCTATTAATTTGCAGATAGTAAAACACCTAGAGGAAAACGATCTCATTAGCGACAATCAATACGGTTTTCGGCGCTGTCGTTCAACAGGTGACTTGCTCACTTATGTCACTCATCTTTGGACAAACGCTATAGAAAAGCATGGGGAATCAATTGCAGTTGCCCTAGACATATCCAAGGCCTTCGATCGTGTATGGCACAGAGCATTACTATCTAAGCTTCCATCTTACGGTCTCCCGGAAGGACTTTGCAGCTGGCTCGGAAGTTTCCTCCACGAGAGACACTTTGTGTTGTGGTCGATGGTGCGGAGTCTGCACTTCATTCCGTCAACGCCGGTGTACCTCAGGGCTCAATCTTGTTCCCGACTCTGTTCCTAATGCATATTAATGACCTTTTAAATTCAACCAAGAATCAGATTTTAAGCTTTGCAGATGACAGCACTCTTATAGCGTCCACGACAAAAAAGAAGCCTGTATCAGCGTCAACATCCAGTTCCCAAAGAATCGCTCAAGCTGTGACAATCAACAAAGATCTAGAAGTTATTCTACAATGGGGTTCTGACAATCTGGTTGAATTAAATGCCTCTAAGACCCAGGCTACTGTGCTCACAAGAAAAGCATCGACAGTCGCACCCCAACTAATAATGGACAATAAAACAATAAAACCAACTGATGGACTTAAGCTTCTAGGGGTCAATATCAGTCCAAATGCAACCTGGCATGAGCACGTCAGCTCAGTTGCCAAGTCAGCTGCACAGAAGCTTAGCTATCTATTTCGTGCGAGGAAATTGTTCACTCCAAAGCAGCTTTTATTACTTTACAAGGCTCAAGTACGTCCAGCTATGGAATATTGCTCTCATGCTTGGGGTTCAGCTCCTAAGCACTCGTTACTCCTACTTGATTCCATTCAAAAAAGAGCAGTGCGCCTAATAGATGATCCAACGTTAACTGCCAATCTTCATAGTCTCGATCACCGTAGGAAGGTTGGAGACTTATGCCTTTTTTACAGATACTACCACGGAAGGTGTTCTGCTGCCATTGCCTCCATAATTCCACCAGGGGCTCAATTTGATCGACAAACAAGGCTAGCCGATAATAGTCACCAGTTTGCCGTGCATCTTTCTACAGCTAGGACATCGGTGTATCAGAAGGCTTTTCTGTACCGAACTGCAAGGCTATGGAATACCCTACCTCAAGATGTATTCCCCCTTGGTTACAACTTACAGCAGTTTAAGACACGCACAAACCGATTTCTTCTAAATTCATCTCGGGGCGCTTGAAAGGGCGCTATAAGCTCAGTCTTTTCCCGAGAGATGCGTATAAAAAAAAACATACACCCTCTTGCCGACTCAGAATTGCAGGGCGTCATACAGGCCGTTTGAAGCTACTACACAACTTCCCGGAACTCGAGTAATACCAGAGAGGATAATACAAGACAGTATTATATGGGCCGTTTCAAGCTAACATATACCATCTCGCATCTCCGGATTCTCACAAGTCATGCAGGCCGTTTGAAGCTACTACACAACCTCGGAGAACTCGATCGGCGGAAGGAACGGGTAAATACAACAGGAGAAATACATTATAAATATCGAAGCCAGAAAATAAGAATTAAAACAATCATATGTACCTATACTGAACTTGCCCCTGCAGAACCCTCTGGTGACACTTACTTCTGGACGGACTGGTCGGCTAGTACTAACTTTTCTGAAGAGTTGTTGGTCTGCTATGTTTAATTCGACTGTTTTATACTCTCTGAGATCTTTGTTCGTTTTCTTCTTAATTTGTTTTGTGCGATTTCTAATTTGTTGATGTTTGACGGTGCACTCTGTCCCCAGACTGTTGATGCGTATAACATGACTGGTATCAGCATCGTCTTTAGTAGTAGTTTCAATTTGTTGTTTATGCTCATTCTGCTGTTTCTGGCTATATATGGGTACAGTTGTTGCTTACGTATGTTGATTTTCGTGATAATTTAATTGATGTGTGGTCTCCATGTGGGCTTTGAGTCGAAGACGACGCCAAGGTATTTTGCTTCCTTGGACCACTCTATTTCTTTTCCGTCAATCTCAATCTTCTCGTTTGGTAGCATATTCTTATGGCTAAAAATACTGCTTGTGTTTTGTCTGCGTTGATCTGTATTCTCCATGTGTCCATCCAGGAGATTAACTTGTCTGTTGTTGTTTGTACGTACCTTTTGCAGAGGTTTGCATTTCTTGAGTGGGCTAGTACGTTTGTGTCGTCTGCATACGTAAATAACTTGGTGTCGTTTTTGATGTCTCTTGGTGCATCGCTGGTGAAGACGACGTAAAGTCTCGAAGAGAGTACTCCTCCCTGTGGAACTCCTGCAGTGATTTTCTTTTTGTCAGACAGAAAATTTCCTAGTCTCACTTGAAAGCTCCTGTCCTTCAGATAGCTGGAAATCAGTTTGATAATGGCCGTGGAGAATCCGTGTCTTTTCATTTTCACTATGAGTCTTTCGTGCCACATACTGTCGAAGGCTTTGGAAACATCTAGGAGCAGAGCTGCGCTGCAGTGTTTTCTGTTGAAGTTGTTGACACTATTTTCAGTGAGTTGGAGTTCTGTAGAGTGTTCTGTTCTGAAGCCAAACTGTTCGTTAGGGATGACATATTTTTCTTCACATTCTTCTAGGAGTCTTGTATTGATTATTCTTTCAGCTAGCTTGCTTAGGGAGCACAGGAGACTTATAGGGCGGTAACTTCTCAGCATGATAGGATCTTTTCCTGGTTTGGGTACCATTATTGCAATTGCGTTTTTCCAGGTTTTTGGGAAATAATTGTTTCTAATTATGCCGTTTATTGCATTTACGATGTAAGGTAGGTATTTTTCTGGTATTTCCTTGATATCTCGATTTGTAATGCCATCGTCACCGGGAGCTTTTGCCTCTTTTTAGTAGTTTAATCTCCTGTGTTATTACCTCTAGGTTTGTTGGTCTAAGCTGTTCTCCTGTTTCGCTTCTGTTTATTTTTCTGGCTTCTTTTTCAATTTTAATTTCGAAATCGATGTCGTCTGTTGGTGATCTGTTTGGGCTGAATTGGTTCTCCAAAGCTTCGGCGAAGGCTCTGCATTTTTCTTCTTCTGAATATATGAGTCCCCTTGGACCGTGAATTGGGGCATTGCGGCGACATTTTTTTGTGGTTTTGCGGGTCCATTGCCAGAGGGCTTTATTGTCGTTTGATGTTTCTTCGCATTCTTGGTTTATGTTTTCTAGGATTTCCTGCCATTTTTCGTTCCTGAATTCTGCCTCTTTTTGCTTTACTTCTCTTATTAGTTTATTTGCTTCGTTTTTGTCCACAGGGTTGAGACTCCTTTCTGCGTTCCGTAATGATTTGTTTTTGGTTTTTATCAGGTTTCTGATATCTGGCGGAAGTGTATTGTTGTTTTTAGGTCCAGATGTAATGTACTTCGTTGCTTGTGTTTTGGCGGTTTGTATTTCTGTTGTCATCTCTATCTCTATCTATTTCTTTGTCGATATCTTGAGGAGAATTTAGTGTTGGTATGGGTCTTTTTATTGCGCTCAGTTTTCTCTTGTAGGAGTTCCAGTTGAATTTTTTGTTTGTGGTCTGTTGACGTGTTTCTTACCAGTTCTCTAATTGTAGTATAATAGGAATATGGTCAGAACTTAGGGCAGGTTCAGTGTATATGCTCGACAAGTTTGTTACCTTGTTAAGGATAAATATGTCAAGTATATCTGGTCGTCCTTGACCATAGTGGGTTGGCAAATCTGGGCCTAATACGACGTACTTTCTTGATTCAGCGTTTGATGCTAATATTCGCCCTCTTGCGGTTGTCGTTCTCGAGTTCCATTTAGGATGTTTCGCATTTAAGTCCCCTCCAAGTATGATGTTCTTGTCAGATGAGAAAATTTTGTTCAAATCAGTTGTTTGATGTTTCGATGTTTTCTTGGCGCCTATGTTGGATGCAGTTTTTCACTTTGGCTACCCCTCCGTGTCTTCCTGTTAACCTGTCACTTCTATGTGTGGTGTAGCTTTGAATGTAGAAGGTGTCTTGTGGTTTGAGCCATGTTTCATTTGATAGCATTATATCAAATTGACGTTCTAGTATGTAGTCTTCTAATTCTATTTTTTTGTTTGTTACAGAATTTGCATTCCAGGATAGAATCTTTAGTGATGCTGGTTTCACTTTATTGGCCATTGCTAGTGAGTGCTGACATTATTTGTGACATCATTTGGCCCATTTTAGCAAACATTTCAGCAAGATTTTGTTGTTGGTTCTTTCCTGATACAGCATCAGTGTATGAAAGGCCCTCGTTAGTTTTTCTGGATATAAAAGTTTTTTGTGATTTTTGTTGGCTCTTGATCCGATTTTCGGGGTAGAATTCACAAGCTCTGAAATTTGCAGGGTGTGCTTTGCCGCAGTTTACACATGTAGCTGCGGTATCTCTCGGTTTTCGGCATGTGTAAGACCAGTGATCCTGTCCGCATTTGACACATTTAGGGGACATACGGCATGTAGTTTGCGTATGTCCGAATTGCTGCCACCTGAAGCATTGCTTGTATTGTTGATTTGTTCTTTGAGTCTCTATTTTGATTCTGAAGTATCCAAGATACTTCAGATTGTAAATTTCTGTGCTTTTTTCACTTCTTGGTAGTTTCACTAAAACCATAGGATATAGTAGTTTACCTTCTTCTGTTTTCTTATAGAGGTGGTTTACTTGAATTACTTCGAATCCTTGCTCTTCTAATTGGACCTTTATTGTTTCTGGTTGTAACGTGGTTTTCTCGGCGAAACTTACCTCGAGCGCCAGCTATTCTTTTTTCTAATAAGGGAGAATAGCAAACCTACCAGGGCAGCTGCTAGTCAGAGACAGAGTTCGTCGTTATCTAAGATATTAGCGATAACAGAGAAAATCAGAAATAGAGCAAATTTACACAGTTTATTCAAATAGCGAAAAATAGTTATACAAAAATACAGTGAAATAAGACGCTATATGAAATCAATACAAAATATAAGATTGGTCAGTTTTGTCTGAATGCGAGCACTTTCATAAGAAACAAATATTTTCCCGGTACGAGTCAGCCAGAATAGAAAGTAAGTTAATTTAAACGGTGAATTCAAATATATGATAATGTCAGGAAAACAGGAATAAAAGGGGTCAGTATAAGAGTGCACAACGGTTATATTTGTCCGATATTCTTTCAGTCCTAGAATTCACCACGTTGTCTACCACTTTGCTTGTTTCTCGTATAAACAGGTTGGGTTTGGCCAGGTGAAATTAGAGGGTTAAACAGGATATGTCGAACTTGCTACAGCATTGGTTCGGTTATGCCTTCAGTCTGACCATGGGTATACACGCCATGAGGGACAGACTGACCACAGGCACTAAGGATCAGGACAGAGCAGGATTGTTATTCGGTTGAACGTACTATAGAATTGGTTTGCATCAGCCTTCCGGTCTGACCACGGGTATGGACAGACTAACTACAGGCACCGGTTATACGGACAAACGTACTATAGCAGTGGTTCGTTTGGGCCCTTTGGTCTGACCATGGGTATACACGCCATGAGGGACAGGCTAACTACGGGCACCTGGACAAACTAGGAAAGGTATTGTTAAGGAATCTGACGGAACAGCTATTTAGGTAGACTCAACGAGGAATAAAAAATAGGACTGCAATAAATCGGCTCGGTACTTACAATTCAATTGCACTAGCACTCACTTTGAAGCAAAAATGTAAAAGAATTGAGAAAATTCGGAAGCTCAGGAAAATCCAGAAAACGTTCAGATCAGCGAAAAATTCGGAACTAATTTAATTAAAAAGGTATACTTCTGAAACAGAAATAATTCGGAACTAATTTAATAAGGTATGCGTCCAAAACAGAAAATAATCTGGAACTAATTTGCAGAACTAATAATTCGGAACTAATTTAAAAGGTACACGTCTCAAGCAGAAAATATTTCGGAACTAATTCAATAAGGTATGCGTCTAAAACAGAAAATAATTTGGAACTAACTACCGATGGGGGGAAACACCGCCTTTTATAATCTTCCGGAGGGGGGTGGAAAAGGTAGGCGCAGAAACGTTAAAATTTGCAGGAGAGTACCTCGGTAAAAACATCTTAAAACTGGCTTATCGTACGTATATGCAAAAAACGGCGTTATCGGCGATCGGCGTTGTTCTTGCGGACGGTTCTACGATGTTTTCTGTATGAAAAATAAAATCAATCGCTAAATGTTCGGTTTTTTCGATTGTTTTGAATTAATTCTGAACGGAATAAAAATTCACGAATTTAAAATGAAAACTCGAATAAATTATTTTAAAATGAAGATCAATTACTCAGTAACTTTATAAAATTATAACATTAGGTTGGTGTTTCGTGTTCAGGAATACCTTTTATAACCACTCTCAGTGTTTTATCTTCTGGTAGGGTAAACGTTTGACAGTCTTGCTTATGTTCGTCTAGGCACCTTGTTAGTTTACGATGATCATCGCTGGTTTCTGGATACACGTATAGTGCATCTGGTTTGGTTTTTGCCTCTTTTATTTTTATATCTTTGGTTTCTGAAAGCTGTTTGAGGGTTGGAAAGCAGCTTTTGTTTTTGATTTTGATGGGTGGAATTCTTGTGGTTTGTTTTCACCCTTTGTTTGTTTTTTCTCTGGTAGGGGAGGAAATACAATGTCAGTTTGTTCCATTTGGTCAGCTATATCGGCATGTGTGTTGGTAACGCGGTTCGCAGTGTCGCCACGTGGGTCGGTACTGTTTTATTCCGCGGAGAATTCCGGATTTTAAACCTTTTGGACACATGCACGATACACTTACACCGGTATGCCGACGCGCATCGAGATGTGACGTCACTGCGGAGCATTTCCATTGCATTTGCGAGATGGAAGTGTTAGAACTCCAGAGAATGATTGGAATAATGCAATTAATCGCAAGTTTAATTGAAAATGCAATTAACTAACAATTTCAAATGAAATTTCTCCGATGTCTTTGTTTGTTGATTTTAAAATATATCAATGAAATTGTATAAATATGGATGTAAGTGAAAAGTATTTATTTGTTAATACAGAATAAATTATTGAAGGTTCATTAAAAAACTTCGAATAAATGAAATTATTTTTATCATTTTTAGGGAAATTTCAATGAATTATAAGTAATTCGTGAATTTGAAAAGTTTTTTGTCCACTTTTTTCTTCATATTCTGAAAACTGATCTCCTTATTTAGATCCCTGTCTTAAGTTGGAACGGATTGTGTTCAAGCAAAGAATAACATCGAATGGAATCTGAATGTCATTTTTCAGTTTTGCAACCGTGTTACCTTCTAATACTTTGAAAATATTTTTCCTCAGATAATGAAGTACTGACGGTATACTTCCGACTTCGGAAAGCAAAAGTACCTTATTTCGGGTCCCTTTCAACTCTTCTGTAATTCTTACAGCCAAAAACTGCGCAATTAGGCATGAATGCAGGTATTATAACAATAATAATATAACTCCACTTTTATCTCTGCTCCTCAATGACGTAGATGAGCGCGCCGGACGAGTTTAGACTCCGAATCTGGCATACCTATATACCGGTGTGAGTGTATCGTGGACACATGTATCCGGTCTCACGTGGCCACGTCCCACGTGTGCGGTATCGGAAAATCGCGATTCAATTCGATGCATGTCTTCAGCGCGGAGATATAAATTCCCGTTTTCCGTCTACTACAATTGAACGAAACTAAATAATAATAGAAATTATTTTGCTTCTTTACAAAAAAAGGATATGGTATGGCTCAAGTATTTTGCTATCGTAAAGTAATGCTCCTTTATTCAGCTGGTATTCTAAAAGATATTAAAATTTAGATCTTATGAGTGCTTGACTCTTCAAGCCATAAATAAAATGTTCCTTGACTGCGTGGTAAGAAACGAATGTTTATCACAAATACTGCTGATGTTCAAACCGAATTACTTCTCTTTTTTAGATGAAACTATTCATATAATTACTTTTAGGTGCTAGAGATAAATAAATATGATTAGGTTTTTATATTGCACTTGAGGGAGAACAGTATCGAATATTTTCGAAGAACTTTAGTTGCGAAGCCTCATATTAAATAATTTACTTTATACTTAAAATAGAAATGGAATCTTTAAGCTATGGATGAAACAATGAATGAAAGGAGATACATAAATATTAACAAATATTATGTATAACAATCAGCAGAGTTTCAGAGGAATTTGATAATTATGGGGAACATTGTGTAATTTTAATTGAAATATTGCTTGTTATGTTTTTGTAACCAGAATATATACCATGAAGTAATCATAGTCTTTCACTTATTTATTGAGAACCAGGTATTTGGTTCATAAAGATTGAATACAGTACATACACATTAGTTGGTTGATTAGATTCCAAACAAATTTTCAGAAAAAGTTTCTCAGTAAAATTACAAAGGTGAATAAACAGTATCTCCCTATTCATAATATGAACTCTTCTAGAGAGGATAATTTAATCAACCGGCAAATAATAAATTTGGAAGTACTGACACAAATTCATTGATCAAAATAATTTATGTTTTTGAACAATATATTATTAAGAAGTTTATCTTTCAAAATAGTATTTATCTAGTGGCACTCCAATTTGTATAGCTTTCAGTTCTTGTTGTCAGAAAAGTTGATTAATCGAGTAAGGCTGATATTGACATATTATGAATCTTCAACAGTTAACTTATTAATGAGAGTATTGATATAAAATTTGTGTTATATAATATCTAGTCATTATGAATTGAAGAATTGAAATATCACTAAACTATCCTAAGATAAATAATTAAACGTGATCTTTGCTCGATTTATCCTAAAAATGTTCTTCTTAGCTATTCGAAAATATTTTTCATTTGGAATAGCGAATTAAATAATTTTGAGAAAGTTATCGGCACAAATATAATAAATCAGTTTAATATTTTGATATTTCTCATCGTATTCGAAGGTTGCTGAAATGATTACGCGACAACGTTTTCAAGTCAACTACTTCAATAGAAAATCTCCACTGGTTATAGTCGAGGTTATAGTTGAATCCACAACACTGTCTCTGAATTGACACAACGTTGTAAAAAACCAAAAGTTATAAGAATGTCGTTCCTAATCCCAAAATAATAACTACTTGTATGTAGTTGCCTCAACGTTGTCGGGACGACTAGTACAACTTTAGTCATGCATAACGTTGTGATTACGTTGTAAGGCGGTCTTCAATGCGACGTTTCAAGAACGACCAATTCCTCAACTAATAACAACGTTAATTTTGGTGTATACTGTGGTTGCCATCGTGAAAATGCTACCTGAGCACTGTCCTGGTCAACGAAATTCACGCTATGATTGACAGTGAGATGTTGGGAAACCTGCTTGTCTCAACAATCAAAGGCTTTCCAATAATCAGACATCATAGTGATGGCTGGAAGGATCCACTGTCTTACGAGATTGAATAAAGTATTCTGGCTCTGATCAGCAGCCGGAACCATGAATATTTCCTTGGATTCTGATTAAATCCTACCAAAAATTCATTAATATTCAAAAACTCTGCCCCTATTGCACTTCCTCTGGCTTAACTTCCTCAATTACGACAATCTTTTCCACTCCACTTAGTGGTCTTGAATTGTAATAAATCCATGGAGAAAACTTCTCCACAGAAACTCGTCAGTCGATTACAGTCGGCCATTTCACGTTCTAGTAGCTTCTGTTTTATGTTGATTAACCAAAATCCTCCAAATCGGCATATTTTCTCAATAAATATCTAACTTTTTTACAAAAAGTAATTCTTCACGCTATGAGAAAAACGGCAACGAAATATCATGTTTCTATTCCTTCAGGTGATCACGCTGGACCTAATACACGTGAATCCAAGTCCATTTTCAGTTTTCATAAAATATGCACGGTTTTTTGACTTTTGGGCAAACCAATTCCCCATAAAAACCAAACACTTCATGCTCATTCAGAAACTCATTCAACCTATCTTCATTCGTACGCGAAAATTGTGTTAGTGTCGACTCACAACCAGCACAAATCATATTTGAGTAAAAAGTTCGATCAAAGACGTTCTAATACGCAAGATGTCACTGTCAAATAGAGACTAAGGTAAGTTTAAAATTTGCCGGCTTCTTCACTGTCAAATATGTAGATTAATCAAGTCACTTCACTGCAATGTTAAGCCTGGCGTCCTTTAGGGACGGATCGGGGCGGGTCGCATTGGAACGGGCCGCGGTTCTGTGATGCTCTTGCGTCCATCTGTACGGGGCACGGCGGACCGCCTAAGCGGATTTGATCAGACGTGTTTGCGTGCTTGGACTTATCACATCGCGCTACCATGGACAGCTCCGACGAAGAGATGTTATGGTTTCAAATCCTTCTTGAGGAATAGAAAAAAAATAAAAAACGACGACGAGTACACAAGGTGTGGATGCATGATAAATGCCAGAAATGAAATGAATACAATCATTTGTTTAACGATTTGAAGAAAGATCCAGTCAAATTCTCCGAGTATTTTCGAATGTGTTTTAGAAAATTTGAAACATTGCTTAATATATTACGTGAAGATTTACAGAAACAAACCACAAAATTTCGAAGGCCCATTGAACCAGAAGAACGTCTTGCTCTTTGTCTCAGGTAAATAAGATTTTTTGACAATATGAAAGTACCTACACCTTCCGAAGAGGATTGGAAACAGATAGCAAGGAAATATTGGGAAAAATGGAATTTTCCTAATTGTATTGGAGCGCTGGATGGCAAACATGTTGTTATCGAATGCCCCGCAAATAGTGGCTCGAAGTATTTTTGTTATAAAAAAACATTTTCAATTGTTTTGTTGGCCTTAGTGGATGCTGACTACAGATTTACACTACTCGATATATTTATGCGCCGCTGCTCATGGTGATATCTAGGGTCTCCTAGATCATACAGTTCTCTATATTTTTGCACTAAAGAAATAAGCAGTTCTTCGTTCATTTTCGTTTATTTTTATTAGCACGGCACGTGCGTTCACATCCGCCTGCCTGCGTCGACTAGACGGATCGGGGAGGGTCGCAGCGCACCGCCGACAGAAATACGCCTGCGAAGCGATCCACCACTGCGTTGCCGCCCGCCGCGCTCCGATCCGTCGCTAATGAACGATATTTCTATGAAATATCGTTTATTAGCGACAAAACATGGGCCAGGCGTATTTTTGCGTTGCGATGCGGCCCGACCCGATCCGCCTAGTGGACGCCAGCCTTTAGACCATAGAATACCAGTGATCTGTGGTTAGACACTACAATTCTCATATTATTAATTTCATGAGGAAATTGATATTGTTCATAACACTCCAGAGTGGTATGAACCTGATGAATACATTATTGAATGGTTTGAGTTTTTGTGGTTTCGACTTCAATTTTTGAGTAGATTACCGGTTATGGGCTTCTTATGATGAAGGAAAAATATGAATTTATCATCAATTTACCACTCATTCCAAATAAAAAATTTTAATAATCCATTCGTAACTTTCTGCGAATCTTCTTATCCGAGTTGCATTCAGCCAATGTAACAATTTTCCGAATTTCACGAATATTCTTTATTTTTGAAATTCAAATGACTCGAAAACGACGCAACATATAAAAAAACATAAGAAATACCTACTGTTGTTTTCTAAAATGGCCGAAGACTCATAAAATAATATTCACCTCACTTTTGAGAGTGTTCTTTGAATTTCTGGTATTTTTACGGGATATAATGGTGATTTTCGAAAAAATGGAGTATGTTGATGGAATTTTGTATTCGAATAATGTTTTTTCATCAATGAAAGCTATATACCGTAAATCATTTCATTCGATAGGATCGAATTTCTTCACTGATTTTTTACAAACTCAAGACTCAATAAGTCCGAGTTACATATGGATTCAGATTTCCCCTTTCTCCTTCGTACGTGCCGCCACTACCTTTTTATCTAATAATGAACATCCAACTTAGCAAACACCTGGGATTAGAAATCAGTAGATAAGATATAATATCATATTACTTGTGACAGTCAACGTGTGTACATAGTTATTCATTTTCATCTTGAATCCTTTTCAAGCTGTATGAAATGGTAGGAAGTTTATAAGGAATTGGTTATGATTCCTCAGTAATTTTGACGTGTTTCAGGCAATCCGAACAGATTTCTTCCGTACCATTCCAGGAATTCTGAAGCTACTCGAAATCGTAAGTGTGTTGAACTAAATATTATTTCTGAAAATTCCACGTTGAATGTTGCGTTTTGATATCAATAAAATTACACCAGGGGCCTATTGCACTAAAATACTTTGCAACTTTTCACTTTGCACTCTGTATTCTGACAAATTTCAAAAGTGAAAATTAATAATGTCGCACAAGTGCTTTTTACTTTGCTCTTGACTCTTGACATTGTACTTTTCAATTATGAATGCGTTTCGTGCTAAGTAATTCATTTGGAAAGTGAAAAGTTGCAAAGTATTTGGTACAATAGGCCCTAGAACTACGATAAGAGTTTTTGCATTGAAACATCATATTCATAAAAAGCGAGTTTGAAATATTTCAGTTTGGTCATGTGTGATAAGATAATCAGTTTCTAGGTACTTTATGCATAATGTAATATTTGAATAAGCACAAGTATTTCATAATGAACCCTACCAAAAGAAAATGCATTATTCACAGAAATATAAATAAACAAGCAGGTAACACATTCTGAAATACATGACAAGAATTTATTTTTTTCATATTTTGCTAAACGAAAAATATTGCACCACATATCGTTGCCATAATTATTATTCTAATAAAAATGTTTATATTTCAAACTTCACAATAATATTTCAGCATAAGCATGTCGAAGGTCATTTTCAGTTAATGAAATACGGAATTTCAACACTACAGTGTTAATAATCTAGAAAATAATATCTACGAAAGATTTTTATCATAAACATCGACATTTTAAAGTATCGAACATCCATTGGAAGCTTACTCCATGTGGTACCCCAGGGTGGTCATAAACACAATCCTTAAGCAACTTTATTTATTAATTTATAATAACTATAATAATAACTGATTATGTTTCTATTTAACGAACACTTTAATATAAACTATAACGATGTATCTACGCTCGTCACCTGAACCATACTCCTATGCTTCACCGACCGGATACTTTCTTGGAATGAGAAACATGGCGCTTAACCATTTTATTATCCCTGATTAGGGTTAACTCGTTACCTTTCCGTCTCAGCACTTCATATTCATCATAACATCAGTTCCGATGGTGACTTTCCCGTAGTGCCGTGTGGTGTGACGTTAGGCATCAACGTGAATTTTTGTAATTCATTCTGAAAATCCATTTCATTTGAATAACCAAACTGAAGCCATTTCAGGATAGACTTGTTCATATTTTCTACCTCTCCATTCGCCTGCGGCCAATATGGGGGAGTTTGCATCAGGGTAATATTGTTATCTTTGCAGAAGGTCTTGAATTCTTGGCTAACAAATTGGCGCCCATTATCTGCTCGGATAGAATTTGGGTAACCCAGTCTTGAAAATATCTCAGTTGAATGCCTGATTATTATTTTAGAGGTAGTTTGTTTCGAATATTTTATTTCCTGGTATCTGAAGTAGTAGTCTATTACTACGAACACCATCTCTTGGTTTCGTAATGGTCCCAAGAGATGGACAGCTAAGTACTGCCATGGGCCTTCTGGGAATCTGTGTCTGGACATAAAGCTATGGTTTCCTAGGAAAGCGGTGGCGTTTTATGACGGCATTAGCAGGTCGCAAGCAGCCCCAACCTGCGTGAAGATAGCATAAAAAGTTGGCCGGAAAAATTTCCGATGTCACCCGAATGTCCATAGGCGTGCGTCCTATCAATTCATAAGTAGAATTCTATGAATAGCTTCATGAAGGGGAAGATCGATTGTTAATCATGATATAAACTCCAATAAGTGAATTTCTTGAATGAAATTGATCAAACGACAACTATAGATTTATCAACGAATATACTTTTGGGATTTGTGCAATTAAATTGGCAAACAAATTGATTGAAAATATATGTTCCGACTGACTGAGCGCTTGAATCAAGATGAAACGTTGAGAAAATATATAATACTTGAAATTTGCAGTCTAATGCTCCCAACCAAAATTACGAAATTTCCCGATTTTCACTTGAAGACGGTCGTGTATCAAAATGAAATTTTCAAGAAATGTTCTTTGTGAGATTTGCTATCGAATGCTATCAGCGAAAATTTCTTGCCTAGGGGACTTGGGGGTTAAATTCACCATCAAACCGAAATTTTAGGGAAATTTCCCGATTTTCACTTGAAGACGGTCGTGTATCACAATGAACTTTTCAAGAAATGTTCTATGTGAGATTTGCCATCGAATGCTATCAGCGAAAATTTCTTGCCTAGGGGACTTGGGGGTTAAATTCACCCTCAAACCGAAATTTGTGGGAAATTTCCCGATTTTCACTTGAAGACGGTCGTGTATCACAATGAAATTTTCAAGAAATGTTCTATGTGAGATTTGCCATAGAATGCTATCAGCGAAAATTCTTGCCTAGGGGACTTGGGGGTTAAATTCACCCTCAAACCGAAGTTTGTGGGAAATTTCCCGATTTTCACTTGAAGACGGTCGTGTACCACAATGAAATTTTCAATAAATGTTCTTTGTGAAATTTACTATCGAATGCTATCAGCGAAAATTTCTTGCCTAGGGGACTTGGTGGTTAAATTCACCCTCAAACCGAAATTTGTGGGAAATTTCCCGATTTTCACTTGATGACGGTCGTGTATCACAATGAAATTTTCAAGAAATGTTCTATGTGAGATTTGCCATCGAATGCTATCAGCGAAAATTTCTTGCCTAGGGGACTGGGGGGTTAAATTCACCCTCAAACCGAAATTTTAGGGAAATTTCCCGATTTTCACTTGAAGACGGTCGTGTATCACAATGAAATTTTCAATAAATGTACTTTGTGAGATTTGCCATCGAATGCTATCAGCGAAACTTTCTTGCCTAGGGGACTTGTGGGTTAAATTCACCCTCAAACCAAAATTTGTGGGAAATTTCCCGATTTTCACTTGAAGACGGTCGTGTATCACAATGACATTTTAAATAAATGTTCTTTGTGAGATTTGCCATCGAATGCTATCGGTGAAAATCTCTTGCCAAGGGCACTTGGGGGTTAAATTCACCATTAAACCAAAATTTGTGGAAAATTTCCCGATTTTCACTTGAAGACGGTCGTGTATCACAATGAAATTTTCAAGAAATGTTCCATGTAAGATTTTCCATCGAATGCTATCAGCGAAAATCTCTTGACAAAGAGACTTGGGGGTTAAATTCACCCTTAAACCAAAATTTCTGGGAAATTTCCCGATTTTCACATGAAGACGGTCGTGTATCACAATGAAATTTTCAATAAATGTTCTTTGTGAGATTTGCCATCGAATGCTATCAGCGAAAATCTCTTGCCAAGGAGACTTGGGGGTTAAATTCACCCTTAAACCAAAATTTCTGGGAAATTTCCCGATTTTCACTTGAGGACGCTCGTGTATCACAATGAACTTTTCAAGAAATGTTCTATGTGAGATTTGCCATCGAATGCTATCAGCGAAAATCTCTTGCCAAGGAGACTTGGGGGTTAAATTCACCCTTAAACCAAAATTCTGGGAAATTTCCCGATTTTCACTTGAAGACGGTCGTGTATCACAATGAAATTTTCAATAAATGTTCCATGTAAGATTTTCCATCGAATGCTATCAGCGAAAATCTCTTGCCAAGGAGACTTGGGGGTTAAATTCACCCTTAAACCAAAATTTCTGGGAAATTTCCCGATTTTCACTTGAATACGGTCGTGTATCACAATGAAATTTTCAATAAATGTACTTTGTGAGATTTGCCATCGAATGCTGTCAGCGAAAATTTCTTGCCTAGGCGACTTGGGGGTTAAATTCACCCTCAAACCGAAATTTGTGGGAAATTTCCCGATTTTCACTTGAAGACGGTCGTGTATCACAATGAAATTTTCAAGAAATGTTCTATGTGAGATTTGCCATAGAATGCTATCAGCGAAACTTTCTTGCCTAGGAGACTTGGGGGTAAATTCACCCTCAACCGAAGTTTGTGGGAAATTTCCCGATTTTCACTTGAAGACGGTCGTGTATCACAATGAAATTTTCAATTAATGTTCTTTGTGAGATTTGCCATAGAATGCTATCAGCGAAAATTTCTTGCCTAGGGGACTTGGTGGTTAAATTCACCCTCAAACCGAAATTTGTGGAAAATTTCCCGATTTTCACTTGATGACGGTCGTGTATCACAATGAAATTTTCAAGAAATGTTCTTTGTGAGATTTGCCATCGAATGCTATCAGCGAAAATTTCTTGCCTAGGGGACTGGGGGGTTAAATTCACCCTGAAACCGAAGTTTGTGGGAAATTTCCCGATTTTCACTTGAAGACGGTCGTGTATCACAATGAAATTTTCAATAAATGTACTTTGTGAGATTTGCCATCGAATGCTATCAGCGAAACTTTCTTGCCTAGGGGACTTGTGGGTTAAATTCACCCTCAAACCAAAATTGTGGGAAATTTCCCGATTTTCACTTGAAGACGGTCGTGTATCACATTGACATTTTCAATAAATGTTCTTTGTGAGATTTGCCATCGAATGCTATCGGTGAAAATCTCTTGCCAAGGGCACTTGGGGGTTAAATTCACCTTAAACCAAAATTTGTGGGAAATTTCCCGATTTTCACTTGAAGACGGTCGTGTATCACAATGAAATTTTCAAGAAATGTTCCATGTAAGATTTTCCATCGAATGCTATCAGCGAAAATCTCTTGCCAAGGAGACTTGGGGGTTAAATTCACCCTTAAACCAAAATTTCTGGGAAATTTCCCGATTTTCACATGAAGACGGTCGTGTATCACAATGAAATTTTCAATAAATGTTCTTTGTGAGATTTGCCATCGGATGCTATCAGCGAAAATTTCTTGCCTAGGGGGCTTGGGGGTTAAATTCACCCTCAAACCGAAATTTCTGGGAAATTTCCGATTTTCACTTGAGGACGGTCGTGTATCACAATGAAATTTTCAATAAATGTTCTTTGTGAGATTTGCTATCGAATGCTTTCAGCGAAAATTTCTTGCCTAGGGGACTTGAGGGTTAAATTCACCCTCAAACCGAAATTTTAGAGAAATTTCCCGATTTTCACTTGAAGACGGTCGTGTATCACGATGAAATTCTCAAGAAATGTTCTATGTGAGATTTGCCATCGAATGCTGTCAGCGAAAATTTCTTGCCTAGGGGACTTGGGGGTTAAATTCACCCTTAAACCAAAATTTCTGGGAAATTCCCGATTTTCACTTGAAGACGGTCGTGTATCACAATGAAATTTTCAATAAATGTTCTTTGTGAGATTTGCTATCGAATGCTATCAGCGAAAATTTCTTGCCTAGGGGACTTGGGGGTTAAATTCACCCTCAAACCGAAATTTTAGGGAAATTTCCCGATTTTCACTTGAAGACGGTCGTGTATCACGATGAAATTCTCAAGAAATGTTCTATGTGAGATTTGCCATCGAATGCTGTCAGCGAAAATTTCTTGCCTAGGGGACTTGGGGGTTAAATTCACCCTCAAACCGAATTTGTGGGAAATTTCCTGATTTTCACTTGAAGACGGTCGTGTATCACGATGAAATTTTCAAGAAATGTTTTATGTGAGATTTGCCATAGAATGCTATCAGCGAAAATTTCTTGCCTAGGAGACTTGGGGGTTAAATTCACCCTCAAACCGAAATTTGTGGGAAATTTCCCGATTTTCACTTGAAGACGGTCGTGTATCACAATGAAATTTTCAATAAATGTTCTTTGTGAAATTTACTATCGAATGCTATCAGCGAAAATTTCTTGCCTAGGGGACTTGGTGGTTAAATTCACCCTCAAACCGAATTTGTGGGAAATTTCCCGATTTTCACTTGAAGACGGTCGTGTATCACAATGACATTTTCAATAATGTTCTTTGTGAGATTTGCCATCGAATGCTATCGGTGAAAATCTCTTGCCAAGGGCACTTGGGGGTTAAATTCACCATTAAACCAAAATTTGTGGGAAATTTCCCGATTTTCACTTGAAGACGGTCGTGTATCACAATGACATTTTCAATAAATGTTCTTTGTGAGATTTGCCATCGAATGCTATCGGTGAAAATCTCTTGCCAAGGGCACTTGGGGGTTAAATACACCATTAAACCAAAATTTGTGGGAAATTTCCTGATTTTCACTTGAAGACGGTCGTGTATCACAATGAAATTTTCAAGAAATGTTCCATGTAAGATTTTCCATCGAATGCTATCAGCGAAAATTTCTTGCCTAGGGGACTGGGGGGTTAAATTCACCCTTAAACCAAAATTTCTGGGAAATTTCCCGATTTTCACATGAAGACGGTCGTGTATCACAATGAAATTTTCAATAATGTTCTTTGTGAGATTTGCCATTGAATCCTATCAGCGAAAATCTCTTGCCAAGGAGACTTGGGGGTTAAATTCACCCTTAAACCAAAATTTGTGGGAAATTTCCCGATTTTCACTTGAAGACGGTCGTGTATCACAATGACATTTTCAATAAATGTTCTTTGTGAGATTTGCCATCGAATGCTATCGGTGAAAATCTCTTGCCAAGGGCACTTGGGGGTTAAATACACCATTAAACCAAAATTTGTGGGAAATTTCCGATTTTCACTTGAAGACGGTCGTGTATCACAATGAAATTTTCAAGAAATGTTCCATGTAAGATTTTCCATCGAATGCTATCAGCGAAACTTTCTTGCCTAGGGGACTTGGGGGTTAATTCACCCTCAAACCAAAATTTGTGGGAAATTTCCCGATTTTCACTTGAAGACGGTCGTGTATCACAATGAAATTTTCAATAAATGTTCTTTGTGAGATTTGCCATCGAACGCTGTCGGTGAAAATCTCTTGACAAGGGCACTTGGGGGTTAAATTCACCATTAAACCAAAATTTGTGGGAAATTTCCGATTTTCACTTGAAGACGGTCGTGTATCACAATGAAATTTTCAATAAATGTTTCATGTAAGATTTTCCATCGAATGCTATCAGCGAAAATCTCTTGCCAAGGAGACTTGGGGGTTAAATTCACCCTAAAACCAAAATTTCTGGGAAATTTCCCGATTTTCACTTGAAGACGGTCGTGTATCACAATGAAATTTTCAATAAATGTTCTTTGTGAGATTTGCCATCGAATGCTATTGGTGAAAATCTCTTGCCAAGGGGATTTGGGGGTTAAATTCACCCTTAAACCAAAATTTGGGGGAAATTTCCCGATTTTCACTTGAAGGCGGTCGTGTATCAAAATGAAATTCTCAAGAAATGTTCTATGTGAAATTTTCCATCGAATGCTATCAGCGAAAATCTCTTGCCTGGAGGAATCGGGGGTTGATTTCACCCTTAAACCAAAATTTGTGGGAAATTTCCCGATTTTCACTTGAAGACGGTCGTGTATCACAATGAAATTTTCAAGAAATGTTCTTTGTGAGATTTGCTATCGAATGCTATCAGCGAAAATTTCTTGCCTAGGGGGCTTGGGGGTTAAATTCACCCTCAAACCGAAATTTCAGGGAAATTTCCCGATTTTCACTTGAAGGCGGTCGTGTATCACAATGAAATTTCAAGAAATGTTTTATGTGAGATTTGCTATCGAATGCTATCAGCGAAAATTTCTTGCCTAGGGGACTGGGGGGTTAAATTCACCCTCAAACCAAAATTTGTGGGAAATTTCCCGATTTTCACTTGAAGACGGTCGTGTATCACAATGAAATTTTCAATAAATGTTCTTTGTGAGATTTGCTATGGAATGCTATCAGCGAAAATTTCTTGCCTAGGGGACTTGGGGGTTAAATTCACCCTCAAACCGAAATTTTAGGGAAATTTCCCGATTTTCACTTGAAGACGGTCGTGTATCACAATGAAATTTTCAAGAAATGTTCTATGTGAGATTTGCCATCGAATGCTGTCATCGAAAATTTCTTGCCTAGGGGACTTGGGGGTTAAATTCACCTTCAAACCGAAATTTGTGGGAAATTTCCTGATTTTCACTTGAAGACGGTCGTGTATCACAATGAAATTTTCAAGAAATGTTCTATGTGAGATTTGCCATAGAATGCTATCAGCGAAAATTTCTTGCCTAGGAGACTTGGGGGTTAAATTCACCCTCAAACCGAAGTTTGTGGGAAATTTCCCGATTTTCACTTGAAGACGGTCGTGTATCACAATGAAATTTTCAATTAATGTTCTTTGTGAAATTTACTATCGAATGCTATCAGCGAAAATTTTTTGCCTAGGGGACTTGTGGTTAAATTCACCCTCAAACCGAAATTTGTGGGAATTTCCCGATTTTCACTTGAAGACGGTCGTGTATCACAATGAAATTTTCAAGAAATGTTCTATGTGAGATTTGCCATCGAATGCTATCAGCGAAAATTTCTTGCCTAGGGGACTGGGGGGTTAAATTCACCCTCAACCGAAGTTTGTGGGAAATTTCCCGATTTTCACTTGAAGACGGTCGTGTATCACAATGAAATTTTCAATAAATGTTCTTTGTGAGATTTGCCATCGAATGCTATCAGCGAAACTTTCTTGCCTAGGGGACTTGTGGGTTAAATTCACCCTTAAACCAAAATTTGGGGGAAATTTCCCGATTTTCACTTGAAGACGGTCGTGTATCACAATGACATTTTCAATAAATGTTCTTTGTGAGATTTGCCATCGAATGCTATCGGTGAAAATCTCTTGCCAAGGGCACTTGGGGGTTAAATTCACCATAAAACCAAAATTTGTGGGAATTTCCCGATTTTCACTTGAAGACGGTCGTGTATCACAATGAAATTTTCAAGAAATGTACTTTGTGAGATTTGCCATCGAATGGCCTGGGGAATTACGATTTTGTTTCCTTAGCATCGGTCCTTACGATGTCAGTTCCCAACCAAACGAGAATTATATGTTCTTCTCTGTTGCTTCCCAAGAATCCTGGTTGATTTTCCCAACAGCTACTTTGATTTCATCATCCTCTTTGCTGGCAGTTACGATATCCGAAATGCTCAAGGCTTTTGGTATGCTATTTTCGATTATTGTGAAAATATGTCTATCACTTTCTTGGTCGAACGATCCTTCTTTTGCTACCTGGCACAACCTGGGGCCTATTGCACCAAAATACTTTGCAACTTTTCACTTCGCACTTTGCATTCTGACAAATTTCAAAAGTGAAAATTAGTTATGTTGCAAAACATTTCTCAAAAATTTTCACCTGCCCCTAACGGCACTGGACTTACATCAACAACTAAACGTGTGCGAAGATTTGGGCCGAAATACGATAAGGTCGGAAGTTTGGCTAATGCATTCTTCAGTTTTTGAAGGATATCTAATGGGTTTCAGTCCACGTGAACTTTGCTTCATGTTTCATCAGTTGTCGAAGGGGCTCCGTAGTGGTTCCCAGGTCCGGAATAAATTTTCCTAAATAGTTCCAGACCTAAGAAGCTTCTCACTTCCTTTTTTGTCGTAGGTGGTCTGAAATTTAGCATCGTTTTGACTTTACGTTCGTCTGCATCAATACCTTCCGCGGACAGCTTGTGTCCCAGGAACTTAAACTCTTTAACTTTCATCAGGCATTTATTGTCGTTGAGCAAGATATTATGATTGTGAAGTACGTCGAGTACATTTGCCAAACATCGGTCTTGTTCCTGCTCGGTACTACCGAATACAATGATGTCGGCTAAATAATTCAAACAGTTTTCGCAGGGGGATAGGACTTCCTCCCAGGTTCGTTGAAATATCTCTGGCGCTGAGCTAACGCCGAACATGAGTCTTTTGTATCTGAACATTCCCTTGTGACTGAAAAATGTGGTAAAGGATAGTTCTCTCTTAGTATTGCCTCGTTGGCTCTTTGCATGTCAACGCCTAATCGGATATCTCTCCAGGTTTGAAAATCAGGACTATGGGATATATCGTTTTTCGGGAGCTTCTTTCAATTTTTCAACCACTTGCCCTTCAACTGAAATCGGAATCCTTCTTAAAAGTTGTTTGACCGGCTTGATCTTATGATCGATCGATAGTTTGACGCTGATGTTCTTTATTTTAGGGAAAGTGGTATGGTTGGTGGTATTATTTACCATTGCCATTAGACCTACTTTCAGCACACCCAATTTCAGTGCTGATTATTTACCTAGTAGTGAAACATCTTCGTCCTCCACTACGTAGAAGTTAGCAAGGATACCTGTTTTATCTGGAATTGCCACAGTGCTTTGGAATCGATGCCTTATTTTCAAGGGCTGTCCAGCTCCATAAGGTTTCAATTGGTCATTTCTTTTTGTGTCTACATTCCACACTCCGGCTTCTTGACTTCTTAGTTTCTCCCAGTCTTGCATTTTGATTATGTTTACCCCGCATCCTGAGTCGATGAGAAGTATCAAGGGCACCCCTCCTAATATACATTGAACAAGCTCCTCTCTTGCTTCTGGGCAACTGTGTTGTGTTGGCGAATCTTATCAATTTTGAAACAATCGAAGCTTTTGATTGGGGTATTCGTTTCAGGTCGAAGACGAGGGTCTTCGACCGCCTCCACAAAATGTACCCTTGAATTGTATTTTATTCGCTTGGTCATTGCACCTTTTGAAGAGCTGGGCTTTTTCAACTCTCGTTCGACAACATGCCCAAAAATATCCTTGGGATCCACATTTATAGCATTTGGAATCTTTTGCCGCCCACTGGTTAGAGAAGGACGGATGACCATGCTTTCCGCACCGTGTACAATAATTTCCTTGTGTTCGTCTTTTAGTCCATGTTATTTTATTAACTGCAGATACGGATGATTCCTGGTCGGTTGAAGTCATTGATTGTGACTGCTGTCTTGCTTGCTCGTGTATCTTACACAATTCGATGCTCTCCTCTAATGATCGTTCTTTTTCCAGTAACTTTGCCTTCAGTTCCGATGAAGCCCAAATTCTCGGCGAGAAATGGTTTGATGCCTGAGGGGTCACCCATTTCTAACACTTATTTTATTCAATATCGGTACTGAAAAAAAAAACAAGAAATATAAGTAAATGTCACAAACCAGAACTATTGTTATTATTATTTGTTAATTTTTTCTGTTATTGCTATTTTATTCCTATTATAATATAATTATTCTATGTATAGGCTCTCAGCTTTCATTTCTTTTATGGCTCACATCCCACTTCTAATAACCTCTGTTACTGATGGCTCACAGCCCACTTCTTAATAACCTTCGTTATTAATGGCTCACAGCCAAACATCTAAAGGCTATGTAATTAATGGCTCTCTTATGTTAGCGGTTTACTAAAGTAATGTCAAGTATTATTATTACCATCATGACTTATGTGTAGGCCCACGTTAAATTGATATACTTTTGTACTTATTGTATTGGTTGTGTTTCACCTCGTCGCCAGTTTGTAGTACCCCAGGGTGGTCACCTAAACACACTCCTTATGCAACTTCATTTATTAATTTATAATAACTATAATTACGACATAAAGAGGGTAGCGGATATGAACTGGTATCAGAGGACACATGACAGAGAGCATTGGAGGAAGTTAGGAAAGGCCTATGTCCAGGAGTGGACGCAAGAGGGCTGAAGATGATGATGATGATAATAATAACTGATTATGTACTTATTTCACGAACACTTCAAAATAAACTGTAACGATGTATCTACGCTCGCCACCTGAACCATACTCCTATGCTTCACGGACCGTGTTTCTCACAACACCTAACACCTCTCGTGAGTCACCGCCTATGACTCTTCTTTCATAATCGCCGGTCTACACAATCCACATCAGCAGTTTCCAGAACTTTTTTCGATATAATTTTATAAACCCTACTTTGCTATTGAACTTTTTTCCTCAACTCATAAATAGTTGTGGGAAGCTCTTATTGAACCTACTCTTTGGCCACCACAGTATTAATGTCATTTCCACTTTAAGGTGATAACAAATAAAATTTTGATACTACAATATTAATGATCTTGAAAATATATCTTCGGATAAATAATAGTTATCCAATCAACTAGGTTATTAAAGACAGCGACTAATGGTCAAGATATTTTAACGCGTGAACGGAGCGAACGCGTTAATAGTTCGAGACCATTAGTCGCTCGATTAATAACCGAGTTGATTCCAAGATATTTCCGACAATCTCAATATGAATTGTGTATGAATTCTTGATTGGAATACATTCTCATTTTGCACAAGACTTATATTTGACATAATAAAATTTCTATGTATCTATGTTCCAGTAGAGTTTTGACATTTCTAGAAGTTCTTCTGAATATACTCTGTTCACGAAAGGTTGAGCCGTCGGTTGGCCATGGAAATTTGGCATATTCCACTGTGTATATTAAAATTTTAGGTTATGTTTTTTATTTTCTTGTCAGATTGATACGCAATGTTGTCAATATAACATAGAGTTCTCTGATAACTCGCAAGCTCGTCGGACGAGGTCGAGTACATTCGGCAACGTTGATTTTATTTTACTCTATGACAGTAAATACTGCCAACTGCAGATAAATAAAGAAACGCCTACTATGTGCTCAACCTTTCGTGAACGGACTATACCTACTTTATGAACGGTTGCCATGAGGATTGCACATTAAAATAGCATACATTTAGCATTAAAAGGGGCTTTTAATGATCAATTTCGTACACATTAAAATCATCTTTTATTTTGAGATCGACGAAAAGGGTTTTTATCATTGACATCGACATTCTCAAGCATCGAATATCCATAGAAAGCTTACTCCCAATCAGCAGTTCACAGAACTTTTCTCGATATAATCCATAGATTTATAATAAATAGTATGTGAGCGCTGGGGAAAATAAGTATTGAAAAGTGAAGCCGATTTTGGTCCTGGGGGAATAACCAAAACAAAAGTTTTCGCATTCGTCAATAACTCTTCCTAAGGTGCTATTCCATTGCGCGAAACTGACTCGCGAAACAAAATGCGCGCAGTGGATACCGCTTTCGCGAATTATGTTGTGAGGATTCAAAACGAGATTTTCAAAAAGACAATTTAATTCAAAAATAAACGATACGTTACAAATGGTTTTATGTCAAGACTAACTCTATACAATGCAAATGACCTGTAGGTATATATCTATTCGTGTGATGCACCGTAGTCATCTCCTGGAAGTGACGCGTCAGCAGTTCCCATGGGAAGATGCGAAGGTGCAGCGGAAGACAATTCCGGACAGAATTGTAACTCCTCCATCCCCAGAGGAATTTTTACGGCCTAAAAAATGATCTCTGTTGGTGTTGCGAAGGCTCATCATCACGTACCTTGCTTCCTGTTGGGTTTTGTGTTACCAGACAATTTTTCAGTTTCATGTAACAGAAATAAATAGAAATTATAATCATAACGATGTAGATAAGGCCGATCAGGCTCCCATAAAGGTTATTTGGTTATTGATGATTGCTTATCAGTGGATGGATTTCTTCTTGTTTTTTCTTCAGGATGTGGATTTGGTCCAGTGGAATTTATCTGAGTTGAATTTTGAATTTGTTGAGATTTGTTGTATCGAAACCATCAGAAATGTTTGGCAGGAACATTGGTTGGCTTTTGAGGACTTCTTTGTTATTTAGATATCTTCCTTCCTTCGTTTGGAAATAACATCTTTTAGGTACAGTTATTAAATAGGTACCCTGTAGCTGCGTGAAATCTTTTCTACCACAAGTTGTCTGAATTTTGACATCATTCGGGAAGATGGCAATGAATTTACTATTGTCGATCCTCTGGATGAAATTATCGTTGGTTGACACTCGGTATCTCTCACATGTCCTAGAATCTTCCTTCAGTGGGAGTAATTGAAAAATACAATCATCGGTTTCGGATCCATATTGAATAGTTGGTTATTTTGGCAAAAGAATATTGAATGCAAATTTCAAGCTTGTAGTTTAGCTGCAGGTGCAAGCGCGAGACAGTATATATGAGTGTGCGAGTAAGACGGCATGATTATAATGACTTATGCAAATACATTTTCTGGTAAGATTTTATATAACTAATCATTTAAGTGAATCTCAAAACATCTGAAGAAAAGACATTCATGCTACAACTAAATTAGATTGTCAATAGAATAAATTAAAATTTTTAACAATTTCATTCAGTTGTAGCATCGAATATCTTTTCTTCAGATGTTTTTGAGATTTACTTAAATGATTTTACACCCCTTTAGTGCCGTTTACCTGCCAAAGCCAGGGTAACCCGAACTTCATAATGGTCCATCGTTCTCACCTGTGTTGGGAGCATGCTTAGACAAGTTTTAAGCTTTTATAAAATAACGAAGGTTTGGTGTTCACGGGCTCTTAGACTATCAGAAAAATTAGAGACATTCAATGCTACAACTAAATTAAATTGTTAATAGAATAAATTAAAATTTTTAACAATTTATTCAGTTGTGGCTTCGAATGTCTTTTCTTCAGATGTTTTTGAGATTCACTTAAATGATAAGTAATAAAATATGTACCAAAAAATTTATTTGCATAAGTCATTATAATCATGCAGTCTCACTCGCACTCACTCATATATACTGTCTGCAGCTAAACTACAAGCTTGTCTGTCAAAGGGTTGGCACTATCAAAAATGTCTGTCTAATGAGAAAACATTATCTAATTATTACCCAAGTATTATATATAAAAATCAGCTTTTATACTATAACGTAAGTAGAATTACATATAATTTAATGAACATTAAGGGTGTCTGGCAAGGGGTTGCCACTATAGTAAGTGTCTGGCAATTAATGACGTGAATTTTAATGATTTCCTGAAGGTAATATCAAAAAATCACACTTTATAAAATGACGAAACTATATCAGTATTTTACACCCCTTTAATACCGTTTACCTGCCAAAGCCAGGGTAACCCGAACTTCATAATGGTCTATCGTTCTTACCTGTGTTGGGAGCATGCGTAGACAAATTTTCAGCTTTTATAAAATAACGAAGGTCTGGGGTTCACGGGCTCTTAGACTATTAAATTTTCTGAAGAATATTTTTCTGAAACTGAATATATATTTTAGTTGGGAAAATTTTATTACACTATGATGTAATGTTTCCAATTTTGAAAAACTAATGGCAGTTTCGAGTTCATTAATAAATTCCATTATAATGCTTATCGATGTTCAGATTTGTTCCATAATATTTCTTACTCTCATATAGTAATGAAAGTTATCATATAATTTAGTAAAATTTCCGGCCACTTTATGAATTGGGAAACAATGGTTTGTTGATTTTGCTGAAGCACTGTTACAGTTTCATTGAATTTTTCTATAATATTTCCTGTTAAAGAAATATCGTTATTTAGGTTATTCATAATATCCTTCTGATTCATTTGTAGTTGCCTTATGGCCGTTTCGTATTGAATAGCGTCATTTGCATCTAGATTGCCTGAAATACTTTTAATAACTGTTCCTAAACCATTTATTAGACCACGTTTCGATCTTTTAGTGGGAATTAATCCTTTTAATTTTTCTTCAGCTAAATCTAATTGGTGACCATAATGTTTTTCATGGTTTTCTAATTCAATGTGAAAAGTACTATTTGGTTTATTGAGTATTGTTTCTGAAGCCAGCAGATATATTTTACGTAGGTATTTTAATTCATCGTTTATTGGTGCCAAATCATAGAAATGAACAAAATCGTGAAATTTTGATCTGACTTTTGCATTTCCTAGGTGAATTGGAAGAATTCCTGGTCCGTCCTTGAGGTTAGATATTGTTATTTCCTGAGCTGCTGCTAGAAACACTAGAAGCATCCTGTAAAACATTTTTTGTTTCAGCCTTAGGTTTTTTTAGATTTTGCTTATGTAAGATTTTATTCTCGGTTAAAATTTTGATATTGTCTTCTCTAATAACTTTTTTTAGAAAATTTTGGTGAAAGTTTATTTCTGTTATTTGATTTTATTTTTCGGTAAGCTGGAGAATCAGATTTGTACGGAATAGGTTCATGACGATTTTCATTAATTTTACTGGTAATTGATTCTTTTCTTTTCATCATTTGTTCATTCAATCGTTTATACAGTTCTTTAGTTTTTTCTCTATGTTCTTCAATATAAGTATTAACAATTTTTCCATTTAAATCAATATTCATTGGGTCTTAAGAATTTAGATGACCATTAATGATATCAATCGGTTTTTGTTTAGTGGAGGAATGTATTGAATTATTGTACCCAAAAATTGCATATGGAATAAGATTTTCTATATTCAATGTTTTTTATCTTTGCTCTTAATTATACGCAGGTGTTCTATTAAAGTAGAATGAAATCGTTCGACTAAACCGTTCGATTGGGAGTTATTGATTGTTATGAAGTGAGGTGTTATTTGGCGAACTTTCAAAAATTCGATTACGACACCGTTTTTGAATTTGAAATCGTTCGACTAAACCGTTCGATTGGGAGTTATTGATTGTTATGAAGTGAGGTGTTATTTGGCGAACTTTCAAAAATTCGATTACGACACCGTTACAACCATTACAACAGTTGATGGGGATCCATGGTGTGTCATAAATCAAGAGTGATCTAACAATTTCTATTCCTGTTGATGAAATTAAGGGATAAGCCTGAGCATACTTTGAAAATGCATCGACTATTGTGAGAACTTCTTATTTTGGGCATGAAAAGTATCAATATGAATAATTTCGAAAGGTTTTGCAGGAGTAGGAGTCAGCATTAATTTTTGTGTAGGTGGATCTCGCGTATTTGTTAATTTGGTATAATTCGCAATTATTGATATATTCGGTCACGTCCTTTTGAATACTAGGCCAATAATAAGTCCTTCTAATTCTAGAAATTGTCTCGGTTATTCCTCTGTGATTAGTTTTTGTTTCATGCATGTATTGGATGGTAATGGTTTGCTGGTCTTTATCAATGATATCTTCCAAAATACTATTGCATTTAACTAATTTGAAAGCTGATTGGTCAAAGGTTTTCCTAAGTATTTCGCAAATTTCGTGGTAATATCTGTCTTGCTTAAAATATAATGCGTACAAGATTTTTGGACGAATATATGTTTTGAAAAATTCCACTATTTCTTCATTCAAGTTATTTGTGCCAATTTGAACGGTAATTCTTTGTTTGTTTAGAAAAATTCTGTCTACCTTTATTTTAGCTGGAGAATGATGTATAAATTCAAAAATTACTTGATTATCAAAACTAGCAGACCCAACAGACGTTGTTCTGTATACACAAAATTCATTCAATTCGATCGAGCCGTTTAGTTGCAGAGTAGATGAATAACCTGAATAACGACTTCACAGCGCCATCTGTTGATCTGATGTGTGGTCATAAACATACGGTCATAGGCAATCCAAAATACATTCATACAAAACATCCCTCACACTTAAGTACCATCTCCTAGCCGCCTTGTGCCTACCTCGGAGACATTTTGATGTGCGATTTCATCTTCAACCTGCCATATCTTAATGTATTCATCATGGCTGATTTTGGTACTCATATTTATTATCATTGAAGTTATAGTAGGTTTCCTCAAATTTCTCGGGTGAAAAGTATAGCCTATGTTACTCAGGGATAGTGTAGCATTCTGAGGGTGAAATAATTATTGAAATCTCTAGTAGCTTATGAGTAAACTCGTATCAAACCCTCAAACGCACAACATACAAATCTGTCCTCTTTATAATATAGGTATAAGTATAATATTAGTAAAGTTAGAGATCAATTCTCTACAAACACCCTATTGACCACTTTTTTCTATAACCTATCGTTTTGAAAATATCTCGAATAAAGTTGGGAGGAGATGAAAAATTCTATTTTTCTCCAACCATAAAAAAATGTTGACATTTTTGTACTCTTTTCAGGTGCAAAAGTCATAGATTTTCTTACCGTACAAAAATTCACTCGTTACTTAGCAACACTTTTAATCCTAGGATTAAAAACGGTACTTTTAATCCTTGTAAATGCATTTGAAGTCTACTTGACAATCACGTCATGATTCTGTGTTCAAATTCATAACCAAATTATGAACGATTTTTCACTAAAACCAATTTTATTGTAATTTTGACTTGGTTGGAGAAAAAATAGTATATATTATTCGGATTAAAAGTGCCTATTTTAACTCGCAATTTTGCATTCGCTCGGCTGCGCCTCGCAACTGCAAATATTGCTCGTAAAAAAAGATGCACTTTTAATCCTTTAATATAATATACTATTTTTCATCTTCTAATGAAAATAAATCGGTCTGTGCTCATTCGATCAGGACGATTGATACCTCTCATTTTATAGGTTAATTAATTCTCTACAAACGCTCTATTGACCACTTTTTTCTAAAACCTACCGTTTTGAGCAGAATCCGTACCAACTTAAGACACCGGGATCTGAATAAGATCAGTTTTCAGAATATGAAGAAAAAAATGAACAAAAACTTTCCAAATTCACGAATTATAAATGACATTCATAGAAATTTCCTGAATATGATAAAAATATTTTCATTTATTCGAAGTTTTTAAATGACACTTGAATAATTTATTCTCTATTAACAAATACTCGTAAATACTTAGCACTAACATCCATATTTATACAACTTCATTGATATATTCCAGGATCAACAAACAAAGACATCGAAGAAATTTCATTTAAAATAGTTAGTTGATTGCATTTCAATGAAACTTGCGATTAATTGCATTATTCCAATCATTCCCTCGAGTTCTAACACTTCATCCCGCAAATGCAATGGAAATTCTCCGCTGTGACGTCACATCTCGGTGGGCGTCGGCATACCAGTGTTTGTGTATATTGTGCTCGGACACGCAATTCGATTTTGGTGCGATTTCATCTTCAACCTGCCATATCTTTTGATGTATTCATCATAATTGAATGATGTAAAAGGCAATTTCGTTCTATATTAAATACTGGATATGAAGGACGTACTTATTGGATAAAGATCAATAGCGTATTCATAAAAAAATACTCCCAAAAAATGCATAATTTGAGAAACATTCGGATACCTTTAAAAGGTGATACCGAGTAAACCTTGAAAGATAGATATATGCTATCGCGGACTTTTTTGTAGAACTATTGAAGAGGTACATTTCCGTCATACATTGTTTCCATGTACGTCTTACGGTTTTCGCAGCGCACCTGAAAATAGCTGATTTTGGTACTCATATTTATTATCATTGAAGTTATAGTAGGTTTCCCAATTTTCTCTGATGAAAAGTATAGCCTATGTTACTCAAGGATAATGTAGCATTCTAAGGGTGAAAGAATTATTGAAATCGGTCCAGTAGTTTATGAGTGATGTCATATCAACGCCACAAACACACAAACACACAAACATACAAATCTTTCCTCTTTATAATATTAGTATAGATGTTGAGAATTTTTTCGGATATAGGAATTTCTTGTATCGGGTTCTCATAGTTCGAATGCACGGTGTTTCCATCTGAGATATGTTCAGAATTCACTGGTATTTCAAAATTTTGTTTTGATAAATAATATACAATTATTTGTATGTTACGATTTCCAAATATGTATTTAATCATGTCAAAAATTTTTATCCAATCTAATTGATCCAACCACACATGAAATTTTGGGAAGGGCTAGATATCTTTCCTTGTTTTGTTCGCACAATGTCCTGAGATTCAAAAGAGCATTAAACACGATTTCATATTCTGGTTTGAGATAACTGAGTTCTTTCGTAATTAGATAATAAATTTTCCGGTTATTATTCTCGATGAAAGCTACTTCGCCTAAGTCTTTATTTTGAGATTTCAGCTTATTTATCTGACCAAATCTTTGTTTGAATGTAAGTGCAATTCCATCATTCATGTGAAAATCTTTCGAAACACAGTGAGCTAAAGCATAATTTATGGGGGCTGAAAATAAGTCGCCTTTTTCTTCCCTTATGTTGGGGTAGTTTTTTTTTGGTTTGAATTTTGAAGTTCCAAAAAATGTTCAAAGGATAAGTTTTCATTTTCATTACGATTTTGAATTTCCGATTCGTCTACATTAACTATAATAGACTCATTATCATCATTTTTGTTTTTAGAAAGCGATTCATTAATTTTTCCATGTATTCAAAAAGTTCTTTATTATGAATTTCGACTCGAGAAAGAGCATCAGCATTAGTAGTTCCTTTTTTATAAATAATTTCGAAATCGTACTCTTCGAGTTTCAATCTCCATCGAAGAAGTCGACTACCAGCTTCTTTGAGAGACATAACCCATTGTAAAGGTCTGTGATCGGTAACAATTTTGAATTTTCTACCATAAATATAATGACGAAAATATTTTGCTGTCCATACGATTGCAAGGAGTTCTTTTTCGATAGTGCTGTAATTTTGTTTGCTATCATTGAGTGTTCTCGATGCGTAGGAAATTGGTTTATCATCTCCAATTTTACCTTGTGATAATACCGCACCTATCGCGAAGTTACTAGCATCAGTTGTTAGAATAAATTCTTTCGAAAAATCAGGGTACTGAAGAATTGGTTTATTAACAAGTAAATTTTTACAATATTCGAAACAATTTATGAACTGAGGGTATGTTCAATTTTTGCGCCTTTCTTCAAACAAGCAGTTAATGGTTTGTGATTTTGGCGAAATCTTTAATGAATTTTTCTGTAATAACCTAAAAGTCCTAAAAATACTTTGATTTCTTTTGTTGTTTTTGGAATTGGGTATTTTTTAATTGCTAAAATTTTGTCTGGGTTAGGTTTTACACCATCGGGGGTTACTATATGTCCTAAATAGGCTACTTCTCTTTTTAAAAATTCTGATTTATCTAGTTGAATTTTGAAATTTGCCTCTCGAAGACGCTGAAAACTGCTTTCAGTTAACAATATGTTCCTGAAGAGACGTTGAAAAAACTATTATGTCATCGAGATAAACGAAACATATTACATTCAACAAACCTCTTAACATGTTGTTCATTACTCTTTGGAATGTTGCACATGCATTTTTAAGCCCAAATGCCATTCTGACGAATTCGTAATGGCCATTTTCAACTGTGAATGCTGTTTTTGGGATGTCTTTAGGGTTCATTTCGATTTGATGAAATCCGCTCGCCAAGTCTATGGTTGAAAAATATTGGCATTTTCCAAGTTTATCAAGTATATCTGCAATGTTCGGAATAGGGTACTTATCGTCGATTGTTTTTTCATTTAATTTGCGAAAATCAACTACGATTCTCCACTTTTGTTTTCCGGACGCATCAGCCTTTTTAGGTACTATCCAAATTGGTGAGGACCAGGGTGATTGACTAGGCCTAATTATTCCTTGATTAAGCATAGAATTAATTTGCTTTTGAACTTCTTTTTTGTGAACGAATGGATACCTGTACGATTTGGTGTATATTGGTATATCATTTTTTGTATTGATGGAATGTTTTACTTGATTTGAAAAAGAAAGCGGTTGATTTTCTAACTGAAAGATATCCGAATAATATTTACAAAGTTCAAAATCTGTTTTTTTTCTTCTTCATTCATATGAGAGGTCCTAATAAGTTTTTGAATGTCTGGATTTTTTGTGTTAGATACAGCATCTATAGCAAAAATTTCATAATCTTCGTTATTAAATGGTATTGATTCAATTGGATCATTTAGCATAAGGATTAAATTTTCATCAGTTTTATTTAAAATTTCAAATTTTGCTAATTCATTTTTGGAATTTGTTATTATTTCTGGTATTTCACAGTTTTGAACGATTTGTTCCGGTATAAGAATATCGCCATTTCTTTGTTTAACAGGAATTTGGTTATAATTTTAGTATTAGCATCAATTTTAATTTTGAAAGGAATTTTCGTTTGTGATGGTTGTTATTTAGAGAAATAGTCGCAGATGGTGTGATTAGTGTTGATTCTTTGAAATTGAGGATAGCTTTTAGAATTTTCAAATTGTCTAAACCTATAAGTCCGTCATAAACATTTGAATAAGTAAAATTTGAATCGATCATCATAATTAAATTCAGAAAATATTGGTATTTCCGCACAGTAATTATGTGAAGAACTTTGGAAAACGGTTGAAACTGTAAATGGTTCTTTAAATATAAATTTTGGATAATATTTTTCTGCAAGATCTGGATTTATAAATGATTTTGTAGAGCCGGTATCTATTAATAGTTTCAAAGGTGGATTTTTTATGGTTATATATGGTAATTCCTTTTTGTTACTAGAAAGATGGTATTCTATGTGTTCGGGTCTTGGACAGAATTTATTTGAAAATTTTATTCGTTTTCATCAAAATTATATTCTTGTGAGTATTCTTCCAAATTTTCAGGAAAATCTTGAGGAGATTCTTCCTCGCAATATTCTGTGTTGAATAGTTCTTCGCTTACAAAATTAGGTCTTGAATTGTTTCTTGGGTAAAAATTTCGATTCATATTTTTTGATTTTAATTTTGGATTGGTATTATTGGTGGAAATGCTCATCGGAGTCGGTTTTTTTGGAAAAATTGGAAATAACTCATTGGTGTTGGTTTTTGTAATTGAGGTTGAGATCTACCGAAGACTTGCGAATTTGTGAAGAATTTTGGTTCCTTATAATTCGGATTTCGTTGGAGATTTATAGGAACACTAGGAAATTGATTTGTTGTAGGTTGTGGATTTGAAAAAACCATAATTTTGATTGTTATTCTGAAATTTCATTGAATGATTATAATTATTTTTTGAAATGTTTTGGAAACTGGTATTCCTTCTATTAGAGATTGCGTTTGCTTTTTGATAATGTTTGATATTATCTTCCTCAATAATAAATTGTAGAGCTTGAGCTAAAGAATCAGGTCTCATTACCCTAATTATTGGCCCTAAGGGTTCTCTTAATCCCGCTAAAAAAGTTTTCAATGCTTGTTTAGTAAACAATTCTCTCTTACTTGGCCTTAAAGCAGCTTCGCATTTTAGGTCAATATAGTTGCAAGTAGTGTTTAGTAATGTTATTATTTTTTCGTGAAATTCTTGAGAAGTTTCATTGAAATTTTGCCTTAAATTAACTAAATCTTGATTGAGACAATTTTCGTCTCTTTGATGCCAAAATTTAATAAAAGTGCATTTTTAATATTGTCCCATTGCATTTGTGGCTCCGTGTATAGCCACGATTTTTTCTGCTCTCCCATGGAGCTTATTTAAAATTCCATCAACAGAAGGGTATTTTGAAATTATTAGTATTTTCTAAATCAACGTAATGGTGTAAAATTACTTCAGAAGCTTGAATGAATCTATGCAATTTATTTGGGTTCCCATCAAAATCAGGGATAATATTTAAATTTTTAACGTCAAATGCTGGAGGTGCTGGCATTTTTGTGTTTGTATTATTTAATGAAAGATTTATGAATGAATTAAAAAAATCGGTTTCTATTCACTTTCGGTTTTTAATTTGAAAGAATCTGGCTCTGAATCACAATCGTTTTCAACCAAGGAATCGATGGATGAGGAATCAGAGGAGTCTGACATAAACTAAAATTAATGTATCAATAATCTCACCAGCTTGTTAGTGCTTTCCACAGTTGCATTCTCTGTCTCTGTTCTCCGCTATGGATGTTGGACCTGGACCAATTGTAGTTGGAAAAACTGCACCAAAGTTCACTAATAAGGTTCGATTTTCACTTAATAGAGTGGACTCTAACGTTTATTCACGATGAAAAACTGCGAAAACTCCGTCGACTGCGCCAATTATGTTTTGAGGATTCAAAACGAGATTTTTAAAAAGACAATTTAATTCAAAAATAAACGATACGTTACAAATGGGTTTTATGTCAAGACTAACTCTATACAATACAAATGACCTGTATATATCTATTCGTGTGATGCACCGTAGTCATCTCCTGGAAGTGACGCGTCAGCAGTTCCCATGGGAAGATGCGAAGGTGCAGCGGAAGACAATTCCGGACAGAATTGTAACTCGCGCCAGAAATTTTGTTGCGCGAGTCAGTTTCGCGGTGAGCCGATGCCAGTCGGTTTTTGAGAGAGTCGAGTCAAAGAGACTGGCGGTATTAATTTCGCGTCGTGGAAACGTCAAAATGAATCAGGGCGAGTGCATTCATCTAATCCAGCTCTAGCAGGCCTTACGATTTTTGTGGGATGCCTATGTTCATCTTATTTTATAGGATCAACCGTGATAAGAGGTATTCAAAGTCTTTCTGACGTCATCCGGTTGAAATTCCTCATCGTATCCTCGATGGGTTCCGCTACTAAATCCCATCGATGTTTTCTTTGTTCTTTTTTATTTTTATTCTTCACATAACCCATCACAATTAAAGCAAATGCTGAGGCTGCAGTCGTTTTCGCGATAAGTTTCGCGTTAAGTTTCGCGTCGTGTAAACGTATCAGGCCGAAACAGCGACTCGCGAGTCAGCCTCGCGAAACAGTTGCGCGAGTCAATTTCGCGCAATGGAATAGCACCTTTAGGGATATTTGAGAGGAGCAGGTTATGTTACCATTTCTGATTCAATACAAACAGTTTGAAATGTTTGAAAATGAATTGTTTCTTCGTTAATAAATTAATTCGTTAGTATAGTCAGTTCGTTTATTGTTAGTTGGTTAGTTTTTAGTATATTTGAAAAATGGTTCGTATGAGGACATGTTTTGTATGTGGTAGTAAAAACATAGTTTTAAAAACATGTATAAGTAAATCATATGTTCATTAATTCATATTAGATATAGCTGCTGTGATAATGCAAATTTCATTATTTAATCCTTGAAAATGGGTTTTGAATATTGTTCACATCTGTTAAATTTACTTACCGAAATCATTTCTTCAAAGCTTCTGATATGAAGTGTTTGTTCTTCAGGTGTCTGACCAGATCTTTTAGGTTCTGGACTCTGGTTTTCAACCTTCTAGAACGTTGTTGCAAAGCTCGGAATTGGTTCGGATTTTGTACGTTCTGAGCAGCTTATTAGGAGATATCACATCAGATACCTCTAAATGAAAACATATAAGGAAACTGAATTGTTACAGTAAAACATCAATAATTAATAAATTGATAACTGTATTTTGCGGGATAAGGACAAATTCTCAGAGATCTTGAAGTATATTTAGCAACGTTTCGCAAACTCTCGTTTGCTTCATCAGGCCTAAAAATATTATAAAACTGACATACAAAACACTTACAGTAAAATATAAATAAAATACCTCTATACTATAAATAAGACATTCAGATGTAAAATCATGGTTGGAAGAATACTCGAAAGAATATAATTTTGATTGAAAACGAATAAAATTTTCAAATAAATTCTGTCCAAGACCCGAACACATAGAATACCATCTTTCTAGTAACAAAAAGGAATTACCATATATAACCATAAAAAATCCACCTTTGAAATTATTAATAGATACCGGCTCTACAAAATCATTTATAAATCCAGATCTTGCAGAAAAATATTATCCAAAATTTATATTAAAGAACCATTTACAGTTTCAACCGTTTTCCAAGTTCTTCACATAATTACTGTGCGGAAATACCAATATTTTCTGAATTTAATTATGATGATCGATTCAAATTTTACTTATTCAAATTTCATAATGTTTATGACGGACTTATAGGTTTAGACAATTTGAAAATTCTAAAAGCTACCCTCAATTTCAAAGAATCAACACTAATCACACCATCTGCGACTATTTCTCTTAAATAACAACCATCACAAACGAAAAATCCTTTCAAAATTAAAATTGATGCTAATACTAAAATTATAACCAAAATTCCTGTTAAACAAAGAAATGGCGATATTCTTATACCGGAACAAATCGTTCAAAACTGTGAAATACCAGAAATAATAACAAATTCCAAAAATGAATTAGCAAATGTTGAAATTTAAATAAAATGATGAAAATTTAATCCTTATGCTAAATGATCCAATTGAATCAATACCATTTAATAACGAAGATTATGAAATTTTTGCTATAGATGCTGTATCTAACACAAAAAATCCAGACATTCAAAAACTTATTAGGACTCTCATATAGAATGAAGAAGAAAAAAAACAGATTTTGAAGCTTTGTAAAAATTATTCGGATATCTTTCAGTTAGAAAATCAACCGCTTTCTTTTCAAATCAAGTAAAACTTCCATCAATACAAAAAAAATGATTATACCAATATACACCCCAAATCGTACAGTATCCATTCGTTCACAAAAAAGAAGTTCAAAAGCAAATTAATTCTTGCTTATCAAGGAATAATTAGGCCTAGTCAATCACCCTGGTCCTCACCATTGGATAGTACCTAAAAAAGCTGATGCGTCCGGAAAACAAAAGTGGAGAATCGTAGTTGATTTTCGCAAATTAAATGAAAAAACAATCGACGATAAGTACCCTATTCCGAACATTGCAGATATACTTGATAAACTTGGAAAATGCCAATATTTTTTCAACCATAGACTTGGCGAGCGGATTTCATCAAATCGAAATGAACCCTAAAGACATCCGAAAAACAGCATTCACAGTTGAAAATGGCCATTACGAATTCGTCAGAATGGCATTTGGGCTTAAAAATGCATGTGCAACATTCCAAGAGTAATGAACAACATGTTAAGAGGTTTGTTGAATGTAATATGTTTCGTTTATCTCGATGACATAATAGTTTTTTCAACGTCTCTTCAGGAACATATTGTTAACTTGAAAGCAGGTTTTCAGCGTCTTCGAGAGGCAAATTTCAAAATTCAACTAGATAAATCAGAATTTTTTAAAAAAGAAGTAGCCTATTTAGGACATATAGTAACCCCGATGGTGTAAAACCTAACCCAGAAAATTTTAGCAATAATTAAAAAATACTCAATTCCAAAAACAACAAAGAAAATCAAAGGATTTTTAGGACTTTTAGGTTATTACAGAAAATTGATAAAAGCTCTAAGTGACTTTTTTCTGATGTAAAAGGTTGCATATTATACTATTTTTAGTAAAATATGACTTGACGTTTCATATTTCCCTTGGGATAATATGACTTGACATTTCATATTTCCCTTGGAAAATATGAGTGTGTTATGACATATGGTAACTAAGGCGATATGGCTCAATATTAATTCGATCAGAAAAAAATAATATATGTATTTTCAATATAGGATGTTGTACCTATGCCTTTTTCAAGTTTTTATCAAGAGAATATTGCAAAATAAAAAGTCAAGAAAATAAAAATCATACCCAGAAGCGTTGAGAAAATTTGCTTGTGACGTGCTCCCGTCTCTACCAAACTGCGTTGCCATCGTTTACCTTCGGAAGTGTCTTTGTGTATCCCTGTTTGAGAATGATGCGGAGTGCCCTCTTCTGCAGATAGGATATTTAAATTGATTTTGAGGCATGCCCATAAAACATTATTCCATACCGTGCCTTCGACTCAGATCCAGATATCTCATCAGTACACTTAAGGAGTAACAGACCGAAGCCAAGCGAGCTTCCAGCTTAGAAATATGCTCTTCCCATTTCAGCGTATCATCCACATAGACTCCCAAAAACTTTGTGAATGGAGTTAAATCCGGCACTCTTGTTGTCATCAGTGCCTCATTTGGAGTCTCAACTGTTGAATATGTAGACTTAAATAGTATATCATTTGTTTATTCTTCTTTCATATCCTTGACATTTTCAAACTCTTCTGATGTCCTTCCCATTAATTCATTGTATTCCTTTGCTCTTATAGGAATATTTGTGTCATCTGTATAATTTGTTAAAGATGCGAAGCTATTATCCCTTATACAGCTTTCAATATCATTTATGTAGATAATGAACAATAGTGGCCCCAAGATACTTCCCTGTGGTACTCCTAGCACCAGTTCACCGGCATCCGAGAGGGCTTGTCCTTCCGTTTTCTCTATATAGACGTACTGTTTTCTGTTTTGTAAATATGATCTAATTAGTTCGGTTGAACTGTCTCTCACTCTAATTTGTTCCATTTTATACAGTAGATGTTGATGGGAGATGCTATCAAACGCCTTAGTTAGATCCAAGAAAATGCCCATAGTTAGATCTGTTTCTTCAATTGCCTCCACTATTTCCGTTATAAAATCATAAATGGCAGTAGTAGTTGATTTTTCTTTAATATATCCATGCTGTGATAGTGCTGATATGTTACGCTGGCAAAGAAATTACATTAGTTGATCTGCAATTATCAATTCAAATATTTTCGAAAAGGATGGTAATACTAACTGGCCTATAGTAAGACATCTCATTTATATCTCCCTTTTTATAAATTTGTATTAGATTTGCTTGTTTTAATTGTTCTGGGAATATCCCGTATGTTAGCATGTTGTTTATAATATATGTGAGAGGTTGAACTATTAAGTCTATGGAGCTCTTGATGACTCTATTAGAGATACCATCCAAACCACGCTTGAAGTACCTCCCTTTCGGCTACCTGTCTAAAGGTGAATTCTCCACTCACACGTTCGGTATTATAATATGTGAACGGAACACTTTTCATTCTCTCAACATGGTCGTATACTGCTGCGGATTGAAATCATTTGCTATCTTTCTCGGATTGCCTTCTATGTCCACTGTCTTTCTACTTTCCATTCCTTCAATATCCTTTACACATTGCCATAGACTTTTGTTCTTATTATCTGATCTAAGGATTTTTTCTTTGTGTTCTTTTCCTTTCTGGTATTTCAAGACATAATCATATTCTTTTTTCAATTTTTTGTATTCTTCATTGTAGCTGTCATTGAAGGTCTTGAGGGTGTAAAGTATATCAAGCTTTCTCTTACAAGCAATCTGTTTTTCAGTAGGTTCTTTTCCAGATGGTTTTTTGTATTATGTGACTGGTTAATTTTTTTTAATGGACATGCATGTTCAAAATCTTGTATGTAATTTTTCGAAAATAAGTTCCATTGCTCATCGACTCTTCCTTTTGAAATCTGCCAAATTTCATCCCAATTCTTTCCTTTAAGTTCTTCATTAAGGGCCAAGAGTGTACGTTCATTTATAATTCTCTTACACTGATAACACTAAAATTCCTTCTGTGTCAAAAGTTAATTTCAGTTGCTGATATTTCTACCACTTTTTTAACTGACAGCTTCATTATGTCTTCTCTTACCTTGAACTTTATATTACGTTTGACATATATGGCACTACCACCATGTTCATTTTTTCTCGACAGAATGCCGCTGCCAGCTTGAAATTTGGTACAGCATAATTTTTCAACTGTTCAATTGTTTTCCAGTGTTCCGATAGACATAAAATACCTAATTCATTCCTCTCGTTGGTTATTGATTCTAGTTGATCTCTGGCATTGCCTATTGACTGCAAATTTTGATGCACCCTTTCCAGTTTATCCATACTACTTACTGCTTTGTTTATGTTTTTTAAATTTATCTTCTTTTCTAGAACTTTTTTGATATATAATTTTTTTTTCTTGTATTGTTCAGGAATTATTAGTTTCCTTCAAAAACGGATGTCCTCTCCTAAAATCAAAACGACCAAAGGCTACCCGTGGAGGCCATAACGCGGCATCATAAACCTTTCCTTTATAATCAGAGTCTACTCCTATTATGAAACATTTATTATCTTTTCTTTGATTTTCCATAGACACTTCTTTAATAGAGATAGTGGAAATTTCTACTGAAAGTTCCTTTTTTATATATTCCCTTATTGTCTCTTCTTCAACATCATTCTTGATTCTTGAGAGAAATAGCCAGGATTTTTTTCCTTGAAAATTCTGAAATTTTGAGTTTGTTATTTCTCCCTTATCATATAACGGTTTTGTTTTTGGCCTTCTGACTCTTACACTTAAATTTTCCCTTCTTTTCATATTCATTGTTTCAGATGTTTTATTGCTCTGAATTTGGTTGAGAGCTGTTGATAGCATGATAGCTAACTTGAGTACAATAATAATTCATGATTGCCACAACGTATAACTGAACACATGCTTATTGACATTTTAATAATTTCGGGGGGGCTTCAGCCCCTTAGCCCCCCCCCTAGCTACGTGCCTGTCATTAATCAAATTCTAACCTAATCTAAAAGCGAATTATCGCAGGGAAAGCTGCCAACTGGCACACTTCCCCTCATTTCCTACTCTCTGGTCCTGCACATCCGCAATAACTATTTCCATTGTTTAAACAATGCTATTTTTAAACATCGTCTCAGCGCACTAGAGGCTTCACAATTAAATTCTTTCATTGGGAAACGCAAATAATTCACAGGTGCATGGGTGGCACAAAAGCGGTTCTGGAGATACCCCATTTATTGGGTCTTACTGTCTTCGTAGCCGAGATACAGGGTGTTTTATGAAATTTGCCCGTTTCTTTCTAAGGCAATATCTAACGAACCACCCGGTATATTTTCTTCATATTTGGCAAATATGTTCCTAATTGAGAGCCCAAACGTATCATGCAATAACCGCCTTGAAAATCTAGGTCCGGGTTGACAAAAAATTACGGATCGTTTGAATCCTCGAAACAACACCCTGTACATCGGAATCTTGAAAATCTGTTTTAATATTCGAAAACACCACTAAAAACTAAACTGAGACGCATACTTCAAGTTTTCGCGCAGACAGTTCTACTGCACAAATTTTCAACGTAAAAGTGGAGTTTTTAAGAACTTGGATACCCGAAAGTGGTTTGAACTGACTTTTAACAATGAATTATCAACAATATTGAATCCATCATTATTGCAACATTACTTTGTAATTTATTTTCACATTGGTTTTTCTTTTCATAACTGTATACCATTTCAGTTTTTATTTTTGAGTCATTCTCTCGTCTTTTCTCATTAGTGCACAAATTTTCAACGTATACGTGAAGTTTTTAAGAATTTGGTTTGCTAGAAGTGATTTAAACTAACTTTTAGTGATGAATCTATGAGTTAGTTATTGAGAACATAGTTATTTTGTGTGTAAAGCCCAAACGTATCATGCAATACTCTCCTTGAAAATCCAGGTCCTGGTTAACAAAAAATTAGGAATCGTTTGAATTCTCGAAACAACACCATGTACATCGGAATTTTGAAAGTCTGTTTTAATTTTCGAAAACATCACTAAAAATAAACTGAGACGTATACTTAAAATTTTCGCGCACACAGTTTCACTGCATAAATTTTCAACGTAAAAGTGAAGTTTTTAAGAACTTGTATACCCGAAAGTGGTTTGAAGTAACTTTTAACAATGAATTATCAACAATATTGAATCCATGGACCATAATTATCTCAAATTTACTTTGTAATTCATTTTCACATTGGTTTTCATTTATTGAGAATTGACCTGCATTAGGTTGATATCGTATATTTTGAAACAACTATGAACGAAAAAACATAATAATAAAATAATTTGAAAAATTACTACAGAAACTGCTCGAAATTCCTTCATTTAGATCGGAACATTTTCCTGTCCGTTTAAGAATATCTCGAACTGCTTTCCGAATCACATTTAGATTATTTTCTGGCTAGCCTCTTCTATTTTTCTGATCAGCTGATCCCGAGTATTGATTTTCGAGGAATAACTAACGATTTCATGTGACCCCAGACATAATAATCGACGGGATTCAAATCAGGAGATCTTGAGGGCCAATAATGAGGGCCTCCCCGATCAATCCATGAATTACCGATATTGTTATTCAAAAAGTCCCGAACGATTAGCCTGTAATGTGGCGATGCACCATCGTGCTTAAGGAACATCTCAGCAGTGTTCACATTCTCATCATGTAGCAAAACTGATAACACATTTTCCAGAAATTCCAGGTTTACTTCGACAGTTAAACGGTAGAAAATAGGGTCCTAATATTTTATTATCATGAACACCGAACCATACTTTGATTCAAACGATTCATATTTTTTTGTTAACCTGGACCTGGATTTTCAAAGTGGTTATTGCATGATACGTTTGGGATTTACAGTTACACACAAAAATGATTATGCTCTCAATAACTAGCTCATAGATTCATCACTAAAAGTTACTTTGAATCACTTCCAGCAAACCAAATTTTTAAAAATTGTGCAGTCATGAGAAGCGACGAGAGAGTAACTCAAAAATAAAAACTGAAATGGTATACAGCTATAAAAAGGAAAACCAATGTGAAAATGAATTACAAAGTAATGTTGCAATAATTATGGATTCAATATTGTTGATAATTCATTGTTGAAAGTCACTTCAAACCACTTTCGGGTATCCAAGTTCTAAAAAACTCCGCTTTTACGTTGAAAATTTGTGCAGTAAAACTTTCTGCGCGAAAACGTGAAATATACGTCTCAGTTAAGTTTTTAGTGGTGTTTTCGAATATTAAAACAGAATTTCAAAATTCCGATGTACAGGGTGTTGTTTCGAGGATTCAAACGATTTATAATTTTTTGTTAACCCGGACCTGGATTTTCAAAGTGGTTATTGCATGAAACGTTTGGACTCTCAAGTAGGAACATATTTGCAAAATATGAAAAAAATATACTGGGTGGTTCGTTAGATATGACCTCAAAAAGAAACGGGCAAAATTCATAAAACACCTTGTATCTCGGCTTCGAAGACAGTAAGACCCAATAAATGGGGTATCTGCAGAACCACCTTGGTGCCACCTATGCACCTATGAAGTATTTCCGTTTCCCAATGAAACACCCTGTATAATCTATACTATTAATATTATAAAGAGAAAAGATTTGTATGTTTGTGAGTTTGTGGCGTTGATACGAGTTAACTCATCATCTACTAGACCGATTTCAATCATTCTTTCACCCATAGAAAGCTACAGTATCCCTGAGTAACATAAGCTATACTTTTCACCCGAGAAAATTGAGGAAACCTACTATAACTTCAATAATAATAAATATGAGTACCAAAATCAGCTATTTTCAGGTGCGCTGCAAAAACCGTAAGATGTACATGGAAACAATGTATGACGGAAATGTACCTCTTCAATAGTTCTACAAAAAAGTCCGCGATAGCATATATCTATCTTTCAAGGTTTACTCGGTATTACCTTTTAAAGGTATTCAAATGTTTCTCAAAATTATGCCTTATTTGGGAGTATTTTTTTATGAATACACTATTGATTCTTATCCAATTAAATACGTTTATCCCCAGTATTTAATTTAGAACGAAATTGCCTTTTACATCATTCAATTATGATGAATACATCAAAAGATATGGCAGGTTGAAAATGAAATCGCACCAAAATGCGTCTCCCAGCACGATACACAAACACCGGTATGCCGGCGCTCATCGAGATGTGACGTCACTGCGGAGCATTTCCATTGCATTTGCGGGATGGAAGTGTTAGAACTCGAGGGAATGATTGGAATAATGCAATTAATCGCAAGTTTCATTGAAAATGCAATCAACTAACTATTTCAAATGGAATTTCTTCGATGTCTTTGTTTGTTGATCCTGAATTATATCAATGAAGTTGTATAAATATGGATGTTAGTGCAAAGTATTTACGAGTATTTGTTAATAGAGAATAAATTATTCAAGTTTCATTTAAAAACTTCGAATAAATGAAAATATTTTTATCATGTTTAGGAAATTTCTATGAACTTCATTTATAATTCGTGAATTTGGAAAGTTTTTTGTCCATTTTTTTCTTCATATTCTGAAAACTGATCTTCTTATTCAGATCCCGTTGTCTTAAGTTGGTACGGATTCTGCTCAAGCAAAGAATAACATCGAATGGAAGCTGAATACCATTTTTCAGTTTTGCAACCGTGTTATCTGCTAACATTTTGAAAATATTTTTTTCCTTAGATAATGAAGTACATACAGACAGGATACTTCCGAATTCGGAAAGCAAAAGTACCTTATTTCGGTTCCCTTTGTAACTCTACTGTAATTCTTGCAGCCAAAAACTGCGCAATTAGGCATGATTGCAGGTATTATAACAATAATAATATAACTCCACTTTCATTTCGCCAAATAATTCGTCTTTTACGTATTCATATCTATACTAATATTATAAAGAGGAAAGATCTGTATGTTTGTGGGTTTGATACGCGTTAACTCATAAGCTACTACATAAATACCCAGTATTTAATTTAGAACGAAATTGTCTTTTACATCATTCAATTATGATGAATACATCAAAAGATATGGCAGGTTGAAGATGCAATCGCACCAAAATGCGTCTCCGAGGTAGGCACTAGGCGGGTAGGAGAAGGTACCGAAGTGTGAGGGATGTATGAATGTATTTTGGATTGCCGATGCCCGTATGTTTATGATCACAAATCAGATCAACAGATGGCGCTGTAGTCGTTATTCAGGTTATTCATCTACTCTGCAACTAAACGGCTGGATCGAATTGAATGAACTTTTGTGTATACAGAACAACGTCTGTTGGGTCTGCTAGTTATGTGATATAATCCCATAAATCCTAATTTGTTATTGAACCTCTTCGCTCAAATCCTAAAAAATAATTGTAGGTAGCTCTTATTGAACTTACACTTTTGCAATTTTTATTATGTTCAGAAAAATATAATTTCAATTTGTTGTATTGTAATAAATTCCTTCATTTCAAAGAATATTAGTTGTCAAATTTGACACATTATGCATACCTAGGATTGTGGAAGTCAACGAAACAATTATTATTATTTTGAGACCTGAATGAATACCATATTTGGAGACCTAAAATGAGAAACTGAATTTTAAGATTGATATTTACATCTTTGTTTTACATCAACATACAGCAGCCAGTAGCTAATTGAATCGGTCCTGACATTATCCTTAGAAGGAAAATGCGAAAACACTATAGACATTATTTTTTGGTCACTAGCATTTTCTCAAAATGGTTCACCACGTTTTTGATTTATAGTTGCGATTCACAAGACATTCTGCTATTTCTGTCAAACATCAACCTGTATCATATTTTGTTCGATTCTTTTATGGTGCAGCCACGCTTTAAATTCAACTAAATTATACACAAGCCGAATATACCACTCTTGATTCTAATTTTCTTTCTATTTCTGCCAATATATCTGTCCATGACATCAACATAATATTATGCTCATGTTATGAGCATTATGTTCTGGGAAAAATTAGTATACTTTGTTTTTCTGTTCCATCGTCTCACTTCTCTTGAGGAAATTTTTTATGTATTGACAGAAAGTTTACTGCAGATGATTGTTCCAACCCCATCTATATTGCAGACATATTGATGCGAATAACCTGTGTTGTATATTCAATTCAGTTTAACGTTCGTAGCTTACTATTTTGAATTCTGGACCGCCTAGCCCTCTCCAAAGATAAAATGCTTCTATATTGCCCAAATAAGTGAAAAGCGGAAATGACGTGTAAAAATTATCGAGGTAGACTGAATTTTTTATTCTTGGTATAATTCTGCACAGTCTGACGACAAAGTCTAGCTGCTTCCTGTTAGTTATATATTAAAGATGTTATTTGCTGACGCCATCTGGATGTGAGAATGAAATATGTTTCTATGAACACTGACACATGATAAGTATTCTGTGGTCTGTGATAATTTGTGCAGTCAATAAATGGCGGTTATAGCGTTAGCAGACGTGAAAGTTCATGTCGTTTTATTTCCAATCCTAAGCTAAGATATTCAATATCCACCGTTTTCCTACAGGTTATGTGCCCAGGACGTAAATTTTAGTTTAGTTTATGTGAATTGTGAAAAAACGCGAACAGTTTTGAGTGCTAATATGGCTACGAGTTTTTTAACATGTGTTCCAAAACTGATGGGTCGTGAGAACTATGCAGATTGGGCTTTCGCTCTGCAAAATGTGTTCGTTTTAGAAGATCTCACGGATTGTATCAATGGTAGACAAACAGACACTGTATTGATCGGTAAAGCCAAAGCCAAAATCATTCTTACGCTAGTCACATCACGTGAAAGATTGTGATTCGGCTTAAGAAGTGTGGGACAAACTCAAAAATTTGTACGAGGACAGCGGTTTTGCGAGAATTTCCTCCTTATGATGAGTGAACATAGTGAATTCAAATACGACAATTCACACGAACGAAAAAAAATTTTTGTTTGTAATATCCTAACATTAGATGTACATATTTATTCAATTTTTTTCTTCTTTTCTCGACTTATCCAAATCCAAGTTTGTTGTGTGATATCAAGTATAAGCGATGGCTTCCGAGCTGGAGTTTCTGTGATTTCATCTTTATATTCATAGAATAGAATACATTTATTGATCCTTTTAGACATTAAAAAAATGTATAAGATACGTCAAGACAATTTCTGCAGAAAAAATTAACATAGTAAAGAAGAAAAACAAAAGAGAAAAGAAATTTTTCTACTTAATATAACTTATCTTCTTAAAATTCTTCAACACTGTAATAGCATTTGTTGATCAAAAGTAATTTGATCTGACTTTTAAATTGCTTGTCAGTCATACTCTTGAATTTTTTGTTTAAGTGATTATAGAGCTTGGTGCCAATGAAGATTGGTGATGAAGTGAACTTTGTGGTTCTATGCATTGGAATGCATAGTACATCATCATTTTTGGTAATATATGCATGAAAATCAGTACACCTATTCAAAAGGTGGATACTTTGTCGGATATAAATCAAAGTATTCACAATGAAAATTGATGGCAAAGTCAAAATCTTGTAGTGTTTGAAAATCGGCTTACAGGAATCTTGAGGTTACAATTTGAATATCATTCGTAGGATTTTTTTCTCGGTGATAAACACACGACCACTGACCGTTGACGACCCCCCACAAAACCACATTATAGCAAAGATAACTAGAAATCATACCATAGTAAATGCTTGGAAGGGCATCTGTCTGAAAAGTGTTCTTGAATCGGGATATTGCATAATAGGACTAAGTTTTTTACAAAGATGGTCTATGTGATGTTCCCATCTCAGATTACTAACAAGAAATAGTCCTAGAAATTTAACACAGTCTGTAGACTGAATTCCTCTCCTTGATAGTTTAAGGTGAGTGGTACTTCATTATGGCGAATTTGCAATTTGATAGTTTCAGTCTTATCCATGTTGGGAATGAGTGTATTTTTACGACACCAATTCATGAACAATGTACTCGCAGATTTCACGAAGCTCGTCAGCACTGCAAGCCTTAAATGCAACGGAAATATCATCCGCAAATAAGATCAATATACAGGGTGTCCCAAAAATACCACGCGAAAGTGACACTGGAGATAGATTGGCATTAGGTCTATCAGATAGCATCAACATGACCTCAGTAAAAGTCCGCTAGTTTTCGAAATATCACCACTTTTGCAAACAAAAAATGAAAGAGAAAGAAGAGCAAAAATAATGGTTGTTTGAAACGGTAGCGAGGAAAGAATATCAAGCAACATGTAATTTGGCAATAGGTGATACTTGTGCATTTTTCCTAATTCTTAATTATTTCGGCTTAAACACATCTCTCGCGACAAAATTATAATTTCTAAGGTTTTGACTTAAAAAATTGATAGTGTTGTATCATTTTGAAAAGTGCAGGAAATGGACCATTTTTTACGATTATTTTTCAATTCAGTCTGATATAATTTTTTCACATCAGTCAGTCAAACTTAAGTAAACGTTTTAAACTTCGTCATAAAATACAACAAGTTAGACATTTTTTTAGGATTTTGTTCTAGTTCTCGGTGAAGTTATTTCTTCATTGTTTGAAGCAACTATTCAGGATAGCCAAGGTAATAAAGAACATGAGTTTGAAGACGGAAAATTGGAAATTTTTAAAAAATACACAAAAGTGGTTAATATCTCGAAAACCAGCGAACTTTTACTGAGATCATGTTGATGCTATCTGAAAGACCTTATGCCAATCTATCTCAGTGTCACTTTCGCGTGGTATTTTTGGGACACCCTGTATAAGCAACAATATATTCTGGTAAATCATTTATGAATAGTAAAAAAATAAGTGGTCCCAGGACTGAGCCCTGAGGGATGCCATGATCAGTGACATATTCCTGTAACTCGCAATCATATATTCGTACAAAAAATCCTACGTTTCGACAAGTAGGTCCTTATCCAATCACGGAACACACCTGAAACCCATTTGGTACATGTAATGTATATTAGAATAATATTTAATATTCGCGGGTTTTCTGCGCAAGCTAGTGTTTTCGTATTGTATGTAACATGTGTGACAATCTCTGCGGAGATACTTTGTACAGCAGTTGTTGAGAATATATGTAGAAGTTAAGAAGTTGTTTTATTCTGGTTATATTCAAATTAATATACACCTGAAATATAATATAGAAGAGTATCCTCATATTAGTGTACTCGAATATATTACAGTGGCGACGAGAAAAAAGTGTAATATTACAACATCAGTGAAAATGGCTGAGAAGCAATATACGGGTCATATTCAGGAATTTGTGCCGTCAGTGTCCGACTGGTCCATTTATAAAAAACGGCTACACAATTATTTCACGGCAAATGCCATTACAGAAAATGATCGTCAACGTGCGATCCTGTTAAGTCTTCTAAATGAAGAAGCGTACAAACTTTTGCATAATATGTGTATTCCTGCTGAACCCGAGTCTAAGTCTTATGCAGACATCATCAAATTGCTGGATGAACATTTCAAGCCGTTACTCAGTTTCAGTTTCAGATATGTGCTCATTTCGAGATTGTTATTGTAATTCTTGTAATAAAAAAGGGCATCTTGCTCCAGTATGTCCTAATAGGAGAAATACAAAAAAACAATCTAGGTCTGGTAGGAATAATTTCTTAGAATCAGAAGAATATTCATTGTATAACATTCATTACAAAACAGATCCAGTTTATATCGAATTAATAATTGAAAATAAAAATTTTTCTTTTAGTCTCGATACAGGTGCAAGTTATAGTGTCATATCTGAACAATTTTATCATCAAAATTTCAGAAACAAATTATTGCAATGCACTAATAAATTTTTAGTTTATATAATGGTGATAAGGTCAAACCTTTAGGTTTCATTGAATGTGAAATTATTTTTAAAGATAAACGTTCAAATTTGCAATTTTTCATAATTAAAAATGGAGGTCCACCACTGCTGGGACGCGATTTCTACAATCTTTTGAATTATCTATTTATAGTTTGAACACGGGCGATCTTCCTAAAAATTGGAATTTCCTCATAGTAAGCCCTGGCCTTCTAAGCCATGGAGTAGAATTCATTTGGATTTTATGGGTCCTTTTCTGAACAGACAATTTTTTATTATTTTGGATGCTCATAGTAAGTGGATCGAAGCTTTTCCACTAAACTCAATTACTTCTAGTTGTACTATCGAAATTTTAGATCGTGTTTCGCTCGTTACGGATTGCCTGATGAAATTGTTACGGACAATGGAACATCGTTTGTTCGGATGAATTCGAAAATTTTCTGAAAAGAAATAATATAGTTCATACCACTAGTCCGCCGTTTCATCCTTCGTCAAATGGAGCTGCAGAAAATGCAGTGAAAACTGTAAAAAACGCGATAAAAAATGCACTAGGTCAAAATAAAAACGGAAATATAAATTTGATTTTAAATAATTTTTTATTTGACTATCGGACAACTCCTCAGTGTACAACAAAAGATACTCCTGCTAAATTGTTTTTGGGTCGTCAATTGCGAACTCGGTTTAATTTCTTATTGCCAAAAGATCAGCCAGATTTGAGAGATCGAGTTTCAGCAGCTCAAAACAACAAAATTTTATCATGGTGGCAAAAGATTTTCAACTTTCGAAGTTGGTGAGAAAGTAACTGTACGTGATTATCGTAGACAGAATACCAGGAAGTGGATTAAAGCGGTTTGTCATTAAAAAAATAAGTTCATTTGTTTATTTGGTACGAGTACCCGAGTCAATAATTTAGAATGGAAACGTCATCTGAATCAGATGAAGAAATTTTCTTTCATTCCGTCTTCACTTCCTGATACATCTGATAAAACATTGTTAAATTCTGATGAGGTTGAACATACTATTCCTGTAAATGTTGACAACTCATTGGAAAGTAGACCAAAACGCTTGGTAAAACCTCCAGAACGTTTGAATTACAGTTGAATATTTTATTGTTGTTTAAGGATTTTTTTTCTCATGTATTTGTAATTTTAAGGAGGGAGATGTAATGTATATTAGAATAATATTTAATATTCGCGGGTTTTCCTGCGCAAGCTAGTGTTTTCGTATTGTATGTAACATTGTGACAATCTCTGCGGAGATACTTTGTACAGCAGTTGTTGAGAATATATGTAGAAGTTAAGAAGTTGTTTTATTCTGGTTATATTCAAATTAATATACACCTGAAATATAATATAGAAGAGTATCCTCATATAGTGTACTCGAATATATTACAGTACATTTTATCAATTATGAATTGATGGAGACAATCGAAAGCACGGAAAATATCGAAGAATATCCCAGCAACGTGGGTTCCATTGTCCAAGCACTTGTAGATACACTCCACAAATTCGCAGCAGGCAGTCTGAGTTGACTTCTCGATTCTAAAACCATGCTGCTTGCTTGTCAGTATAGAAAACTTTACCAAGTAGTCATACATCTATTGAATATAATCCTCTCGAATATCTTGGATAACGGATTTAGTATGGAGATGGGCCGGTAGTTTGCTATATCTTTAATATCATCCTTTTTATGAATGGGTGTAACCCTTGCTAATTTTAAGACAGAAGGAAAGTGTCCTGAGGAAACCGATTCGTTAATTAGATAAGCCATATGCTCAGCTATGAAAGAAGCAATGGATTTAAGTATTTTCGTTGAAATAATGTCGTAATAGTTGATGTGATTTCATTCGGTAGCACGGGAAAGGGGAATTATGATGCATTAATCGGTGTGTAGTACACTGAGTGGACAAGAAATTCCCATAGTGATCTTGCAATGCCAAGTTGTTAATCCCCGCAAAATATCTACCGAAAGTCTCCGCGACCTTAAGTGGGCAAAGAATAAGAGCATCATCAATATAAGTTGAATGTGTTTCATGTTACAGACATTTTCTAGTTCATTTCTAACCAATTTCCAAACTGTTTGATTGATATATTTGATTTTTGGAGAAGATAACTATTATAGTCTTTCTTGGACTTTGTTTAATGTGGATTAAACATTAAGGAATATCCAGAAGAAATCGCATTTAAATTTTAGGAATTCAAATCCATGGAAAATTACCAGGAAGCAGTTATCGACCTCATGCATTCAATATTCCATATCTAGGCTAAATAATATGCGAATTTTGCAGATTCCAGCAACTCCGGAAGGCGGCCCATGACGAAAACTGTGTGTCGTCACAAATAATATATAATTATGTTTTTAGGGAGAAAAACCGTATTTTTAAAAAATCAACTTTATTAAGCGAAGCAAAGCGTAAATATCTCGATACTTAATCTCCTCGAGAGAGGCATTCACAATAGTTTTATAATCATATTGTTTAAAGTCAGCAGAAGTGTGAGTTGCAATTATGCACGTTATAACATAGGTATATGAATTAGAAAAGCAGTAATAGGATTATCTTGGCTAAAGGAATCCAGGGTTGGCATTACATAATTCCTCCCCATTTTGGTTAAAGGTATCACCTATGGGTGTAGCTTTATTTTTACATAAATTATTTTTGGATAAAGCAAGCTTGAAAATAAAGTAAAAAGTAGTTATTATGATTATGAGAATTATCAAATAGAAAAATGAATTAAATGCAGTCTGAGGAAGATTCCACTGGTTGGTTTCTTCCAATTCGATGTCGGGGATGTCGTCTTCTGGTTGGTGTTCTTCTTTTGTGTATTCCTGGGGTAACTTGTGTGGTGTTTGTAGAAGGACGATTCTCTCTTCGCTGATATTTGTGGTTGGAACTATTTCCTTTTCTTTGTTACTGATGGTACATTGGTACGTAGAATGGCCATCGTAGGAAGGAAATGATGTTTCGTTTGCAATGGACATTTTTCGATTATTTTCTCATTTTGAATTGAGAGAATGCTTCCATCTTCTAGGATCTTCAGGTCCTGGGTTGGTATTTTTGGTATTCTCTGGCAATTTTCGGTGTGGTTGGTGAGGATATTTTCCAGGCACTTCGGAATTTTTTCTAGTGAGTCTTGATCGCATAAGTAGTCGTTTTCCACTGGATGGCAGTGTTTGGTTGACCATTTCAGCTTTTCTTCTTGCGAGAGCAAATAAGGATTGGTATATGGAAGGGATTCATTATTTTGTGGGAGATAGTAAAATTTGTATAGATCATAATATTCTTTTTGAACTAATGGAATTGAAATCAGAAATAATAAAATTTTGTTTTTGAAAATAACTTTCGTGTGACACAATTGATAATATTCTTTCAGGTGATGAACTGTATAATATTTTCATTTTTGATCAATTCTAGAAATTTGGAATATGGTAAACTGATTCGTGCAATAAATGTAACCTCGCAAAGCTAACAGCTGTTTGTATTTCGTCTAAGATATTTTTTATGTCTTTCAATTCAAAAATCAAAAGTGCATTTGTTGTACTTCATGCAGTTCAGGTACTATCTGAAACAATTTAAGATTTTCTGACATTTTCTCTGGAATTTACTGATATACTTATTTTTCAAGTCATTCAATATAGTTGCGATTTGTTTTTGATTTCGAAATAATATTTGTTCGTTATTTTTGATACTGTTGAAATAACTTTGATATAAAGCTCGTCATCAGAATCGAGCGTTCCGAATAGAAATTTTGAAATTTTTCCACCTAAGTTTATTAATCCTCTTTTGATTCGTATTTTTTCGTTCAAAAGTTCTTCTAATGCATTCAGGTTTATTTCGTTAGAGTGTCTTAAATATCGATAATTTGCAGTTTGTGCGAAATTCAATTTTGAGTTTTTGTAGTTGTCTATTTCAGTTGATAATTAATTATGATTTGTTCGATTTTGGCTAGGTCAATATGGTATAAAAGTTGCAAGTTTTTGTGAGTCACGTAGGCTTTACCTAGTGAAATGGGTAGTATGCTGTTTTGGATTTGGATAATTTCAAGGGATATCGAGAAGGTTATTATTCCGGAAGTATGAAAAGTATGAAAGTGTATTCCATTTGGATCTGTAACAAAGTTTTGAAACTAGTTTTTTCTCTGTTTCATGATTTTTTTGTGGTAGATATGCTTGTTTTTCTTATCTTGGATTCGATTTTTATCTATTTCACAGGCATCAATTTTTTTGAATGGGGGATCTAATTTTCGTGTCATAGGATTTTTGATGTAGGTTGGGTTTTTGTTTAAAGGGTGGTCTTCCTTTGCTGATCGTTTTTCATTAGTTTTTTCTAAACGTTGAATATTTTTTGTCTTTTTGTTTCCAATGTTCGTTATGTCATTCAAATTTCCACGTAATTTTCCACGTAATTTTGTAATCTTTCATTATGTGTTGTGTCAATAGGTAATGAGTAGTTCAAGTCTGCCTAATTATTTGCATAATAATAATAATATATAATAAATTTTATTGCCATCAATAATTACATGGTTTGTCAAGTGTAGGCTTTACCAAATATTGTAACTCAAAAATTCTTCTACAGAATAAAATGCATTTGAAACTAATAAACTATGTATTCTCTTTTTGAAGGATTGCTGGGGTAAGTCTTTTATGTCGGCTGGTAATTTATTAACATCTTTATTCCCCAATAGGTAGAAAAGTTCTGGGTGTTCTTCTTTTTGTGTAGTGGTGTAATCAGATTATCTTTGTACCTTGTGTTAAATGAGTGGAATGACCCATTTTGTGTCATGCTGACTTTATTGAAGTGAATATATCTCAAACACTCTTTTATATAAAGCGATGGGAAGGTAAGTATACCATGCTTTATAAATGTAGACTTACAGGATTCTCTATTCTTTAAACCATACATAATTCTTATGCCCTTTTTTTGCAGAATAAAAACTCGAGAAGCATCCGACGCGTTGCCCCACAGGATGATACCATACTGCAATACACTCTGCAAATTACCATAATATGCTGTCTTAACATTTCGTGAGTACCACATTTTTTCAACTCTCTCAGAAGGTACATATTTTTCGAAAGTTTATCACATACTTCATCAATATGTGATGACCAATCTAGTCTGCTGTCTAGGACTATACCCAAAAACTTGGCGCTCTCTCGACTTTGCCTACTTCCAAATCTCAGTGCTGTTGTTTTTTCAGAATTTAGCTTTAGCATGTTCATATGAAACCATTCTTCAACTTCTCTCATGGCACGTTCTTTCCCGTTCATAAATTCATTCAATTCCTTCGCCTTCAGAATTATGGAAGTATCATCACAATAAATGCCTAAGCTGTTACAATGCTGAAAGTCCATGTCATTGATATAAATCAAAAAAGAATCGGCCCGAGTATTGATCCCTGTGGCACTCCACAATCAATTTTTCGTTCCGTTGATACATTTCCATTCCAGTGCACACTCTGAACCGTTTTTGCAAATATGATTGCAGCAGTTTAAGAATGGTTCCCCTGAAACCATATCTTTTCAATTTCTCAATCAGGATCTCCTGTGATACAACGTCAAAAGCCTTACTCAGATCGAAGTTCAGCATCTCAACGATATCACCATTATCGATGGCCTCTATAACCTTATTTATCAGACTCATTAGAGCTGTAGATGTATTTCGCCCTCTTCTATAGCCATGTTGACTTTTATTCAATAATTTCTTTTTTTCCATCCATCCCAACATTCGATCTTTGATCACTGTTTCAAAAATTTTGGATATACACGGAAGTATTGCTATAGGCCTATAGTTATTACTATCATTTTTGTCTCCTTTACCTTTATAAATGGGAATAATTTTTGCTATTTTCAGCTCGTCTGGAAAATAGCCTTCTTGGATGCATTTATTTATTAAAATTGAAATCGGGTGGCTGATTTCTTCACTTAAGCTCTTCAGTATGCCAACGTTAATATTATAGATGTCTGATGATTGCTTCGGTTTTAAGGATGATATGATTCTTTTTACTTCTTCCACAGTGCATTCGAAGAAAAAACACGATTTTTCATTGTTTGAACCCAAGATCTGGGGAGGTTTTTTGTAGTTTGTTGATGCTGCCAACTCTTCACGTATTTTTTCGCCGATACTCGCGAAGTGATCATTTAAAGTATCAACATCAGGAATTGTACTGATCTTCTCTTTAGTACTATTTGATTTTCTATTTCTTATCACCTTCCAGAGAGCTTTTTGTTTATTTTCCGCCTTGTTTACATATTCTTCATTTTTTTCTTTTATAGTCCTATTTATTTCTGTAGTATACTCTTTTTTATAAGCTTTATAGGCTGATAATGATGTTTGATCTTTCTTTACCTTGGCGATTGTGTCTAAAGCATCTAAAGTTTTTTTCATTTGTTTTATTTTTTCAGTATTCCATGTAAGTTTTGAACTATTTTTACTTACGAGCTTTTCCTCCAAAGGTATTCTTTTGTCTATTAAACTCATAAAATACTCATGGAAATCGGAAAAAGCGTCTTGTGCGTTTTTCTCACCTAAGAAATCTTTCCAGGATATTGATAACTCATTTTTCAAATAATTGATATCTTCTAAATTTAAGTTTTTTCGCTTTATAGTTTTTTTGTTTTTTTCAGATTCATTAACGGACGCAGAGAAGCTTAAAATCTGTGCCAGGTGATCAGACATATGTAATTCTAGAGTTTTTCCATTATGATAATTTGCATTCAAAAAAATGTTATCTATACACGATTCTGTACTACTTGTTTTTCTGGACGCTTCATTGAAACTTCTCCTCAAGCCAAATGAGTCAAACAAATTAATTATGGACTTCATCGTTTTGGTATCAGCAAGAAAATTAATATTAAAGTCTCCGGCTATAATGACTTTTTTGTCGTTGAAATTTTCCATGATATAATTCAAAGCTTCAGATAATTGATTGAAAAAAACATCTATTTCGCCTAGAGGGGATCTATAAACCCAAGAACAATCGTGTTTAGTTCCCAAAATACAATCCCGCAAATTCAGCATGCTTTTCAATTGACAAATCTTTTATTTTCTCTACCATACAATCTCAATATTTCATCATGCTTTTCAATTACAATTTTTTCTCTAAAGTTTTTATATTCACTTTTTGTTGCAATTAATATTCGCCGTGTTTGTAATTTGTCTACAGTAAAAGCTCCAATTATAATCTTTAAGTTAATGTAGCTCAACTGATCTTCTTGAAGCCATGTTTCAGTTAGGCAGATTATGTCTATGTTGTGTTCGTTTACTTGTATGTTCAATTGATCAATTTTGTTTGTGAGAGATTGTATGTTGTAATTCAATATATTAAGAAGTTTACTTGTTTGTTTATTAGAATTTACCTGTTCCTTCTGTCCTTGTGTTGCGAAGAAACGGAAGGGTCGAACTATGATATTTTCCGGCCAAATTTCAGGGTCATTTATTTTTTTCATCATAGAATAAGCGCATCCAAGCTTGAAAGACTTATTTTGATTCATGTTTGATACATGTTTCTGTAATTCTCCACTTCGAAAACTTCATCTGGAAACAAGTAAGTAAGTAATTTTTCAATTTTGTTGAATTTGAGTCATCTGCAGCTCTACCAACGTAGAACCAGGCTTTTCTACTTGCGCCTCTGAAACTATCTTCGACTTCCATTCTGGCTTTTCCTTTTATTGTATTTCCGCTTCTTCTATTTCTTCTTGACACCACTTCTTTCCAATGATCTGTGCTATCATCTTCCTTACCTCCGCCACTGGTTTGAGAATTTGGGTAGTTCCAGCGACACATTTGGACTCCGACCTACTTGTATGTGTATGGCTGTCACCTGTGACAGAGATTATTTCTGCTTTCTGTGTGTTATCTTTTGTTTTCTTTTCATTAACCTCATATTTTGACTGATATACCGATATATTTTTGTACTGGTTACCGTTTTCTTTCCTTAGGATGTTTATCAAGAATTCCTGTTCCTCCGTTCTCTTCTCTAACTGGTGCTGAAGCTTTTCCATTAATCCCATTGATCTACTAATGCTGATATAATCAGATTCTAGTTTTTTGCAGCTTTTGTTGTTACATATCACGTTTGTTTCGGGTTCCTCTAAGGTCTCCAAAATTTCCATTTCTAGTGCTGCACATAAGGCACTATTTGCTCTAGCATTACTTGGTAGTTTTTTATTTACTATGTACTCGATAAGATCATCTTTTTTCCACTTATTTAGCTCGCTAATTAACTGTGACTTTAACATCGTCGCCATGTTGACATACCACCATAGGGGTCATTTCTAAGCTGGCATGGTTTGAATATTGTAACTGATTAATTCTTGAGATAATCTATTTTGGAAAGTCAATTTTTGTCTGTAATTGTCCTCAATTGTTCTATTAATGGGAATGAAATCGGTTCACTATGGCATTGGAATTGGGATTATAGTTTGTAATGTAATGAATTTCGATTTTGTGGACTTTGCAAAAATCTTGTATAACGTTGTTTTTGAATTCGAGACCATTATCACATGTAATTTTGTTAGGAATTCCGTAATGGCTAAAGAAAAATTAATAACTGTCTAAAATTTCCGTTCCTGTTTTTTGAATTAATGTATAACATTGTCCTAATCTTGAAAATGAGTCTACGATACTAAGCCCCATTTTGCACCAAGCCAGTCCAGTCCAGTCGAGTCAAGTCACTTCGGATTGGAACTATTTACTTCATTTAAAATCGTTTAAAACAAATGGAATGTGAAATCTAGTTTCATACTAGGCCCTAGATTTCACATTCCATTTGTTTTAAACTATTTTAAAGAAGTTAATAACCAATCCTAAAGTGACTTGACTCGACTAGACTGGACTGGCTTGGTGCGAAATGGGGCTTAAGGCAATACGTTTGATTGAACCTAATCGTGTCGCAGTAAACGTGAGTAAATGGTTTCGTTCCGATAGGGTTGGGTCTGAATTGAATTTGGATTGGGTGCGTTCGTATTTATTTTTCTGACATAATTCACAAGAATTTATGTAGTTCCTTACGTCTTTGTCCATGTTGGGCCAGTAATATTTACGTTTTAGACTTATAAGATTTTCTCGTAATCCGCGATGGATAGTTTTTGTCTCGTGGTATTGTTGTATGCGAAGAAGTTGTTCTTCTTTGTCTTCTACGTCTTCTAGAAAAATTTTGGAAATTTTTAAGTCATAAGATTTATAATCGAATTTTTCCTGTAGAATTCGTATAAGTGGTTTTTCTAATTCTTGAGAGGCAAAATACAAGGTGTATGCTTTTTTGGGTTGAATAAATTCCTTGATGAATTTTATGAAATCATTTTCAATTTGGTTGATGGAAACTCTGAATCTAAGTTTATCACCAAAAATTTTTGATTTTGTTACTTTATAATTTGGAGTCGTTTTGAAAATTATTTGTAGGGCAGCAGAATTAAACTTCTTTCGGTAATAGGTAATTCGAGAATAGGATTTTCTAAAGTACTGTGAACAGTTATGTCGTCTGTTTCGAAATCTATAATATTGTCATTTTGACTAGTACTGGGGTTTCAGTCTGGTTATTTGCATTAAGTAAATTCAAACAATCGTCTAATTCTTCGGTAGTTATTTGATTTGCAATTGAATCTAAATCATCTTCAATACCATTAATTTCGATATTATTTTTGTCAATTTTAATCCTCGAAAGTGCGTCTGCGTTATTTGTCGAACCTTTCTTGTATTTATTTCGTAGTCGAATTCTTCTAACTGAATACGCCATCTCATTAGTCTGGAATTTGGCTCCTTTAAAGAAAATAACCAACATAAAGGTTTATGGTCTGTGTAAATCGTGAATTTGCGTCCGTAGAGATATTGTCGGAAATATTTGCATGACCATACGATAGCTAACAGTTCCTTTTCTATCGTACTGTATCTTGTTTCGGCGTCATTTAGCGTTCTACTTGCGAATGCAATTGGAAGATCATTCGGGAAATTTCCTTGCGATAGAACTGATCCTATTGCATAACCGGATGCGTCTGTCGTGAGAATAAAAGGTTTATCAAAGTCAGGGTAACTTAATATTGGATCGTTCATTAGATTCCGCTTACAAGTTTCAAATGCTTCGATGTAATTTAAATCGTCAATGTTAATTTTTGCATCTTTTCTCAGGCATAATGTTAGAGGTTTCGTTAATTTAGCGAAATTTGGAATGAATTTTCTGTAATAACCTATTAATCCGAGGAACGATTTAATTTCTCTTTGAGTTTTTGGAATTGGAAAGTCAGTAATAGCTTTCAATTTATTAGGGTTTGGTTTAATTCCTTGAGGTGTGATAATGTGACCTAAAAATTCAATTTCAGTTTTGAAAAAATGGCATTTATCAAGTTGGATTTTAAATTATCAATTTTGAGTGCTTCTAAGATGGTATGGATATCTGCCAAATGTTGTTCTTCAGTATCCGAAAAAATAACTACATCGTCCATGTATACATAACAGATTATACCTATATACTTTTTTAAAACATTATTCATTAGCCGCTGGAAAGTTTTTGGGGCGTTTTTGAGTCCAAAAGGCATTCTAAGAAATTCGTAATGTCCGTTTTCTACGGTAAAGGCCGTTTTTCTATTGATTCTTCGTCGAGTTCTATCTGGTGAAAACCAGATGCTAAGTCAAGTGTGGTAAAGTATTTTTTATTGCCTAATTTATTTAATATGTTGTCGATTTGGGGTAAGGGATATTTGTCGTCTATGGTTTTGTCGTTCAGTTTTCTATAGTCTATGGCAATTCGCCATTTCGTTTGTCCAGATTTGTCCTGCTTTTTGGGAACTATGACAACGGGAAAGGACCATGGGGAAATACTAGGTCTAATTATTTTTTTCTCTAACATGTCTTCAATTTGTCGTTGTACTTCCGCTCTATGAATTTCTGGATATTTATACATTTTACCGTGTACAGGAATTTCGTCAGTCGTTCTAATTTTGTGTTTAATGTTACTAGAAAATTTGAGTGGTTGATCAGGTAGTTGTAAAACATCTTCGTTCGTCTGGAGAATTTTAGTCAGTTGGTTTCTAATTTTTGATTCTAAATGACTAAGATCTATTGGAATGTTTGAGGGTTTTTGGGAAACTTTTTGATATTGGAATGGAATCTTACAATATTCATTAGTTAAAATTTGGTTTTTGAAATCTAAATTTAGTCCATATTTATTCAAGAAATCTGCTCCTATTAATCCATCGTAATTTTTGTGAAATTTGTAAAGTATGAATGGGTGAAAATCATCAATTTGAATTCTCTAAATACTGGTATAAGTACTTTTTCATTAGAAGTTTCCTGCTTCATACATGCAGTTAAGTTGTCGATTCCTTAAAAATATTTTTGGAAAGTTATTATAAGCAAATTTTGGGTCAATTAGACATACTGAACATCCGCTATCTATAAGTTTGCACTTAGGATTTTGGAATTCAATGTAAGGTAATTGATTTTTATTGTCTAAAGCAGAATTTAGGTCGATAAATTGTTCGAGGCTAGTTCGTGAAAATTTTCATCTGAATAATTCTCTAAGTTTTCATCTTCAAAGTTTTCGTTAATTTCAAGATAATTTTGTGACTCATTATATTCTACATCGATTGGCTCACAATCTGGTTCAATATTAGTCAATTCTTCAAATGTGAAATTAGGAGGTTGATTATTGTAATTTTGCTGATAATTATTTTGATTAAAATTTGGGTGTTTTCTTGGAGGATTTGCCTGATATTGTGTCGAATAATTCGAGCGTTTATGTGGATAATTTCGCGTCTGTATAGACATTTTTTCCGGTGGTGTCAAAATTCTTTGATTTGGATTAGGTTTGAATACATCTACTTCCTTAGAGTACTAGGTCCGAAAACTTGTTGTCTGGTAGGGAAATGATGAGTTACTGGGCGTTGTGTAAATTGGATAGGTTTTGAAGGAAATTGATTGGTATTTTGTTGCGTAAATTGGGTAGGTTGTGGAGGAAATTGATTTTGTGGTGGTTTAAAATGTGGTTGAAATTGATTAGGAAAATTTCTCTGTATTGGGTACTGCATTGGGTTTTGCGTTTGGCGTTTGTTTGAATTTGGAAAATTGTTAGGTTTTTGAGAAACTTGCGTTTTATAATGTAGAAAAGGTTGCTGGTAATAATAAAAATCTTGCCTAATAAAATTTACCATGTCATCGTAATTCATTATACCATGACCTCTCAGTGCAGTTCGTAATTCAGGGTTAATGTTGTAAAGTAAAACTCTAGTGGCTACTCTAGATGCAATATTTTTTTCTTGTTCTTTTTCAACTATACTCAATTCGGATAACTCCACCTGATAATTTTTGTTCTTTAAATCGACAATTTTTTCTAGGAATTCTAGATCATTTTCATTTCTAAATCTTTGGGCATTCTGGAGATCCCAAAATAATACAGTTAAACTAATTTTCTCTTCAAATTTCAATTTGAGGAATTTTTTTAAATCTGTCCAACTAGAAGTGATGCGTTCATTGCTGCTCACTATTTCACTAGCTGTACCTATTAATTTACTTTTAATGATATCTATTATTGCTTCATTAAGTAATGCATCATTTGATTTGAATTTATTGGAAAATCTTTCGCAATGATTTAAAAATCTTGTTAAATTTGCGGGGTTTCCGTCAAATGGAACAATTGATTGCGCGAAAAGGCTAATCAGCTTCATTCTCTCGAAAGTATTATTATCCTGTGTCATTTTGTTATTTTTCAAATTAAGTTTCGATAAATTATCGATTAAATTATCTATAATTGAATCAATTATGTATGATTGAGAAAAAAATTATTAATAAATTGAATTATTTGATCGGTTTTTGGAAAGAAACCTAGGAAAAACTTATACAGGTTTTACTCTCAAAACTGTACGGGAAAAAGAATTGGATTGGAATTGGTTTAAACTTTGGGCCAGGTTAAAATAACTGGGGAATAAGTAAAGGATTTGCTCTTGCTCACCTCTGAAGTTCTTGATTTTTCTTTGTTGAAGTTGTCGAAGGGCGCTACTCGGTCGATCAGGGCTTCTGGTATTCTCTCCTTGTTCTTGGTTGCACCTTAACAGTTAACACTGACAGTCCGTATTCGTTTCACGAAGACCGGCACAATCCCATCACCTCGTCGCCAATTATGTTTTTAGGGAGAAAAACCGTATTTTTAAAAAATCAACTTTATTAAGCGAAGCAAAGCGTACAAGATCTCGATACTTAATCTCCTCGAGAGAGGCATTCACAATAGTTTTATAATCATATTGTTTAAAGTCAGCAGAATGTTGAGTTGCAATTATGCACGTTATAACATAGGTATATGAATTAGAAAAGCTGTAATAGGATTATCTTGGCTAAAGGAATCCAGGGTTGGCATTACATAATTATATAAGCTGTACTCATTCGATTCTTAACAACATTTTTGTTCAAGTTTTTGACGTAAATAAAACTATTCAACTCCACCGCGAGTTTTACTTGGTTTGTAGTGGATTTACAACCCTCTACTACCACCACTCACTCACTGCTACTTCAACGGAGTTGAACCGTTGAAGAAAGTAGAAACATATCTTTAGAGGATACCCTCCTAAGATACATGGTCCTTCGAGCCGGATCGATAGACAGGATTTACGCCCCTTATCTCGATCACTACACACTACACTACACACTACACACTGCGAGGAAGCCTTCCAGAGCCAACGCCAGCGCCAAAAAGAAGCCCTCCAGAGCTATTACCAAATCCGAGAAAAAGCCTTCCTGTGCCCTTCGAGCCCGTATACAAGCCTTCCGGACGAGACCCTACAAAGATACACAGTCCTTCATACGGATATCACTCAATTCAATAGACTTACAATCTATTGGATTCTACATTGCTACTTCAACGGAGTTACGAACCGTTGAAGAAAGCAGAAACACGTCTTTAGAGGATACACTCTGCAGATACATGGTCCTAAGGGCCGCATTTCACACAATTCAATAGACTTACAATCTATTGAATAATTCTTCATTGCTACTTCAAAGGAGTTACGAACCGTTGAAGAAAGCAGAAAAGTCTTCTGAGGAATACCCTCAAATAATCCATGGTACTTCAAGCCACACCAGCCTAGGGATAGCCACAAATCCACTGGGAGACATCAAGCCAAGCTGCATCCAGAATTCAAAGTATAAAATCTTCACGTCCATACTTACTCAGAAGAAATACCAGAACAATTGATAAAGAAGTCCTGAACCAACAAATCCAAATTCAAGGTGGTCCCGATATAAAACAAGAAAAGTCTTCATAAACTAGAATTGTGCATGCACATAACAATCACTGACCTGGACATTCAAGAAATCCCTGTGTATGCATATTCCGAATCAACGATTACACTAGCTTGGATAACTGCTGATGCTACAAGGTTACCTACGTTTGTTGACCAGAAAGTTCGAGAAATAAAACAATTGATAGGGAAGGTGAAATGATATCACGTTCATGCAGAAAACAATCCCGCTGATTTGATAACGCCTGGCACAACAACCTCAAATCGGATCGACAACAAGCTATGGTGGAGTGGTCCAGATCAACAAAGTCAGAATCCCACAAATATTGAAGAAATGATACAAACCTCCACAATGCACTCTACACCATGAAAGTTACAGTTTATCATTGTCTAGAAACCAGACACCTTTTTATATCCACATCAACTACCTGGTATCCGGTGGCATAGTAAACATGACGACCACAAAACACTGAGAGCTGTCTTCTTCACTTCAAGGGCCCCCGGAGTATGTTTAATGTGAATTAAACATTAAGGAATATCCAGAAGAAATCGCATTTAAATTTTAGGAATTCAAATCCATGGAAAATTACCAGGAAGCAGTTATCGACCTCATGCATTCAATATTCCATATCTAGGCCAAATAATATGCGAATTTTGCAGATTCCAGCAACTCCGGAAGGCGGCCCATGACGAAAACTGTGTGTCGTCACAAATAATATATAAGCTGTACTCATTCGATTCTTAACAACATTTAATGTTCATATTTTGTGCTATGTACACTAAATAAATCTCTCAAACTCCACCGCGAGTTTTACTTGGTTTGTAGGGGATTTACAACCCCCTACTCTCCTTAATCTCACTGCTACTTTAACGGAGTTACGAACCGTTGAAGAAAGTAGAAACATATCTTTAGAGGACACCCTCTGAAAATACAGACTTTCTGATTAATTGGTTGTAGGACTTTCTGGCATTTTTGTACTGATCAACCGCCTCTTGAGTTTTCAAGTTCTTTACCAGCCAGTGGAAATTACTCAGGTGAGCATCGACGACAGCCGAAGTAATCCATCGTGGTCGTTCAGTAAAACAAGGTTTCACAGTTCTAAGAGGACAGGTGCTGTCAACTGAGGAACTCACAATTTCAATGAATATTTGAAACTTACCATCTATTGAAGAGTTAAGGTAGATCTGGTCGAAACTGGTACCAGAAACATGTGTAGAAAGATTGGATAAATTATTTTGTGTTAAAAAAAGTGAAACTCGAGAACCACTGCTTTGTGGTCGCTAATAAAAGTTTCGAATACGGTAACTCCGAAGTCGGTCTTATTACAGTAAATAACCTCGTGGGCTCAAGTGAACCGACGGTCCGATTTGCACCTACTATAGTTATTGAAAACGGCCGTAAATCTTCTAGGGATCTTTTCAGGGAGTCGTCAAAGAAGAGATAGTCCACGTTCAAACAAGAAAAATGCATCTGTATTTTTAGATTTATATTGTAGATTTTTTATGGTGAATAGATTACATATTATAGTAATACTTCATTTGTTCAGTACCTTGAAAGTATTAGTTTTGTTATCATCTAATAAATGACTATTGGTTAAGATGATACGTTAATACTTCGAGATCTTAAGTCGCTAGATTGATAAATGAGTTGATTACAAGATTTTTCCTTCAACTTTAATATGAATTGAGAATTTTTTTTTAATACATTCTTATTTTGCACAAGATATACATTTGACATAAAGAAATTTCTATGTTTGTATGTTCTAATAGAGTTTCGACATTACTCGTATTTCTTCGGAATGCTTTGTGTTCGGTTGCCCATGACAATTGCACATTCAAATAGCATAAATTGAACATTAGAATGAATGGCCATGGGTTCTCTTTTATCAACTATTATGAGCAATACATTTATGGAAAAATTCGAATAAAAATATATAGAAACATTTTTACTGAAACCAAAAACTTGGTGGCGATATGTAGATGATATTTTTTTGAATTGGGCAACACGGCAGAGAGTATTTGAATGAGTTTTTCTGATAACATCAATAATACAGAACCAACTATTAAATTTACGATGGAATTAGAACAAAATAATCAAATTTGCTCTAGATGTCCTAATAAGAATATTTATAGATCATTTTGAAACAAGTGTATTTCGGAAACAGACTCACACTAATAGATATCTAAATTTTTATTGTAATCATCAATCAATTGAATGTAAATACAGGTATTATAAAAACACTTTTTCTACAAACGTCAAGAAATGACAAGGTTCGCGCATTGGCAAGAATATGCGAAGTGACCCTTTTTTTCAATTTCCTTTGTTACTATGACACCGTGCGCGAAGTAGTGTGCGAAATACTTACTTCGCACACTGCATGTAAACTATATGGGATTTTTATATTTTAACTTGGTGAATTTCTTGAAATCCACGTTTTCTTTAACATTGAGTGTTGCTTTCAACATAGAATATATTGCCCATAGTTATAATACCTAATTACTTGATTTGGAAAAACAGTTCAAACCAGTTCAATATTTTTTTTTTCATATTAAGCTAAGCGTTTGTAGAAAAAATTGTGTTTGCATCTCATGCGCGAAATACTTTGGTGATCTCGACTATTTTTTTTAACTCGGCTGCGCCTCGTTAAAAAAATCAGTTCTCGATCACCAAAGTAGCATTTCGCGCACTAGATACAAAAATAACTATTTTGATAAGGCCTTTTTGATTTCATCTACACCTGAAATTGGAAATAATGAAATTGCCTTCATTAAAGATTTCTACTAGATAATCAATACCCACGAAATTTTAGAAAAAGAACAATTTTAAATTTGAAACGAGAAATATCTAATCAAAATTCCAATGATGATCAGGTACAAACAGAAAACTATCAAGAACAACCAAATATGTTAAACGTCATTCCTAATATTCCTTGCCTTTCAGAAAAAATAGGAAGAATCGGTTCCAAATTCAACATAAGACTGTTTTCAAAACACAGAATGATTTGAGATCCATTTTGAACAGAAAACCAATGAATGAGACACAGAAATAAAAAAATTGTGTTTACAATATTCCCTGTACCTATATGTGGAAAAAAATTTATACAGGAGAGACATCAAGACCTCTAAAGATAAGAAAACGTGAACATTCAATACCAAATTCGCCGTATAACCTACTAAGAAAAGTTTTTCTGCCATCCACTGTTGCCAAGTTATGCACACATTCTTGAATTAGAATTGAACATCTGCATTGCAAGTTTGAAAATGCAATATCTAGATTATTTTCTATGCGAGCGGAACTAAACTCAGCGCTCTCATAGTAGAAAATCCATACATTCGTGTGGTATATTCAGTATTTTGATACTCCGTAAGGTTCTACGAAATTTTGATCCGAAAATGTGAACCTAAAATTAAATCACTTCGAGATTTTCAAATGGCAACTTCATATTTATTTTAAAGCATTCCATTCGAAATAAAACATGAATGGCAGTCTCCTCTTACAGTTATTATTTATTTTGTACAATTTTTGAATGAGATTAAAAATACTGCAATTCTTCAGTATTCAGAGTCATGATCTATGGTTGTGTTTACGAAGAAATGGCTCTTTGATTATGAGGTAAATTATTGAAATGTTCGAAATTATAAAAAGGCTTCGATGATCATGGATATCAAGAAAGTTTACCATGTTTTTCAAACACGATTGAGGTTGTTTCGAAATTCATGGGTAATGCCAATAAATTATTGAAAGGACATTCAGCAAGCATGACTGGAAATAAATTCCAATCATACAGCATTATGTCCAGAGATCATGACTATAAATACTGAAGAATTTCAGTATTTTACTTCTAATTCGAAAACTATCCAAAATAATTAGTTAGTGTAAAAGGGAACTGCAAAAGCGTCTAATATGCAAACTTAAAAGGAAAACCCTGAATGTATAGATTTATACGCTCAATCTCACCGTCATGTTTCAATGATGGTGAAGAAGGGAACAACTTTTCATAATATAGTTATAAAAGATTTTTTAATTCACAAACATATTAGTAAAGTTTATCTATACAGGGTGAGTCTTTGACTTGTACATATATTTTAACCGTATATTCCTGGGGTCGAAAGAAACACTTTTTTCCTCTACCATTTTTTCCGATTCGGCCTAAATAAGAAGATATAGCCCTTTTTTGTTTTCAGAATGAGCTATGCCGCCACTGGTAAACTAACCACTGAATTTTTGCAAGTACGAGATATAGCATTCAAACCTTTGAAATAAGCTATTGTATCAAAGAAACGAGTAGATATACCATTCGAAATTTTCAAATAAGCTGCTGTATTAAAGAAAGAAATATGAACTCACTTTTTCAATACCAGTTGTATATTTTCTAATGCAATGATGATTCATCCAAAATTTTGCTAGTGATGAAAACAGAATAATCTCTTCTTGATGTATACTTCATTTCTGATTATATCGGATTAACTTTTAAACCACCTATTCTAGATAGTAGATATAGCATTCATTTCCAATATCTCTTGAAATCTTCCGAAATCAAAACAACAACTCAACCATAACACGCATGACATTTCACGTTCATAAACACCAGTTGGAGCGATTGAATTTCAAGGGGTGTCCGCATATTTATGTTCTGTGGTCCGCATGGTGAAAGTCACAGAAGTGACACTAGATTCTTTCACATCGGTGTTCTGTGGTTAGTTTGTTTTTCAAAATCATACGACTTCATGAATATTACCTTATTAAGGTCATTTTAGTAGTAATAAATATGATGAATAAATGAGAAATAAACGTATTCTTACGTAATGTAAATTTGGATCAACGTATGTCAAAGCTCAACGAAACAAAATTGCAATAGGTACTTCGAAAGTGGTGTGGAAGTTTGCTTGAATAGATAAGGATTTACACTGAAGAAGTATAGAGGTGAGCTTATTCATTATAACCCCATTTTTAAGAAAATCCGCTAGTTCTCTTACCATTCATCATTCCAGATAACAAATTCTCGAATTATTCTTGAAATTTGTCAAAGTGACCACATAGGGAAAATTGAATTCTGTGAATATTTTCGACAGAGTTGCATTCAGCCAAAGTACCCAATTTTTCGAATTTCTAAGATTTTTTTCTTTCAACATCGAAGTACATACTCGGAATTTTGTAGTCGGGAAAGGTTAATCATAGTCATGAAAAACTATGTTTCAAAAATCATTTCATTTGAAGGAATCGTTTGTGAGATATTACTAAAAATGTATGCTTTTCATGGATTTTCAACAGCCTGTATCTTTTTAACCAGGCCGAATCGGAAAAAATGGTAGAGAAAAAAAGTGTTTCTTTTGACCTCAGGAATCTACGGTTGAAATATATGTACAAGTCAAAGACTCACCCTGTATATCACATAAGTGTTAGTCGAACTCAACATGAATTTAGTAACAGAATATTCAATCGTGAAAAACAGACATTTTTCATATCCAATGAATAATTCAACATAAACAAGTTTGTTTTCTTCGATTTGTCAGTTAACCAATCTTGTATTAAGTATCACGTAAAAAGATATTGTAATAATATAAATTTTCCCGAATTTAGTTATTTATTATACAAGGGAAAAAAGTAATAGATTTTAGCTCGAGGTTATATTGTTTCCCGACGCGAAGCGGAGGGAGACAAAAAGCCGAGAGCTAAAATCTAATATTTTTCCCGTGTATAATACACTATTTTTTTCTGTGACAGGAAAAACGACCATTTAATAGTGAAAGAACTATAACTCTTCAAAAAATTACTTTTTCCCCGGAAAAAAGTGAGTACTTTTTTCCTGGCTACATAGAGAATCATTTTTTTGACAGGGAAAAAAGTAATTTCGTAAAAAGTCATATTTTGTGACCTGTCAATGGATATAAAATGTCACATTTTTTTCCCGTCACAGAAAAAAATTTATTTTTCCAACAAAGATTTCTTCAACGGTATGTAGTGGCAATCACAAACTTCTTTATGTCTGGTCACATCGCAATAAAAATGTAACTGATATTTCCTTCTACAGATATTCAGCGTGATTGGATTGGTGATGTACTTAATTGATCGTGAGATGTTCAATTCTGAGTACTTTCTAGCAACAATTGTCGCTCTGATATTTGCAGTTTTGATTCTCCTATTTTACATTACTGGAATTTCTGAAGCTCTTGGTCCATTAATGGGTCTTCAAACATATTTCCACTTGATCTGGATGTTTTATGTTATACGAGTTTCATCTTTAGTACTGACGAATTCAAGTAGTTTTGAAGCAGTTTGTGGAGGGGTAAGGATAAATCTTTAAATATTTTTGAAATTCCAATTAGTGCAGAATGCGGATGCTAATTTTATGGTTATTATTTTAATTCTGAAATGTTCATTCAAAGAAAAGGAAAAGAATTTTTGTATGATAAAAAAGAACCGTGGTCCGTGACCATTACTTGAAAGAAACTTAATCGAATTTTCATTTCTTCAGTGGATCAGTTAATATTGAATATTATTATTCCACACAGTAACAAAATGTTTACTTGAAAACAAAATGATAATATGATTGTTGGTTACGTCCATGCTTTCTAAAGGGTCAAGTACACGGGGCGACTTTACAAGCTAAGAAGCGGCTTTTGAGCTTCTGAGCTTGTGAGTAGCCCCGTGTACTCGACGCAGTCGCTCCGTTAGCTGCTTGCAAATTCGCTCTGGAAAAAGTTGAACTGCTGGCGACTTTACACGCCACAAGCCGACTTTTGAGCGAATTAGCTTGTAAATTCGCCCCGTGTACTTGAGCTTATTCTTGTTCTGCGCCTATACGTTCCTATTACGGCTGTTATTACGCTACTGAGCGAGTGAGAACTCCCTGTGTACTCGGCTAGAAGCCAATTCGCCAATTCGCCGGCTTTTTATGAGCCGGCTTCTTAGCTTGTAAAGTAGCCCTGTGTACTTGATCCTTAACAGAGAACTGATAATTTTTTTTCATAGCAGCGAACTGAATAGGTTATTATTTATTTATTATTATTATTTTTCGTATGGCATAATAACACAAGTATAATAAACAAGGAATAAATCATAGGCTAACATCTAGTTGTCGAATGTAATAAATCGCTCCGTTGGTCGCCATCAGGAATAGGTACACTGCAATAATAAACACGAAACTTCACAATAAAATGACATCATTGAATATTCGACATAAACATAAAAGGAAAAACCTTTTCGAAAGTGAACTCCTACAGGAATAAGACTTGTTTGAGGAGGAGGAAGAAATTTCTTACAATTGAGTTTCAATCACTTCACAACGGTTGTTAGGTAACAGATCAAGACAAAAGTTCAAAACCGTAGAATTACAGCACGTTATTTCAGCATAATCTCTAGGCAATGTGACGTACTCCCGTCTCTACCAAATTGTGTTACCATCAATTACCTTCGGAAATAGAGATCTCGGGCGCCACCTCAACTTCAAAGTGTTGAGACATTGTTGCTTAAACAATGCTATGGGCGGTGTCCTATAGGGCCCGGGAGCTTCTAGCTAGAGAAGGTTATGTCCAGGGGTCAGTTGTTTGTACCTAAACATTCATAAAACACACAATTATAATGAAATCTTTATTCAGCAAACGGTAAATAACGGCCGTCATCAAAATAAACCATGATATTATAATATAATGTGAGGAAAGAGGGTGAGCGGGCGGTAGGAAGGTCGAAGCGGGATGTAAGATGTAGCATGATTTCGGCGGTGAGAGCTCTCGGAAAAATAAGCAATACAATATATACAAGCGGTATCAAAAACCGGTAAAGATTGTCGAACGAGAGTTCAAGCGGAAAATTAATCATGCAATTTTCAAATAACGGCACAAAAGCGAAGGCTCTAACATGAGCAAGCTCCTAACAAACAAATCCCCAAAAATGACATCCTCATTTGCTGGCAAACATCGGTTCACAATAATAACTACGGGTTACACAAACAACAACAGGTTTTACGGACAGGCGGTGAAAGGAGTTGGTGCACTACCAGGAAAAGAAAGCATATGCGCTGTTTGAAGTTAGCATACACCTACCCTAATGCTCTTAATCACGATGTCCATGCACGCCTCTTGAAGCTAGGGAATGCACCTCGATATCCTGGAGCGGCACACGGTAAGGGGATAGAAGGAGACATTTACAAGACTACATATGGGACGTTTGAAGCTAACATACGCGTTCTTGCACATCAGAACTCCGTGACGTCATGCAGGCCGTTTGAAGCTACTACACAACCTCCGGGGGTTCGAATGATGCCGGAAGGACGTGACAAGACAGTGTATGGGCCATTTGAAGCTAACATACACTCTCTTGCGGATTCAGAATTTCAGGATGTCATGCAGGCCGTTTGAAGCTACTACACAACCCCCAGAAACTCGAACGGTGCTAGAAGGGCACAACAAGACAGTGTATGAGCCATTTGAAACAAACATACACCATCTTGCGGATTCAGAATTTCAGGATGTCATGCAGGTCGTTTGAAGCCACTACACAACCCTCGAAACTCGAACGGTGTCAGAAGGGCTCAACAAGACAGTGTATGGGCCGTTTCAAGCTTTCATGAACCCTCTTGACTCAGAACTCCAGAACGTTATGTATGCCGTTTGAAGCTACTACACAACTTCCAGAAACTCGAGTAATACCAGGGAGGACAACACAAGACCGTATATGGGCCTTTTCAAGCTAACGTATACCATCTCGCATCTCCGAATTCTCACAAGTCATGCAGGCCGTATGCAGCTACTACACAACCTCCGAGAACTCGAGCGGCGGAAGGAACGAGTATACAACAAGGGAAATACATTATAAATATCAAAGCCATCAAATAAGAATTAAAACAATCATACCTATACTGAACTTGCCCCTGTAGTACCATCTGGTGACACTTACTTCTGTACGGACTGGCACTGGTAGGCTACTATTAACTTTTCGGAGGTATTGCCGGTAGATTATGTTTAATTCGACTCATTTATTCTGCGGAGAATTCCGCATTTTAAACCCATTGGAGCCAAGTTGTCGGTCACATGTGTCCACGATCCACGTATTCGGTATCGGGAAATCGCAATTCAATTCGTCGTATGTCTTCAGCGCAGAGATAAAAATTCCCGTTTTCCGTCAACTACAATTGAACGAAACTGAATAATGATGGAAATTATTTTGCTTCGTTACAGCATATTGCAGGTATTCTCTACATCAATTACATTGTATATGATATACAGATGTGGAAGAAACGGATGGAAACACAGGAGTTTCAGTGTTAAATTCACGCTGGTTCGGAGTCCAGTGGAGCAGTGGAAGAATCGAAACCTCGGAGCGATGCGATGTTGAATAAGCGGCTGGTCTGTTGGAATGGCAGTCTGTAGTGAGTGGGGAAGCGCGCAAGCAACGATCTAGGATCGAGATCGAATATCGAATCAGTAACACTCCAAACGGGAGATGGATAACATCGCATGACTATTGAAAATGAATACGACAAATTTTCTCCACTCTTATGGGCGCCATGGGCGGAAGTTATTTGCCTCAATGAATGAAACAAATAAGTTCCTGTGAAAATTAATATTCAGGTTCTTTTTCGTCATAACTGGTTTGAAAATAAAATAATTAATTAATTGGTAGCAGTCGAACTGTCGGAATAATTTGATTCTGTAATAGATCCAAATATTTTGTAGCGTTTAGGTTACCATCGATGAAAACTGGCCCTATCATGTAATTACCCAGCATTCGTTTGGCAAGAGAAGTGGATGTGTGTGCTGCTGTTGAAACCAGTGCACCTTGTTCTAGCAGAAAAATTGCCCAGCAAGTCGATTTGGGCGATAGAACTGTTCGGAATATTTTGAAAATAAATGGTTACAAATGTTATAAGGTGCAAACCTTTCAGGAAATTTTTCCAGAAGACCATTTCAAAAGAATGGAATTCTGGGAAAAGATGATGAAAAAAGAGAATGAGATTAGTTCTTTTCTGAGCAATATCTTATTCACGGATGAGTCATCGTTTTCATTGCATAGAAAACATAACCCATCCGTAGTAAGATATTGGTCTAAGGAGAATAAGCACCTGAGTATTCCTGTGCGTACCCAGTATCCTGAAAAACTTAATGTTTGGACAGGAATGCTGGGTAATTACATGATAGGGCCATTTTTCATCGATGGTAACCTAAACGCTGCAAAATATTTGGATCTATTACAGAATAAAATACCCAAGTCATAACGCAAGCGTAGTCACACAATATCTAAGAACGACTTTTTCTGACCACAAACGGAACCATCAAATGGCTCCCCAGATCTCCAGATTTATTTCCCAATGATTTCTTTCTTTGGGGATATCTCAAAAATATGGTGTATTGGCAAGAAATTGAAAGAGCGACGAACATTATTGAATTAAGGTCCAAAATAATCCAACTTTGTTCCAAAATAGCAAGTACGCCAAATCTTCTCCGAGATATGAGATTAAATCTTTATAACAGATTAATTTCTGTTTTTTTTTTCATATTTTTATTTTCGTTGAATTTATTTTTGTTTTTCGTAGAATTTATTTTATTTTCAAACCAGTTATGACGAAAAAGAACCTGAATATTAATTTTCACAGGAAATTATTTGTTTCATTCATTGAGGCAAATAACTTCCGCCCATGGCGCCCATAAGAGTGGAGAAAATTTGTCGTATTCATTTTCAATAGTCATGCGATGTTATCCATCTCCCCTTTGGAGTGTTACTGATTCGATATTCGAATATTCGATATTAGATCGTTGCTTGCGCGCTTCCCCACTCACTACAGACTGCCATTCCAACAGACCAGCCGCTTATTCAACATCGCATCGCTCCGAGGTTTCGATTCTTCCACTGTTCCACTGGACTCCGAACCAGCGTGAATTTAACACTGAAACTCCTGTGTTTCCATCCGTTTCTTCCACATCTGTATGTATATGAACCATATTTCTGGTCAGGTATAGTTAAATTCGATATCTATACGAAAATTTATTTTTCCAAGTTTAAATTCACCAACATTCCTTTCTAAACATAGGGTTGTTCACGAATTAATTGTATTTTACTTGATGTGAAGAATTACAATTATCATTATTCAAGAAAACAGATGATTTCAAGTCTGAAATATCAATATTATTTTCATGAAAAAGCAATATACTAATAGAATAGTCGAATAGTTTTTCAAATACATTATGAGGTGTAGTTTTAGTACAGATGTCACTTAAATTTTGATCTGACGGAAAATATATTATTTTATCCCATTTTGACATTTAAAGACGACAATATTCAACCCATAGTAACAAGGGTGAGTTGACGTTTATCCACTGAGTGATTTAAAATTTTTTTAACTCACTAGTGGAATAAAATGTTCACCACTCACTTTCTGGAAATAATTCTTTCCACACACAATGCACCTAAAACTCATCTTAAAGTATGTTTATTAAAATTTATCTAAAATTTCACATTAACAGTCATTTCTATCATTAAAGTGAATACCTTCGTCTTCTTTGCTATAGTCCGTTCACGAAAGGTTGAGCACATAGTACGTTTTTTTATTTATCTGAAGTTGGCAGTATTTGCTGTCACAACGTAAAATAAATTCAACGTTGCCGAATGTAACCGGCCTCGTCCGACGAGAACTCTGGTTCGCAGTAAAACAAAGTGAGGTTACACTATTGTTTATTATTCTTATAATCTTATATAACAATTTGCCGCAGTTAAACATTCTAATTCTATAATCAAAATGCCAGGAAGAATTTCCGTTGAAATGAGGCAGTGTGTGAAGCGGTGTTATTTGGAATTGAAAACAGCTTATGCTTCACACTCACACATATTGGAATCGACGATCATAACGAAAGTTGCGAACATTTTCAACGTAAGTTAGAAGAATATAAGATATTTTATATTAATAGAAATTGTATTTTAGATGCACATGACTTCAATTAGAAGAGTTATTAATGAAGATGATGACAAAGAGTTTCGTTCTATTGGAAGACCCAAGAAGACATCCACAGTAGACGATTTTATATTTAGAAAAGATCTGCAACGACGAATTTGGAATTTTAATTTGAAAAGTTATACTTTTCGATCAACGCACTACTGACTTATGCTAGGGACATTTGGAGTATAACAACGTACAAACTCTTCAAAATTATAAGTCAATGGGGTATAAATACAAAAAAGTTAATGAACGCAAAATTTATGTGAACAGAAGCATGTTGTTGCACCCCGAATTACTTTCCTGCGAAAATTTTTACAATTTAAATCTGTAGAAAATATCAGTTCATCTATTCGTCGATGGACCCACGAATCTGATATGAAGTCGAATCCATCGACATTAAAAATGAAGGCAAGCGATTCACGGTGTTGCTTGCAGGAAGTAATTTTGGGTTTTTGGAAGGATGTGACTTGATGTTGGATTCAAAATATAATGACCGTAACTATCACAAGACCATGACAAGTGAAATTTTTCAAAATTGGGTTGTTAATCAACTAATTCCAGCTTTATCAAAGATTTTATATGGGCGTTGATGAGGAGTTATTGATGATGGAAATATCCCAAATGATAATACTTTTATGTTCTTAGTATTAGTGTCCAGAATAATCAGTTATTTTGCTGGATATGGACAAAGAATACGAATTCTCAGAATATATTCAACAGCGTTTCACAAGCTCTCGTCTGCTTCATCAGGCACCTACAAATTAGAGGTTTGAGATGTAAATCCATCAAATAGATGTGTTATATATGATTGATGATGAGTATTGGATGGATTTGTACATCTTGTCGCTGAATGAATTTTGAGAATTGATAATTTTGCACTGTCCTCATCCTGCAAAGTAATAATTCATTATTGTGAATACTATATTTACTTGTAAAACAATGAATTTGGAATCATACTTTCATTAATGAATACTTTCTGAATTGTAGGTCGTTACTGTGGTCGATAACCATTTGATTGCAACATCAATAAATTTAATTTCTCTCTCTGTCTAGGTTGTTACTACGCAATTGAAGATGGTGAAATATGTAAGCAATTTTATTGTTTTATGCAACATAACTGGATTTTGAAACTTTGAATTTGGTGTAAATAATCTATATACCTCCATATGAACATTGTTACCTATAATCAGAAGATTAGTGGAGAAGAAGATGAAAAAGAATTCATGATATGGCAGCATGGACAACAAAATTTCGGAGTTTTATGATAATAATTATTATTTTTTCTTACATTTGTTTTGGGTAGATTTTCACTTGAATTGTTCAAATCCTTATATCCAGTACAAATTTCGATCGTATATTTTCTCCAATTCTTTTCCAATATTTCTGTTCAAATGCATTAATAATTTAATTCTACCTTGATTCATTGTATTGTATATGGATAGTGTTGATTGATAGCTCTGTTGTTTTTTATTTCCTGTTATAATTCTTTACAATTGCAATTCTATTACCTGAAGTACGAATACGAATGTTACATGAAATATTTTATAAATATTGATAGAAATAATTGTTGATATAATAAGGATTCAACTCAAAGTTCTTCTTCTTCATTTAAGAGCATCATAACTATATTGAGTAAATTAACTAAACTACTTGTTAAATTGTGAATCGAAAACTTCTTCAATTATAAACAATTGCATATGATCTATTTTGATTTTTTTTTATTGTTACCTTCGATTTAATATTTTTCAACATTAGGTAGGTACCTACTTCATTGTAAACTATTGATTTTAGTTCAACTCAATTAATATTATTCAATAACTTCATTGTCAGATATTATTGAACATGATTTTTATTGAACTATTGAATATATGAAATTTAACATTATTTTGAGCTCAAAGCACTTTTGCATTTACAGGTATCATTACTGTATAGATGAGTTAATTCATCAAATCCTCGATAAAGTGTAAATTGAAAAACTCTGGGTTCAGGAGGATAAATTAATACAAATTAATCCTTTCAAGCTCCTCATCCATAGGATATTCTCAAGTCCATATTTACACATCATCAACAATCATAAATATAACTGATTTTCTAGAAGATGTTATGAAGATGTGGTTTGCACTTCAAGCAAAGCATCCACATTTATTACTCTAGATATATCTTGATTCGTTTTGAGCATAAATAACAGGGTGAGTCTTTGACCTTGCAGAATATTTTAACACAAGATTTCTGAAGCCAAAAGAAACATTTTTTTCCCATACCATTTTTTTCCGATACGGCTTGGTTCGTAAGATACAGAGCTGTTGAAAATCCATAAAAAATTTAATTTTCGATCATATCTCGCGAACGATCTCATCGAATGAGATGATTTTTGGAATATAGTTTTTTATTGATACGATGAATGTTCCTGCATTACAAAATTTCATCCACATCCTCCTGTTTCTTTAATATGACTATAACATTTCATAAAAATACCAGAAATTCAAAGAATCCAACTTTTAAAAATAATTTGAATGCTATTCAACGAATTTTTGACCATTTTGGAAAGTAAAAGTATTCCTTATTTTTTTTCGTTCGCGTCGTTTTCGAGTAATCTGAAATTCAAAAATAAAAAATATCTGTGAAATTCCGAGTATTGGGTACTTTGGCTGAATGCAACTCTGTTCAAAAAATTCACAGAATTCAATTTCCCTATGTGGTCACTTTGACAAATTTCAAAAATAATTCGAGAATTTGTTATCTGGAATGATGAATGGTAAGAGAACTAGCGGATTTTCTTGAAAATGGGTTATAATGAATAAGCTCACCTCTATACTTCATCAGTGTAAATCCTTATCTATTCAAGCAAATTTCCACACCACTTTCGAAGTACCTATTGCAATTTTGTTTCGTTGAGCTTTGACATACATTGATCCAAATTTACATTACGTTAGAATACGTTCATTTCTCATTTATTCATCATATTTATTACTACTAGAATGACCCTAATAAAGTTATTCACTCATGAAGTCGTATGATTTTGAAAAACAAACTAACCACAGAACACCGATGTCAAAGAATCTAGTGTCACTTCTGTGACTTTCACCATGCGGACCACAGAACATAAATATGCGGACACCCTTGAAATTCAATCGCCCAACTGGTGTTTATGAACGTGAAATGTCATGCGTGTTATGGTTGAGTTGAGTTGTTGTTTTGATTTCGGAAGATTTCAAGAGAGAAGGAAATGAATGCTATAGCTAGAATAGGTGGTTTAAAAGTTAATCCGATATAATCAAAATGAAGTATACATCAAGAAGAGATTATTCTGTTTTCATCACTAGCAAAATTTTGGATGAATCAATCATTGCATTAGAAAATATACAACTGGTATTGAAAAAGTGAGTTCATATTTCTTTCTTTAATACAGCAGCTTATTTGAAAATTTCGAAGGTATATCTATTATCTACTCGTTTCTTTGATACAATAGCTTATTTCAAAGGTTTGAATGCTATATCTCGTACTTGCAAAATTCAGTGGTTAGTTTACCAGTGGCGGCATAGCTCATTCTGAAAACTAAAAAGGGCTATATCTTCTTATTTAGGCCGAATCGGAAAAATGGTATGGGAAAAAATGTTTCTTTTGGCTTCAGGAATCTTGTGTTAAAATATTCTGCAAGGTCAAAGACTCACCCTGTATAGGTACAATGTTTTCATTTTACACATAATGTTTGCTTCAGAACTTTTTCTTCAATTGACTTGATTCTGTTCATTCGCACTTTTATTGATTGATAATTCTCGAATACTCCAAATGGTGGGATTGATTAAGCCTGAAACGTCGTCACGTTCATCTGGTTTGATTTCTTCTTTCTTCATTCCCCATTATTAAGATCCAACATAACCACAACATGTTTTACATTATTCTCGAATTCATTTTAATATACCATTAGTTTTTCCATTTTTCAAACAATGATATTTTTATTCGAGTCAGGTTGTGAATTTGTAACGTAAAATTTCAATCTTCTGTCGTTCGATATTTAGAACTGTCTAAATTGCGTTATCAATTTGTCAATTTTCAGATGTGAATTGACATTGTAAGAAATCCGCGATTTATAATCTTTCTTGTAATATTGACAACATTGCGTATCAATATGACAAGAACATAACAAACATAACCTAACATTTTAATATACACAGTGAAATATGCCAAATTGTCATGGCCAACCGACGGCTCAACTTTCGTGAACGGACTATACGTATCCCCTGGAATGTTGCTTCAAAAGGCGGTGACTTGGTGAAATCTGCCGTTGTCTATTTTTTCTTTCAGAGCCAACAAGTTGCAAATAGTAGGACGATAAATACGACGACTTAACTTTCTTGGATTGTTCGGAAATATACGCCAAAATTATTTTTTCGTTGACACCTTTGGCTTTTTTATTATTTCTCCAGGCACAAAATGCCGTATATTGCTTTTCGTACAATATTTTTGATTTTAATGGAATTACTGCTTCTGCTGCCTCATTTGCTTCTTGTATTATGCACTCAGGAACTACAACCTCGTCGTCACCGCTCAACATTTTTTCGAAACAAAAATTCTTTGACTGTTCTATAATTTGCATTGACACTTGCAAACAATTAATTACATAGTGCCCTAGCAACCATCGATCGAAGGGAAATCTCGTTATGAATTTGAATTATACCTAATATTTCCTCTGAAAAGTATTCATTATTTGAATTTTCATCAAAATGGGATAAAATTTTGTATACGAAACTCGAAGAAATTAAGCTTTCTTCTCATGAATAAACATTCATTTAACTCACTTGTTGTATAAATAACTATTAAATGATTTATAAATATTTATAATACTCATTTTAATTAATGAAAAACTTGAGCAACCTCTATATGTTTGCTCCTCCTCATTGTCCCTGTCTTGAGCAACTGGATGGTACTTCGGTTATAAATGTGTAATGTAGCCTTCTCCTGCAAGTTCTTTCAATAATTCAACGAGTTACTTTCTTGTTGGTGCATTAGCAAGCATTGTCTTCTTGATAGGTCCGTCAAGTTGGCCCGGAAGTTCCGGCACTTCTTGAAGAAAAAATTTCCACGGTAAATGCTATCTAGATGCTGAAAGATGCTGAAGAAAACATCGAAATATCTTCAACCGTAGTGGAAAAATCGACGATTGAATTTTCCGGGCCAACTTATGTGCAGCCCGGACACCTCGACATTTTCATTGAAATGCTTACAAAGTTTAATGCTAGCTAGATGCTGAGAGATGCTGAAGAAAAAATCGGAATATCTTCAACCGTAGTGGAAAAATCGACGATTGAAAATTCCGGGCTAACTTATGTGCAGCCCAGACACATCAGCATTTTTCATCGAAATTCTTACAACGTTTCATGCTAGCTAGATGCTGAGAAATGCTGAAGAAAAAATCGAAATATCTTCAACCGTATTGGAAAAATTCCGGCCAATATATTTGCTTGAATTTTCCCGGCCAATATATTTGCAGCCCGTCGACATCAGGATTTTTCATTGAAATGCTTACAAAGATTGATACTTGCTAGATGCTGAGAAATGTTGAAAAAAAATTGAAATATCTTCGACCGTAGTGGAAATATCGAACGTTGAATTTTTCGGCCCAACTTTTGAGCAGCTCAAAGAGTACTGCACTTTTCATCGAAATGCGGACCAAAGCTGATGCAAGCTATATGCTGGCGAAGATGTAGAAAATGTCAAAATATCTTCAAGGGTAGAGGAATAACTAATTTTCAGCCCGGCGTCAAGGACATTTTCTTCGAAATGCTAGCTAAATACTGCTGAATGTTGAAGAAAAAGTTGAAATATCTTCGCCAGTAGTGAAAAAATCGATGATCAACTACAGGTATGAATAAGTTGGCTCGAAACTGAAAAAAATTCTTTAGGTGTGTTATGTAAGGCCCAGATCCAGATGAATAAGATGAACAAATAAATGAGAAATTCACTTTATACTGAAAATACGCCCGCTCTACAGTTACAAAGTAATTTTTTTCAGAAAATTCTTATTTTCGAAATATCTGAAAAACAAGTGAAAAGGTTTTCTAGTTAATTTGTACCATTCTGAGTGACAAATAACCTAGGTATCATTCTTTCCGATCCTCCTCATAGATCGAGAGGAATTTCCGAGCAATTCTTATTTTCGAATTATATCAAATAAATATAAGTAACGAATAATCTGATCATTCATTTTGGTCCAAACTGTAGAGCAGCAGTATTTCCAGTTGAAAAAATGAAAAAATTTTATTTTTTATTTCCCACTAATTCCTATTTCCAGAATATCTTGAACCCTAAATAATTTTTTTACTGCACAAATTGTACAATGAATGCAAAATTCCTTGTCTACTGAAGAGATCTCGAGATCCCTCGAGAACTAGAAGAAAACTGATAAGACATTTTCTGGATCTTTTTTTGACTAATACGAAAACAGCAAAAATTTTGTTAGAAGATGGAACTATAATTACCATTTGAAAAATTAAAATTCAACTCATTTCTCGAAAATGGCTGGACTGGAAAAATCATATTTCACTTCAATATCGTTAGCGTGAGTTATCAAGGTGTACACGTGTTTGGCATCGATCTTCGAATTTCGCTACTCAGTGTGAGAAAGAGTGAAAATTAATTCATAAAAATTAGGTTCCGTGAATATTTAATATTTTCTAATCCTATTGAGTGAAAAAAAATTTTGGAAAATTCCAAGATCAACTCGTGAATTCTTCCAAGATATATTGGATTCACATTCAATCAGAAGAATTAAAAATCTGAAAAATCAATTTAAACGTGGTAAACTGACCAGATGTCTCAAGAAACAGATAAGCGCTGATAGCGAGAAATAGAACATGAGTTCCACGCCTGGCAATCAGATAAGTCCTTGTCATGATACTATACAAGACGTCCAGATGATTGACAACACACAAAATATTCTCTCCCCATCGGGAAACATGATTGGATTTGATCAAACTGGTCAAGCAGTTTATGAAGAACCCTCAAAAACCCACCCATGGCAAACAGTCAATAATAATAAAAGAAAAAGAGTTCGACGGCAATCTTCACAAGAAAGCTCAGAGTCAGCGATTGAAACAAACAATCGATTTCAACCACTCCGTAATGATGATAGCGGAAATGTTTTACCCGATGAGAATGGACTAGGCAGAAACAACAATCAGAGAGAAGTAATTCACAAACCACCACCTATATACATTTACGGCGTGACAAACTACAAGGAAATGATTGCGAGCTTAACAGCAGCCACCCCCGCTGAATCATGTTATCAGAGCCATGGCAAATAACATTATGAAAGTCAACCCATCCAACTCTGAAACATACCGAAAATTGAAACACCATCTAAGATCTGAACAAATCATACATCATACCTACCAACTGAAGGAGGAGAGAGCTTATAGAGTGGTTATACGAGGCTTGCACCATTCAATACCTATCTCAGAAATTAAAGAGGAAATCAAAAAAAAAGGCTTTAAAGTGAGAATATCAGTAATGTCAAACACAGAGTAAGCAAAGAATCACTCGCACTTCACTTTATCGAGTTGGAACCACAACATAAGAACAGGGAAATATACAGTTTACAATTTCTTGGACGAAGTAGAATCAAAGTAGAGCCACCAAGATTCAAGAAGGACATAATCCAATGCACGAGATGTCAAGACTATGGACATAGCAAAACTTATTGCAGAAAGCCCTACAACTGCGTGAAATGCGGACAAGACCATGATAGCAAGATTTGCAGAAAGCAAAAAAATACACCAGCTACGTGCGCACTTTGCCAAGGAGAACATCCTGCTAATTATAAAGGATGTACAGTGTACCGCGATCTAATAAATATCCGATTTAAGAACCAAGGAAACAAAACTGCTAAACGAAACCAAGAAACAAACAATTTTCCACAAGCCCAAATGACCCCTCAACAACCACAAGCAACATATCCCACCACAAATACGAAAACTTACGCACAAGCCCTAAACAACGAATCAGATGGCATTCAAAAATTATCAGATAAACTAACTGAATTCCTTGGTGAATTCAAAAATCTATTCACCCAGCTACTCAATCAAAACAGCATGATACTAAGCATGCTCTCTACAGTCATCAATAAGCTATCGAACTAACCTCACTACGAATTGCTGCGTGGAACGCAAATGGGCTAAAAAATCATATCCTGGAAATCGAATATTTTCTAAAAGTAAACAAAATTGACATCTTACTGATCTCAGAAAGCCACGCAACCCATCAAACTGATATCAAAATACCATTATACTACATATACCATGCAAACCATCCCGATGGGACAGCTCATGCAGGATCAGCAGTCATAATAAAAAACAGTATTAAGCACTACGTACAACAAGTAACAACCTTATATCACTGATAAAATCCAGGCAACTATACTCAACTTGGAAACACGTAATCTGAGTGTAGCAGCGGTATATAGTCCTCCACGTCATACTATATCAACAGAAGAATACAACGAATTTATACTCACCCTAGGACCTCGCTTCATAACTGCAGGTGATTGGAATGCGAAGCATACTGCATTTGGATCTAGATTAATCACTCCCAAGGGACGAGCTCTATACAGAACTATACAAGATAATAACCTCAATATTCTATCTACTGGAAAACCCACTTACTGGCCGTCTGATTAAAATAAAATCCCCGATCTGCTTGATTATGCAATAACTAAAGGTATTGGTGATGTATATAACAAAATAGAATCTAGTTACGATCTGTCATCAGACCATAGTCCCATCATAATAACTATCAGCACTCATCCAATCCACAAGATGTCAATACCAAAATTGTGCAATACAGGGACTAATTGGGAACTTTTTCTGAAAACTCTAGAGGAAAATCTATTATTGAATCATCGAATAAAAAATGATAATGGAATAGAAGAAGTTGTCAAATACCTCACGGATTCTATTCAACATGCATCCTGGATAGCTACATCCGAAAGAAGCGGAAGAGAATCAGAAATTCAAAATATACCTACCACTACACATCAGGCAACTGATTAGCGAAAAACGAAACGTAAGAAGATTATGGCAAAGAAATAGAAACCCATCTGACAAAAGGAATCTCAACAGATTAACACATGAAATCACAACCACTATACAAGTGATAAAGAATAACAGTTTCCACAACTACATAACACAGCTATCCCCCGATGATCATTCCTTACGGAAAGCTACTAAGAAATTCAAACAACCAATAGTAAACAACTCACCAATAAGAAAATCTGATGGAACCTGGGCCCGCTCCAACTCTGACAAATCCACAGTATTTGCTCAATATCTTGCTGATGTGTATAATCCTACCCAGCAGATAGGTAACAATGACAATGAAATCAAGGACTTTCTGAATGCTCCGAACCAATTATCACCCCCAATGAAATCCTTCACTCCGAAAGAAGTATACCAAGAAATAAAAAAGTTGAATTCGCGTAAGGCACCTGGACACGATCTAATAGTAGGAGACATACTGAAAAACCTGCCACGTAAAGCCATTGTACGTCTCACTACTATATTCAACAGAATCTTGGAGAGGCTATTATCCAATACAGTGGAAGCTCGCACAAGTGATTATGGTACTCACACCTGGTAAACCTCCAACAGAATGTGAATCCTACCGCCCAATAAGTCTGCTACCAATCATGTCGAAAGTATTTGAGAGGCTCCTTCTCCAAAGATTAGAAGAAACAATATCCCTGAAAGAATATATACCGGATCATCAGTTTGGATTCCGAAGTAAACATGCAACAATTCAGCAATGCCACAGACTTGTCAATAAAATCAAAACTTGCCTTGAAAAAAGTGAATATTGCACCTCGGTTTTTCTTGATGTTAAACAAGCTTTTGACAGAGTTTGGCATGAGGGGCTCTTGTTCAAACTGAAAGAGCTACTACCTGATCGCTACTACATAGTGCTGAAATCCTACTTGAGTGAACGCTATCTGCAGGTGAAAGTAGAGGATACTTTGTCATATTATAAGGCCATAAAATCTGGTGTCCCCCAAGGTAGTGTACTCGCACCATTCCTCTACTTGATATTCACCTCAGATATTCCACAAACAGATGAATCCATCATGGCAACATTTGCAGATGATACAGCCATATTAACCTCACATACAGACCCAATATTATCATCGATTAAATTACAAGAACAACTAAATTCACAATCTGAGTGGTTTCAAAATTGGAAAATTGAAGTCAACACCCAAAAATCGGCTCAGGTAACGTTCACCAATAAAAAAAAAGCAGACCTCCACAAGTAATGCTGCATAATGCACCTATACCAGTCAAAACTGAAATCAAGTACCTCGGACTCTACCTGGACGAAAAACTAACATGGAAAACTCATATAAAAATGAAAAGACGACAGCTTGACATGAAAATAAAGAAAATGTACTGGTTACTAAACAAAAAATCGAAACTGTCCATCGAAAATAAGACCATTATCTATAAATGCATCCTCAAACCAGTGTGGACGTACGGTTGTTCCAAAGCGTCAAACATAAGAATACTAGAATCATTTCAAACAAAAACACTCCGTATGATAGCTGGAGCACCTTGGTATGTAACCAACCAAACCATACAAAATGATCTGAGAATACCATCAATAAAAGATACCATCAAACCAAAAGTCAAGAGATACAAAAAAGAACAATAAATCATGAAAATATGCTCATAACTAACCTTTTTACCCAACCCCTGATAGAGAAGAGATTGAAAAGAATCTGGCCAGAAGACCTTATTGATGAATAATTGTGCGGAGAACCATATGGATGGTACCCGACTCAAGTCAATTAATATCATTTCATTTACTAAATACTCTTTGTGAAGTAGATTGTAAATATGCAATAAACAGTTACAAAAAAAAATATTTCATTTAATTACCCTTAAAAAAGTTCCTGTAGAATGTAACAACGGATTTCGAATACGAGATCAACCAAGTGAGTTATTCAGCATTATTGAAATTTACGATTTCTCAATTTTCATTCATAACTCAAAATCTATCAAGGATAGGACGGATCTGTTTCCATATTCAGATGAGTCAGGATAAAAGAGCCCGAAAATGTGTTATCGGTTTTTTTCTAGCTGCTATGATTCAAGAGATTGCTTCGGTAGACAACGAATTTTGCGGACCTTGTACGCAACTAAGAGATAAATAATCTGAGGTATTAATTCGCTTCATAGAGATGATGTAATTTCAATTGAAATATGAAAAAAATTGAAATTTTGATTCTTGAAAATTTATATATTCGAAAAATCTCGAGATCCCAAAATGAAAAGTTCATTTGTACTCACTGAGTGACGAATAATCTAGGTATCATTCATTTCGATCATAGAGCGGGAGTTTTTTTCAGTTGAAATATGAGAAAAATCGATTTTTTGTACAACTGTCAAAAAAACTTGACTTTTCTTCATCACTATGGATGCGTAAAATATTACTTTTTTTCACCGTTAAAAAAAGTCTTTTTTTCACCGTTAAAAAAAGTCTTTTTTTCACTGCTGATAACTAAAATTAGAACAACTTAAAAATAATGAATATTTTAATTAGGTACAACTAATTTCACAAAATTATGATTGTATCTGTACCTTATGAAGTAAATTAGTTTCGTCATCAGCATCTCTGAGAAATTTATTGATCCTTTACACTTTAGATTACTTTCCTCGGTATCCAACGCTTTTGTTCTTAATAAGCGGGACCAATTTTGAAAAATTCCTTATATCAATATTTTCCTTGACATTCGATGTTTTTTTTTAACATTGAGCTCCATAACTTGGAAGGTTTAAAAATGTTTTATTTTTCCTCGAAATAGCATGTGAGCACATTTTCAGAAACCTTTTTTACGTTGTTCTTGTTGCGCCATTCTCGAAATTGGTTATATGTTCTCTCATATTATTAGCTTTGATTTGGCTGGTAACATATAAAATACAATTATATTTGCTTCTTCAGCCATATCTGCGGGGGTATCACTACCACTATCATGTTCAACATTCATCTTCTTTAAAATAATTCGAAATTGAAACAACTACGAGCAAATACTGTCAAAGATTCAAACAATTTCAACAAACTGTTTCTATAGTTACGACACAGAAAGATCACTGGATTCATTTAAATATTGTACTGAAAGCATTATCTTCAATGATTATACGTATTTCAGACGATGTAAATTCACATTCTCAGTTGTACAAAAAATGTTGTTTGTATTTCGTGCGTATAAAATTCGTGTTTTCATGGCACATTCGAGTGAATTTTTGGCCTCGACCTGCGGTCTCGGCCAAAATTGACACTCTCATGTGCCATGAAAAAAACACTCATTTTACGCACTTAATACAAAAATAACTATTTTTTGTTCGACAATCGAAATATGTATCTTCAACCGTAATGGAAAAATCGAAGTTAACTTATTTGCAGCCCGGAGACATCTGCATTCTTCATCGAAATGCTGACAAAAATTAATGTTTGTTAGATGGTAAAAAAAATCGAAATAGCTTCAACCGTAGTGCAAAAATCGAAATTCTGGTGATAGTAAATGCTGGAGAATGCTGCAAAAAAACCGTTGGTTGAATTTTCCACTCCAACTCATTTTCAGCACGGAGACAACGGCATTTTCTATCAAAACACTGACAAAAATTAATGCTTGCTGAATAATGATAGATGCTGAACAAAATTAAAATATAGTCGACCGTAAGGAAAAATTTGAAAGATGATTAGGTAGATAGAAGTGCGAAAGTCATCGTTTGAATTTTTCGTGCTGGTTAGTCACATATTGAATGGATTAAGTTTTTCTTGTACTAGTTTTTTCTGTTTTTTCCAGAATAGGATTGCATTATTTCTTGATTTCAATGAAAAATTTGAAAGTTAATGTGAAATTTTTCCTCAGAAGAGCATAACTGAGCATCAAATGTGGATTTCTGAAAAAATTCACGCTATTGAATTCATATTTGTCCCCAAAACGGTTGAATACTGGACACGATGCCATCTGGAATGCGTATACTGGACAAAACATAAGGGGTTTTCGGAAACTTAATCGATCACTATCTCGGTTGAATTTTGACAGCAAATGAACTGTTTATCTGTCAATATTCAGCCTGGGTTAGTGATCGAGTAAGTTTCCGAAAACCTCTTTACTTTCTAGAAGGTGTGATTGAAATAATCTCGGAGGAAACAAAGATTCTGTGGGTCATTTTGTGGCTTTCGCAAAGAAATTGCGTGGTAAATGGGAAAAATACGATGATCTGAAGAAAAAAGGTGAACGTCGTATAAATGAAGATAATTATGTTTCAACAACCCTCTTGATTTATTCTGTGAGAAAATGATAATTTGCTTCTCCTCTTATTACTTTACTCACTTCATAGTTATTGTTATTATTCATTTTATCTCCATTGAATACATTTTTCATAAAGAAGATTTTCAACTCAATCATTCTGAATTTTTTTTCTCGAAAAGTGTAAAGTTTTTTCAAGTAGTCCTCCTAAGTTTGAATACATCATCATTCCTCCAAAAATTCGTTATAAATGGCAATTTTTCTGTACCGTAGTAGTACATTGTTTATATTTTACTCGATAGCTATCTTAGTAAATATTGGTGGTGCAAAAACATTTGAATGGGCAAATTTGTTGTATTTTTTATGGGCATTCAGAGATTAGTTCTAGAAAAGCATAATAAACATAACAATTTCATGTGAATTGTTATTTTTAAAATGGTACACCCATTATTTTATTCTCCTAATCGGTAGAGTTCCTTCTTCTGGTTTCAAATATATCTATATACTTTATTGAGGTAATTATTGAAGGTTTTTTTCCATGGTCTCCTTACAGTTCCGATTTAATCCCATTGGACACTTTTTTAAATGGATATTTGAAATCTAAAGTGTTGTGGCTAGTCCACGAAATATTGAAGACATTAAATCAATCCAGAAATTCTAAGAAAAACCCTGAAGAAAAAGATATCGACTGTGTGCAGAAGTAGAGAGGGATCATTTTGAACACTAAATTCAACTTTCATTATAAAATAAATGAAATGAGTGTCAAAATTTTATTATCCACGGCTCTTTTGATACGAAGAATTCGTATCGTTGTCATGTGGCGTTCCATATTTGAACTCTAAAGTGTATATGACCAGTGCACGAAATATTGAAGACATTAAATCAATCCAGAAATTCTGAGGAAAACCCTGAAAAACAATACCGACTGTGTGCAGAAGTAGAGGGGTTCATTTTGAACACTAATTTCAACTCATTAATAAATAAATAAAATGAGTTTCAGTTTTTTTATTATCCGTGGTTCCTTTTTACGAAAAATTCGTATCGTGGCGTTCCATAACTGCCTTACAGACGATAATATATTTTTTTTTATACGCATCTCTCGGGAAAAGACTGAGCTTATAGCGCCCTTTCAAGCGCCCCGAGATGAATTTAGAAGAAATCGGTTTGTGCGTGTCTTAAACTACTGTAAGTTGTAACCAGGGGGGAATTTATCTTGAGGTAGGGTATTCCATAGCCTTGCAGTTCGGTAAAGAAAAGCCTTCTGATACACCGATGTCCTAGCTGTAGAAAGATGCACTGCAAACTGAGCCCCTGGTGGAATGGCAATGGCAGCAGAACACCTTCCGTGATAGTATCTGTAAAAAAGGCATAAGTCTCCAACCTTCCTATGGTGATCGAGACTATGAAGATTGGCAGTTAACGTTGGATCATCTATTAGGCGCACTGCTCTTTTTTGAATGGAATCAAGTAGGAGTAACGAGTGCTTAGGAGCTGAACCCCAAGCATGAGAGCAATATTCCATAGCTGGACGCACTTGAGCCTTGTAAAGTAATAAAAGCTGCTTTGGAGTGAACAATTTCCTCGGACGAAATAGATAGCTAAGCTTCTGTGCAGCTGACTTGGCAACTGAGCAGACGTGCTCATGCCAGGTTGCATTTGGACTGATATTGACCCCTAGAAGCTTAAGTCCATCAGTTGGTTTTATTGTTTTATTGTCCATTATTAGTTGGGGTGCGACTGTCGATGCTTTTCTTGTGAGCACAGTAGCCTGGGTCTTAGAGGCATTTAATTCAACGAGATTGTCAGAACCCCATTGTAGAATAACTTCTAGATCTTTGCTGATTGTCACAGCTTGAACGATTCTTTGGGAACTGGATGTTGACGCTGATACAGGCTTCTTTTTTGTCGTGGACGCTATAAGAGTGCTGTCATCTGCAAAGCTTAAAATCTGATTCTTTTTTTGGTATTGGCGGAACTCTAGCAACCTTCCAGATGTTTGGGAAAGTTTTCTGCTCGTAGGACAGCTTAAACAGCCGACAAAACAGAGGTGCGAGCTCGGGTGCGCAGTTTTTCAGAACAATATCTGGTATTCCATCGGGTCCTGTTGATTTTCTGCTGTTCAGCTGTTTCAGGATTCGGCAGATGCTCTTTGTACGGAATTCAACTTCTGGCATCGAAGCCCGAACCTTGGGAATATTGGGGGGTTCTTTCTGGCCTGCTTCTAGAGTATAATTTTTAGCAAATATAGCTGCAAAAAGGTCAGCCTTTTCTTTGGAGCTAGTTGCCAGAGCACCGTCGTCTTTAAGAAGTGGTGGAAAAGTCGAATGGCAAAAATTATTGCTAATCACCTTAGCGAGTGACCAAAGGGGCGCGAACCACTTGGGCAATCTAAAAGCTTTTTTGTTACTCTGTTGTTAAATGCTTGTTTTGCGGCTTGAATAGTTAGATCGCAGTTGTTCCTATCAAGTATATACGCTGCCCTCTTCTCGTCTGTCGGGTTTGAGCACCATTCGCGGAAGGCTTTATTTTTATTGACGCAGGCTCGCTTACAATCTTTGTTAAACCATGGTATTGCAGATGGAGGTTTCTTGGTGTTGTGTGGGTTGTAAAGTTCCATACCCAAAAGAATCACCTCAGTGACAGCCTCTGCACACTGGCTGACATCTTCAATATTGAAGCAGGTGGCGTGCCATGGATATTCCGCGTAAAACTCTCTCAGTTCAACCCACTTGGCCTTGTCCTAGTGCCAAACTACGCGACGAGTTTTTGGCTGCACGAGTTTTTCGGCAGTCAAAGAACATGAGACGGATATTAGAACGTGGTCTGAGTTACCGAGAGGGCCGTTTGAAGTGATAACATAGCTGTCAGGTTCTGAAGTCAGGTACAAGTCAGGCGTATTTCTGAAATCCATAGGATTAGTGGGAACTCTTCGGCTTGTCTTCCAGCTTCGTCAGTTTTGTTTGAGTGAGCTAGCCAATTTGAATTATGGACATTAAAATCGCCAAGTATTACGATCTCTGAAGATGGATAGTTGACCTGGATCCAGTCGACCTTATCTGACAAGTACTGAAACAATTGGCTGGGTCGTTCACTATTTGGTGAGCGATGCAGGGCGCATATGAATATTGTTTTGTTGTGGACAATGGTCCTAAGCCACATTGCATCCACTTCTTCTATTTCCAAAGATTCTTCACGTGGACAAGCAACGTCTGCTCGAATGTATACACAAACCCCTCCTTTGAATCTAAACTTGGAATGCAAATCGTACCCAGGACATAAAAGGTATGTGGAGTCGGATTTTGGACTGATTTGAGTTTCAGATAATGCAAGGATATGGGGTTTAATTGATTGCAAATGTTGATGGACGCAACTAACATTAATATTATTATGTCCTATTCCCCTTATGTTGCAAAACTCTATAAGTAGTTGCCTGGTGGTATTGTCTTTATTGATGTTGTCACAGTAGGTGTTTGCGGCCTCAGTTGTAGTTGATTTTCCATGTTGTATCTCCGGGATAGTCCCCCCCGGAGATCCGACTGGGAGACGAGTTTACTTCCGGAATATTTTACCCCAGAAGACGACATCATGATTTTTACTTGTATTTGAAAAGCCACCTATTTCTCTCTTTAAAGAGGTCGTCACTTCCTACTCTTGGGAACCGGCCCACCAGTCAAGCTCGGAAACATGCACTGATAATGGCATTATTAAGGAGCTAATACGACTGATGTGGTGGTATTTCACCGGGCGACAGGTGAGTAGGAACCTGCCTTCCACCTTCCATCTAGGTATATGTTTAGAAAACTTTAAGGGATAACCTCAATGGAGTTTTTAATTTTTCAAACAGAAAAAAAAGCTCTACCGAATATTAAAATGGAATACAGATTGTGTTATTTAAAAAATAACAGTTGTAAAAAAAATTGGGTTTATGTTGCTTTTATGCGTTTTCTAGTACTGAATCCTGAGTGCCCACAAAAAATACTACTCAAAGAATTTTTCTCTGTCTCAAGTCAACTCATAAAAGCAGCAGTTGTTCATCAACTTTTCATCATAGTCGAAGATATATCAACTTGTTTTCAGTATTCAGCAGTTTCAGCTAGCATTTCGATGAAGAATGCCCTGTCGTGGAAGATATTTCGACATTTTCTGCATCATTCTGCAGCATTTACTTCTGTAAGAACTTCGATGAAAAGTGCAATTGCTTTTGGGCTGCACAATAGTTGGCCCGGAAAATGCAAACGTTGATTTTTCCACTACAGTTGAAGATATTTCGATTTTTTTTTCAGAATCTCTCAGCATCTAGCTATCATTAAACTTTGTAAGCATTTCGATGAAAAATGCTGATGTGTCCGGGCTGCACAAAAGTTAGCCCAGAATTTTCAATCGTCGATTTTTCCACTACGGTTGAAGATATTTCGATCTTATCTTCAGCATCTCTCAGCTTCTAGCTAGCATTAAACTTTGTAAGCATTTCAATGAAAATGTCGAGGTGTCCGGGCTGCACATAAGTTGGCCCGGAAAATTCAATCGTCGATTTTTCCACTACGGTTGAAGATATTTCGATTTCTTCTTCAGCATCTGTCAGCATCTAGCTAGCATTAAACTTCGTAAGCAATTTGAAGAAAAATGCTGATGAGTCCAGGCTGCACATAAGTTAGCCCAGAATTTTCAATCATCGATTTTTCCACAACGGTGGAAGATAATTCGATTTTTTCTTCAGCATCTTTCAGCATCTATTAGCTAGCATTTATCGTGGAAATTTTTTCTCCATAAGTGCCGGAACTTCCGGGCCAACTTGACGGACCTCTTCTTGATGACCATGATATTGTACCGCAAAATGGAGTTATTATTATTATTATCATTAGTACCCGTGAAAGCACTAGAAATACTTTTGTGCTCATAAGCACTAGATTGAGCGGGTGCTAAATGCTTGGTGCTTCGAGATGCTCCCGAGCCTATCCAAGTGCTCCTGAGCCTCTCAAAGTGCTCCCAAGCACCTCAGTGTATGGGACAATGCGAGGATTTTCCACGCTTGTGCCTAGGGGTCCAAGTGTCTGTATTTTTCGAATTTAGGGCGGGAATGGTCCCGATCAAATCGATTGAACTCACTGATGAAGAATTCGTGGTCAATGAAACTACCGGTGGCCGTCTGGCCTCGAACACGATAACTCTCGAATGGTGGTTGTATGGACTAGCGTTTCTTATTCTAATTCCTTCAGATTTTCGTATTGTACCATCTAGCGGAATTCAGGCCTCGGCAGAACTTATCCAACACCCTTAAGGTTCTGAAATTTTGAGAGTTGAGAGGATCGAAATCTGGATGCCGCTATTGAGTTTGTTAATGGGCCAAATCTGATCACTACTTTTACTAGTTTTATTGACATTTTAAATTTTTTATTATTTTATCTATATTTCCGAAACACATCCGTTCATTTCGAGATTTGGTATTTTGAAGGATAATAATGACGCGCCAGCTTTTGCAAAATTGTCAAGATCCGGTCATTAAAAATTCAAGACAAAATATTAAGTCTAGCCGTGTAAACGGTTAATCTAATTTCTATAAAAAATTCAAAAACAGTGCTTCCCTGGATACATTCGATAAATACCTTCTGTTTTCATTCAAGAAAACGAAATAATTTCTTGATATCAACCCTGATATTTGAGTGGTTAAATCGTCTAAGTGTAGTTATTATTTTTGTCGAATGAGTTTTAAATCCAACCTTATTTTGTTTAACCCGACTTTCTGGAAATTTCCATCCACGTTTAATACTTATACGTGGTTTTTCAAAATGTGCGTTTCGTCCACTATTTTGAGTATTTTGAAAGGTAAATTCTGAAATATAATGTTCCTCTAATTGACCTTTTATTGATTTGATGATTTTGATCATGGTATATCTTTCTGGAACCAAATTTTTAAGTTGAAAACTCAATTTTCAACCTGTTATAACTCAAAATCATTCTTTGTCATCTTGATTAATAATTACTTTATCTTTCACATCTGAAATTCCATCTATAATGACAGTCTTCAATTGATACGAACAATAATTTACGAAATTTTTTCTCTGTTAATGTCTTTTTTTTTTACAGAAAACAATTCAATTCAAATCAATCGAATTCGAAGTACTACCTCGCCTATACGTGTTTCGCTGTAGATCCCAATCACCTGTAATTAATAACTGGTTATCTGTGTTCTGCATTGATATTGTGTGTTGAATGATACAGTTTATGTGTTTCCTCAGGTAGGATAATATAATTTTCCAACTCGCTTTGGTAAATACATGTATTAATTCTTCATTAAGTATTTGTTTACATCACTAAGCCCACTCACTAAGAAGGAAGAATGCGCAGTTAAGTCTCTGCACGTTTGCTGTAACGTAAACGTGTGCATTCATATTTCCCACAACCATACACTTTTGCGTGTTGGGTTGGATGTGTGACAAGCGTGAGATGACGTCGAAAAAAGATCTGATGTTAATGGCAGTGGCGTGTGTGTTGTTATTTAGGAAAAAATGTCCAAGGTATAAATATCGAACCCGACACTGTGTTGCTAAACATATGAAACGTGCAGAGACTTGTTGCCCATACACGGTCGTTTTTGGTCATTCTTCCACGTACGGTGAAGAATGCACACGCCACACGACGGAGATAATTGCGCATTCCAAATTTACGCCATACACACACTGTTTTAACTGTACCTCGTACAACGCGCATTCTAGTCTTCGCGCTTCCCTCTTAGTGAGTGGGCCCTTTAAGGTCGATATTGGCGTTTCCCACCCGCGCAGAAATTTGTTGATCTTGGCGTTCTTGCCCCCCCTTCGTGACCCCCACATTTCACAATCTTATTCTTCACATATATTATTTCATTCTCGCAGCTCTCACTGCGCCGTGGCAATCACGTGGACCGCACTGGATCATAACATTAAAATTCAGCAGACCGATAATCGTAGCGAATTATTTCGCGGCCTGATCACCATTTCCTATCATTCCGTGGTCTTCCCTCTCTGTGAAAGTCTCTTGTAACGGCCCACAAGAGTGAAAAGTTTATTTACCTTTCCTTTCCTATTTGAACTAATATTTTTCTGCTAATAATGCCCTCGTACTGCTTTAAATGCTCAAAAAATGTCACCGAATCTGATAAAAATGTGTTACAATGCTCTTCCTGTCGCATACTCTATCATGCTTCGTGTGTCGATATATCGCCTGTTGACTCAGAGTTTATAAAGGAGTCGAAGGGTAAGTGGAACTGTCCGCCGTGCCTGAGTAACAAACGATTGCTACGCAGTAACTCGCAATCTGATCAGCCTGTAACACTCGAACATTTTCTCTTCTTATGAGTAAAATGAATTCACTATCTGAGGACATAAAATCAATAAAATCCGATCAGTCTCTAATTTTGTCCGAGCTACGTGAATACAAAACAACTCTCGATGAACACACCTCGCAATTAAGTAGCCATACCTCCATTATTGATGAGTTCAAAGTAAGTTGTCATATGTCGAGTCATCACAGAAAGCTGTGGTTTCGAGAGTGGATGAGATGACGAACGACATAGTACAAATTAAATCTACTCTATCCGCTGCTCCCGAAAGGCCGCCATCTCAATGTTTTCTAGATTCCGCTGAGATCTTCGAGCGAGTCAAACGTTCTTATAACATTTTGCTCAAAAATGTACCTGAATCTGACCCAGAGGAGTGTGACACCGACGTGGCCGTTAAAATACTGAAATGCATTGATGGCTCTATACAAAACGCGATTGTCAAGGTTTCCCGGATTGGAAAACGTAATCCATCCCACCCGCGTCTGCTAAAGGTTTCTTTTTCGAATATAGGAATTGTGGGAACGTTGTTGAGGAACAAGAAGAAGCTAATCAATTCTAAAGATTTAAGCGCATACAAGTTTTTGCTGACAAGACTCCAACCCAGTTAGCAACTCTGAGTCAACTCCGCCTTGAGCTGAAGGACCGCGAGAAGTCCGGAGAAGAGGACTTGACAATAAAGTACGTTAAGGGGGAGCCAACGATTGTATCCCAGACTCCAAAAAATTGAGTGGCAGAATGCACGAATGGAGCTTTGTCTATACGAACATCCAATCTCTCCATTCGGAATATAATGAAACTCTCCTTTGTTAAAATACATAATCCATCGCTCATTTTTATTACCGAATCTTGGTTGCACACTGACATTTCTGATTCCTTGGTCCACATTCCGAATTACCATATATTTAGGTCGGACAGTGTCACTACAAAAGGCCATGGTAGTGTTTGTGTGTACATTCGACTTGACATTTCGGATAAATCTACTATCGTGTCTAATCAGATTGTGGCACCGGGTATAGATAATATTTTTCTCCAAGTCCTTTTGTAATTGTAAATTTGTATTCGGCTGCGTTTACCGCCCAAGAGCTTGCAGTGGTGAAGGAGCTCTTTATCGCTATATATAATTATGTGATTCTACGTTGAACACATTTCAAATCAATTATTTAGCCGTTCAACTGCTTGTCTTGTTTTTGCTGATTATGCACAGCCTAGGCCTACGTGCCGGCGCTTAGCTTAGATAGGAACAGAGAGGTTTTTGATCTTGTTGAGCACAGTTCCTAAATAAATTGTCTGTTTTAAAAAGTGTATTTCTCCACAAAACACAAAACTGGTGACGAGGATGGGATTCTCAAACTGATTCTAGAAGCAGGTGAATTTCAATTCTTCATTGAGAGATCCAACACACCGTGGAAGAGATTGGACCTTCCTCACAGAGTCAAGAAAAGGGACAACCGAAGTACCGACCCGAGATTTTCCAATCCACCAAGAAGTACCAACAAGCAGCTCAAGTAGAATTAGCAACTCTGCTCCTGCCTGGAACAGACAAATTCAAGGTATTTGTGACAAGTAATCCTTCTCTCCGTTTTCCTAAGTTTCCGACAAAACTGATTCACATTTATTTTAATTTTAAGAAGTTTGAATCGATTTTCAAAATTGATCCCCCAAACGATTTAGAACATTTAATTAATTCTGTAGCAAGATTAGAATTCAAGAGTGCAAAATGCCGGATTTAACTCTACCAAAAGAATTTGGTGCATTATTGCCGAAGTTTAATGGGGATAAGACTAAATTGAATTCATTTTTAAATGCATGTGACTCATACGTAACCCAATTTTCAAGCGAAGAAGCTATAGTAAAAACCTATTGTCTGAATGTAATTAAAAGCAAATTAATTGGTAACGCAGAAGCAGAATTCCAGACTTCAGATGTTACGAATAATTGGTTGAGCATTAAGACCTTTTTAATTGATAAGTTCGGAGATCACGCAAATTTAGACGTCCTAAATAATCAATTACAATTTTTAAGAAACGATCACAAGATGATATCCTTTCTTTTATTGAACAAATCAAACATTTGAAAATACGTTTGAATTACAGAATCGATGCTGATAATATGAACGCACAAATGAAATTGCTTCATAAAGAGTTGGTAAACGATTTAGCGAAAAATGTACTAATCAGTAATTGCCCCATGGAATTACAAACATCATTGTTAACCACCGAAAATCTTAATTTTGACAGAGCTACTCAAGTTGTAGAAAATTATGTGTCACAAAAATCTCAATTAGACATGATGAGAAGCTGGAAAATACCTTCCTCAAATTCAAACATTCCTACATCTTTCAATCAAACACCGTTCAGACCTATTTACAATAAGCCGACTAAAACTCAATCACCTCCTACACCACACACCGCTTATCATAATTCAACAAATGTATTTAGACCTAACCCAAGTTATAGTCCGCAACATACGAGTAAACCAATTCCCATGTCAGTTTCGACTCACAACCATCAAGCTCAAAAACGACCAGCTACAAGTAGCATAAGTAGACCAAACAAGTTTTTTACCACTAGACCCCCAAATTTCTTTTCGAATGATAATCGACAACCTAATTTCGTATCTGAAGAATTAACTAATGTGGATAATATTCCCTCGGAAGATTTTCACAAGGATGAAAAAATTGCGAATTTTTTGCGAAAGCAGCCTGCAAACACCATTGACTTGAATAATTTGAAAGATAAAATTTCAAAAAGCTGCCTTCCTTATATCGAGCTAGAATACCCAAAATGCAAATTGTTAATCGACAGTGGTTGTACCATTTGCTTGATTGATCCGAAAATAGCTTATGATACTATACCCCATCAGATTTACACAGAATCTACAGATCTTATAACAGCACATGGTCATGATATAAGTCAAGAAAAAGTTTCATTTCCTTTGGTTTCATTTGGCTTGAATAAACATCATCCATTTGTACTGTATAAATTCCACACTCAATACGAAGGTATAGAAGGATTCGAATTTCTTCAAAAGAACAATTTCACCATAGACCTCAATAAAAAACTTCTGATCGGAGAAAATTGTCAAATTCCAATTCATTTTCAGACTGTAATCCCTAGAAGACTGAGTTATCCAATAATAATAGATCATCTACCAAAAACCATTCAGAATCAATTAATCAAAATTTTCAATGTAACAGAAAAAGCATTTCCCCTACCAGGTCAATCTTTGAGTTTTTCATCCAGGATAAAACATAATATTCGCACACGAGACGAAATTCCCGTGCACGCCAAAATTTATCGATATCCCGAGAAACATAAAGCAGAAATTTCACGTCAAGTCAACGAATTATTGAATAAAGGTATCATACGACACAGCATTTCCCCGTGGCCCTTCCCAGTTGTGATGGTGAAGAAAAAACTAGACAATTCCGGTGAAGAAAAATGGACAATGGCAGTCGACTATAGATCGTTGAACGAAAAAACAGTCGATGACAAATATCCGTTACCACAGATTGATGCTATATTAGATAAACTCAAAAATGCCAACTATTTTTCGATTCTCGACCTAACCTCTGCATTTCACCAGATAGAATTGGATGAATCTAGTATCGAAAAAACTGCGTTCACTGTCGAGGACGGTCATTACGAGTTTTTGAGAATGCCGTTCGGTCTTAAAAACGCCCCGGCTTCTTTTCAACGATTAATGAATCACGGTTTTCGCAAATACATAGGTAAATGTTGTTACGTTCACATTGACGATATTTTTATTTTTTCAGAAACCGTGGAATTTCACTTGGCAGATGTTCATTCTATTTTAGAAACCTTACAACAACAAAACTTGAAAATTCAACTACATAAATCTGAATTCTTTGAAGAAGAAATCGAATTTTTAGGTCATGTCATTTCTTCAAATGGAATTAAACCTAATCCGAACAGAATCTAAAGTATAAAGAAATTTCCGATCCCTAAGAATTCCAAAGAAATTAAATCATACCTAGGCATGTTGGGCTATTACCGTAAGTTTATTCCAGATTTCGCCAAAGTCACAAAACCAATGACAAAATATTTGAAAAAAAATTGTAAAGTCGATGTTTCTGATCATGAGTATAAAGAAGCCTTTTCGATTTCAAAAAATCTGTTAATCAATCATCCAATATTAAAATATCCGGATTTCGATATAAACCATTCAACTTGACAACGGATGCTTCGAATTACGCCCTAGGTGCTATATTGAGTCAAGGTCAGGACCAATGTCGGATTTGCCCATTGCTTTCGCAAGTCGGACGTTAAACGAAGCCGAAATACGATACTCCACTATCGAGAAAGAACTGTTGGCCATCGTGTGGGCTACCGCGCATTTCCGGCCTTATCTCTACGGAAAAAAATCTTTATTTACACCGATCATAAACCGCTCATGGTTGAATTCGTTGAAAGAACCGAATTCCAGGTTGATGAGGTGGAAATTGAAATTGGAAGAGTTCAACTACGAAATAAAATACAAGAACGGTAGTTGTAATAATGCTGATGCTTTATCTCGTAAGATTGAACGCTATAGATGACGATAACGCATCACTCGATTATAATTTAGACGAAAACAAAATAATACTTCATATTCTGAAGATTCAGATGTCGATCCTGAAACTAATGATTCACATACTGTTCATAGCAATCAAGAAAATCCGATTTTGGAAATTCCATTTACGGAAAGCGCTCTAAATAAACATGTCTATCACAAAAATAGAATCAAACAAAGAAAGTAATATTTTTTTTCATTTCCTTCATAGCCGATCTTGCTAAATATTTGCTTTTTCTTTATAATATCAGTTTGATACCCGAACTTATTCAAAAACAAATTTATTAGTCATGAGAAAAAGTGACAGACCCTACGTAAGTCCCTAATACTGTAAAAAGTACTGTTTCTTACAATGGAATTAAATTCAATAATATTATTTCTCAAAGTATTCGTATGAAAAGAGGACTCTTGAATGTTGGTGGCAAAATTTCAAAACATCTTTTTGGAACTTTAGATTCAGACGATGAGGTTTTTTATAATACAGTAGAATCCGTTTATTATGACGCCGGCTATAGTGACCAACCGCTTAATATGACGCAATTGCAGTGTTAAGTTTTTTTCATATAAAACTCCTTGTAACATTGTTCGGATTTAATGACTTCGCTTATAATGACATGTCGGTTTTTATGACCTAATTCGAAGAATTTTTTCGGTTATAGTGACGGCTCGATCGTTTTCGCCTTAGACAAAGGTTTGTCTAAGGTTTTCGCTAACCAATTCATCCCTTTTATAGGACGTTGGATACGTGATGTACCTAGGTACGCGTACCGACATGTTCGTTTTATTTTTCAGTCTAGTTGATACCGTTGATAGTGTTGCCGAAATGACATCGCAACGTCGTAAAGCATTCACTATTGAGGAGAAAGGTGCAATTTCAGCCAAACTAGAAAATGGAAAATCCAACTCAGCTCTCGCAAAAGAATTTGGTCACGGTCACTCGACAATTTCAATGATTTAAGAAAACAAGGACCGAATTAAGGAATCATTCAATTCAAATGTTTTAAAACAAAAAAGCTTCCGAAATCACAACCTGATAACATTGACCAAACGTTATTGCAATGGTTGAAAATCACAAGAAACAAAGAAAAACCTATCAGCGGCCCTATGCTACAAGAAAAGGCCAATATTTTCGCCTCTGGTTTTGGCAACCCAAACTGTAATTGCTCTGCTAGCTGGATTAGTCAATTCAAACCTCCTAGAAAAAATACCATCTATTTTGCTGAAACTCTGCTTTATATGACGTCCGGTTAATATGACGTCTTTACAATTCCCTTCAATGTCATTATAAACGGATTTCACTGTAGTTATTTCAATTCTATCAAAAATAACGAAAATATCATTTTGGCGAATCAAAAAAAAAAATCCTGAAAGTAGAGCAGCTCAATTTTCTTGTGAATAAAACAATGCAATTAGAAGAATCTAATAATATCATCGTAGATTTGAATCTGATTATTTTGCATTCTCATGAACTGTCTATTCATTTGAATGAGATAGAAAATGCATTAAGTTTTGCAAGATTGCGTTTATTGCACGAAGACATAATACCCCTTCAAAATTTCAATAAAATAGTAAAAAAACAGAATTTGCTTCCTTTAAAAAATCTTACTGATTATTATTCTATTTGTGGGAGTAAAGTAATTGCTAAAGACACATAGTTATATTTGTTATAACTATTCCGATTTTTCAAAATTTAAGTTATAAAGTATTCCATCTCCATAATTTTCCTTATCAAAATACTACCATTCCAAACCTTCCACTTACTTGATCACAAAAGAGGACAAAGTTTTATGGAATTCATCCAGAATCTTGCCTTGAAGATATTTTACAGACATTAACAGAAAGTTGCTCCAGAACAAATCACGACACCAAACCAGACCTTATCCCTATAGAGGAGTGTTCAATTTTATCGATGCAAAATCCAATGGTTTTGAAGAATGCGACAATGGTCGTGTACGACACTCAATCCCTTCATCCAGCTGGCTACGATCAAACTGCATTGTTTCCAATGGTTTCAAGTAAATCTACCCGCTACAAACATACGAAGAATTCTCCTCAAAAACTCATACATTTGGAAGAAGAATGGAAGACGATAAGAAACATCAGTTTTCTACACCCTGTGGAGTTTCCCACCTGGAAGAACTCAATTCATGGACCAACCAAAATACTTATTTCAGTGCTTTAATTTTTTCATTCTTTTTATTTGTGTTATCGCAATAACCATTTTCTTATGCTGTAAAAAGAAATACCATTTGTACTCCTGTTAAAGAAGATAGCAAACATTCTGAAAATCGGGAGGAATTTGTGATTCTACGTTGAACACATTTCAAATCAATTATTTTGGGATATAAAAACGTTAATAGAAAGTCTATATAAAGTTTATTCAGTAACACAGTGATTATTGTATGATATTGTAAGCGAATGATAAAATGAACAATACGTAAAAAGCGTTATAACTAGTACAAAGACAAGACGTTCACCGGTCGATGGCTTGGGACGAACTAACTAAGCAGCTGCTGACCGCGCCCTTAATTTATCATCGCATCGTAGAGGGAGAAAGCCAAAACATCGCGCCAAAATGAAACCATAGAAGAGGTGGATTGGAGACCATAGAACCACATTTGTTGTATTCCAACACCCGTCCTCAACAAATGGGGTGTCAATGAGGATGCACCATCAGTCCGCAGTCCTCAGCCATTCTCTGCAGCTTAATTCTATCCAAAGGCTTTGTCAACATGTCTGCTATATTTTTGTTTGTGGGACAGTACTGTAATTCTACTAGATTTTTCTTTTTTAAATCCTTAATAAAATTAAATTTTGTGTCTATATGCTTTGTCCTGTGGCCAAATTTATTATTTTCGATAATTTTCAGACAACTCTGATTATCTTCATAGACACGAAATTTATTATGAGAGATCTCAAAATCACCTAGTAATCTATTTATCCACATACCTTCTTGAACTGCATCTGCTAGGGCATGGTATTCCGCCTCAGTTGATGATAGGGAAACTGAAGCTTGTTTGCGACAACCCCAGCTAATTGTAGAGTTCCATAGCTTGAAAACATACCCGCTGTTGGATTTTCTATCTACCTTCGTACTTGCCCAATCTGCGTCCGAGTATCCTACCAAATTGTTCCCTTCAGTGTTGTGGCCACCAAGTAAAAGTTCATAGTTTATAGTTCCTTTTAAGTATCTGCATATTCTCTTTACCTCGGTCCAGTCCATTTCTGTAGGACATTTGTTGAACTGGCTCATAATTGAGACGCTAGCTGTTATATCTGGTCTGGTGTTGACAGATAAATACAACAATGCTCCAATTAGTTGTTGGTATTTTTCATTGTTCTGCATCAACGGAGTTTCTTCCCTGTGTTTTTGATATCCTGTATCTAGAGGAATGTTGGATGGTTTGGCTTCTTGCAACCCAAACCTGGTCAAAATATTCCTGATATAGTCAGATTGATTCATACAGAAATATCCTTCACTATTTTTCCTGATGTTTATTCCCAAATATTTCCTTATTTTTCCAAGATCAGTTAATTCGAAATTTGTCTTCAAGTAGACAGCAACTTTGTCGACGTTTTCTTCCTTTTCTGCTGCAATCAGAAAATCGTCAACGTGTACAATCAAGTAAACTGTATCATCTGTCATCTTTTTGGTGAACAAACATTGATCCTTTTACTCTGGCTGAAATTATAATCCCTTAAAACATATCTTAACTTTTCATACCATATGTTTGCAGCTTGCTTCAAACCATATATCCCCCTCTCAAGCTTGCAAACATAATTTTCTTTTCCTGCCACTGCATATCCTTCAGGTTGCTGCATGTAGATTTCTTCCTGCAAGTTCCCATTAAGAAATGCTGATTTTACATCAAAGTGTTTGATGGTTAAATTTTTTCTTCCAGCCACTGTAAGTAAAACCTTCAATGTTGTTTGTCGAACAACTGGTGCGAATACCTCATCATAGTCTGTGCCAAACTTTTGTGAGAAACCACGAGCTACAAGTCTTGCCTTGTATCGTTCGACTTCTCCTTTCGAATTCCTTTTTGTTTTATATACCCATTTACAGCTAACTATGTTTGCACCTTTTGGGGCCTCAACAATGGTCCATGTTTTGTTATGTTCCAGAGAACATAACTCTTCATCCATTGCCTTTATCCATTCTTCCTTATCAGGTCTGTTAAGTGCCTGTTTCCTTGTTCTTGGGTCCTCTTTTATTTATCTTCTTCAGCTAGACTTGATACATCAAGATAACGACTTGGAGGTACACCTCGATTCTTTCTCGTTGACCTTCTGCATTCTGGTTCGTCCTGAAGTTGGTCCTGCGCAGGTTCATCACTTGTATCCCTTTCTGTTGTCACTTCTTTAACAGAAGCGTCTATCTGTGGAAAATCAATTTCAACTAGATTATTGTCAATTTCTTCATCAGTGTTATTATACTTATCAAGAAACACAACATCTCGACTAATTTTTATTTTTCCTGTCGCCTTATTCAAAAGTTTGTATGCTTTAGAATGTTCTGAATATCCTAAAAAAATATATTTTTCAGCTTTAACATCTAGTTTTCGTCGTAATTCCTGTGGGACATGGACATAAACCTCGCAGCCAAAAATATGAAAATAACTTACATCAGGTTTTTTGAATGCCAAATTTCGTAAGGTGTCTTTTCCCGTGTTCTGGTGGGCAATCTATTTTGCAAAAAATTTGCTGTATTAACAGCCTCTGCCCAAAATTTCTCTCTAACTTTGCGTCTAATAGCATGCACCTTGCCATTTCTATTAATATCTATTTTTTCTTTCAGCCACGCCATTTGCTGTGGTGAGTAGGGAGCTGTGTATTGAATTTTTATTCCTTGACTTTTTAGGTAATTTATAAGATCTGAATTTACATATTCCCGTCCTCGATCTGACCTGATGCATTTTGGAACTTTTTTATGCTGTGTTTTCATTTCTTCGATGAAATCTTTAAGATACTTTCCGGCATCGCTTTTTTGTTTTAAAAAGTACAAAAACGTATATCTTGAATAATCATCAATGATTGTCATCACATACCTTTTTCCAGCAGGTGATTCTGTCTGCATAGGTCCACAAACATCTGTGTGTATTAGGTCAAGTATAGCTTGAGTCTTCGTCTCGCTTTCCGTGGGAAATGGTTTTCTTGCCATCTTTCCTTCCAGGCAGTGTTCGCAGATGCTTTCTAGTCCACAGTCCCGAATTTTTAATCCTGAAACAAGATCTTTTTTAATTAACCCTTTATTGACTTGGTGTCCCTGTGGCCGAAACGCCTGTGCCAGATGTGGTAGCAGTTTTCACCATGCTTCTCAGAGTCCATGGCTGCTTTAGCTCTTTCTGTAACTGTGTCCACCCTGTACAGATCCTCCTGTCTATTACCTGTATATGCTTTTGCTAAAATTCTATCATCTTTCCTGATGTTGCATACATTCTCCTTAAAATCTACTTTATAGCCATTTATAGCGAGTTTCTTTACTGATAATAGACTAGATTTGAGGGATGGTGCATACAGAACATCTTTCAAAAGTATCTCACTCACCTGATCATCAACAAAGCATTTAATGAGTATTGATCCTTTACCTTCCATCCTACAAATCTTATCTTCTTCTGCCAACTGTATGCATCCTTTCTGCGTTTCATCTAGGTAGTGAAACAATTCTTTTGAACCTGTCATGTGACTTGTGGCACCTGAGTCTACAAACCATCCATTTGAACACTTTACAGAATCCTTACAATACTTGCTTAGAAGTAATTCTTCTGTCGCTTCTGTTGCTACACTGACTCGTTCTTTTTCTTTATTCTTCTGATTGTTCTTCCACTTCTTATAAGCAAAACACTCTTTTTTCTGGTGTCCTGGCTTCTTGCAGAAAAAACATGCTGTATCTTTTTTTTGATGATCCTTTTCTTTGAACTGCACTGTTTTCAGAACTGCTTCACTGTTCCCTGCTGTATTTTCTTTTCTTCGACTGTATTCATCAATAACTCGGCTTTTCACAGCATCAAGTGTAAAATTTTCATTTTTCTGATCTCCTAGAGAAGTAATAAGTGAGTTATATGATTCTGGCAAACTTGTAAGAAGTAACGTTGCTTTAAACTTGTCTTTCAATTCTTCTCCTAATGCATTAAGTTTATTGAAAAGGGTAAGTACCTGTATGATGTGATCTTCAACGTTATCTCCTTCTTGCAGACGAAGATTAAACAATTTTCTGTATAATATATAATACCTGCATATGTTGACTTTTGATGATATTCCCTGAGTTTGTCCCAATATTCCCTTGCAGTTTTACAATCTTGTATATGTAAAAACTGACTGTCTTCAATGAGAACCTATTGATGATCTTGCTAAATCATCCTTATCTTGCCATGCCTGCTCCTTATCTCTTCATTTGTCTTAAATATGGGTTTTTCCTTACTTACAACTTCCCAGACTTTTTCCCTTATGAGAAGCAGTTCCATTTTCTTACTCCATATTCCGTAGTTATCCGTATTCAACTTCTGTATGGAAGAACGATACATTTCACCCATGTTTTCTGATACACTTAAACACGAAAAGTTCTATACTGCTTGGTAACTTTTTGTTCTCTCGAAACTGTTCATTCACTCACGAAAATAGTCACACAAGGAGAGAGAGAGAGAGCCCATAACCTTTTGGGATATAAAAACGTTAATAGAAAGTCTATATAAAGTTTATTCAGTAACACAGTGATTATTGTATGATATTGTAAGCGAATGATAAAATGAACAATACGTAAAAAGCGTTATAACTAGTACAAAGACAAGACGTTCACCGGTCGATGGCTTGGGACGAACTAACTAAGGCTGCTGACCGCGCCCTTAATTTATCATCGCATCGTAGAGGGAGAAAGCCAAAACATCGCGCCAAAATGAAACCATAGAAGAGGGTGGATTGGAGACCATAGAACCACATTTGTTGTATTCCAACAAATTATTTAGCCGTTCAACTGCATTGTCTTGTTTTTGCTGATTATGCACCGCCTTGAGCTGAAGGACCGCGAGAAGTCCGGAGAAGAGGACTTGACAATAAAGTACGTTAAGGGGGAGCCAACGATTGTATCCCAGACTCCAAAAAATTGAGTGGCAGAATGCACGAATGGAGCTTTGTCTATACGAACATCCAACTCTCCATTCGGAATAAATGAACTACTCTCCTTTGTTAAAATACATAATCCATCGCTCATTTTTATTACCGATCTTGTTGGTCCCACACTGACATTTCTGATTCCTTGGTCCACATTCCGAATTACCATATATTTAGGTCGGAATTACCATATATTTAGTAGGCCATGGTAGTGTTTGTGTGTACATTCGACTTGACATTTCGGATAAATCTACTATCGTGTCTAATCAGATTGTGGCACCGGGTATAGATAATATTTTTCTCCAAGTCACCTTTTGTAATTGTAAATTTGTATTCGGCTGCGTTTACCGCCCAAGAGCTTGCAGTGGTGAAGGAGCTCTTTATCGCTATATATAATTATGTGATTCTACGTTGAACACATTTCAAATCAATTATTTAGCCGTTCAACTGCATTGTCTTGTTTTTGCTGATTATGCACAGCCGAGGCCTACGTGCCGGCGCTTAGCTTAGATAGAAACAGAGAGGTTTTTGATCTTGTTGAGCACAGTTCCTAAATAAAATTGTCTGTTTTAAAAAAGTGTATTTCTCCACAAAACACAAAACTATATCTGATCTATCGCTCTCATCAAGTAGTGTTCTCATAGTTGGTGATTTCAATTTACCCCACTTATCCTGGCCTCACATATCTGGACAACAAGCTGGGTCATTAACTGCAATTTCACTGAGATGTTTCTCCACTCCAATTTCTTCCAACTGGTTGACAAGCCGACAAGATACCGCTCAGGCCAAACTCCATCTTTACTCGATTTAGTGATGGTAAATGATCGCGATCTTCTAACTGATATTGAATATCTTCCACCGTTTGGGAAATGTGACCATGTAACACTTCGATCTTCTATCCAGTTTCATTCTCAAATGCCTAAAGCAACTCAAAGAAAATATGTACATGTTACTGATGAAGTTGCTCTCAATAAAGATCTAGCTGCTCTGGACTGGAATCATCTCCTGCGGGATTTGGATATTGACGAGATGTGGAATAAATTTGTCGATGTTCTCAATGAGTATGTTTCATCCAATTCTGTTCGTAGAGAATTTATCAGTAACCCGTCTAAACCATGGATCACTCGAAATATTTTCAATATGATTCGTCGGAAGAGGAGCCTCTGGAGGAGGTATCTGGCTGGTCGTAAACAGGAAGATTATGTAGTCCACCGTGAGTACTCCAATATGCTTTCTAAGTCCATTAAAGACGCTAAGAAACAACACGAGCTCAATATTGCATCGTCTAAGGACCCAAAAAGATTTCATAAGTATGTTCGAACTTTTTTTGATACGAAAGTCTCCGTACCTGTCATAAATAATTCTTCGGGTAATATTTGCCAGAGTCATCTAGAAAGTGCTGAGGTTTTTGCAGATTCGTTTTTCAACGCTTTCACAATCGAACCATCTGGAGCCTTGCCTAGGGTTGCATCAGCAAGGCCATCTGTTTCACTTAGCAGTATTTCTTTCCCTGTTGATGTTGTCGAGGAGAAACTCAGAGGTCTCTGTAGCAATTCTACCCCTGGTTTGGATGGGCTGACTACAAGACTTCTGAAATCTTGCGCTCCCTCCCTTTCCACCCCATTGAGTATTATTTATACACATTCCCTCGAATCGAGGAAAGTACCCACAGCTTGAAAAAAAGCAAAAATAACACCAATTTTCAAGAAGGGTGACAAGCTTTCTGCTAGTAATTATCGCCCTATTAGCCTAACATTAGTTGCCTCCAAGGTGTGTGAGAGAATAGTTGTTGACCAGCTGCATAATTTTCTTCTTACTAACAACATTTTGCCGTCATGCCAGCATGGGTTTTTACCGGGGAGATCAGTGTTGACATCCTCGATGAAATGTGTCGATGACTGGAGTAAGTCTGTCGATTCTGGTATACCAGTCGATATAATCTATCTTGATTTCTCTAGGGCCTTCGACAGGGTACCACTTCGTCGTCTCGCTCACAAACTTGAACACTTTGGTGTGGCTGGTGATTTGTTGCATTGGATTGTATCTTTTCTTGGCGGCAGAGAATTTCAGGTCCGTGTTCATGATCAGTTGTCCTCTCCAGATCTATCAATAGTGGTGTGCCGCAGGGATCTGTCCTGGGTCCTCTGCTATTTCTCTTGTATGTTTCTGATTTGCCTTCTCTTCTAGCTTCCATCTGCTCCCAATATGCTGACGATTTTAAATTGTATGCCAATCCTTTCTACATCATCGCCTCCTACAGAGAGATCTGGAGACGATTTCTGGGTGGTGTACTGAGTGGCTGCTCCCCTTGAACATTGATAAATGTGTAGTCTTGCATGTCGGCAAAAATAATCCAAGACATAGCTATGTTTTGGAAAATACTGTTCTAAAAACAACAGACAGCCATAACGACTTGGGAGTGATAGTGACGGAGGATTTATCGTGGTCCAAGCATGTTGAGTATGTGGTATCAAAGGCCAGACGATCTACCTACTCGATGAGCAAGGCTTTTCATGGATGCCACCCCGAGGTTTGTGCGAGGATCTTTTCAGCCTACATTAGACCAATTATGGAGTTTTCCGGTCCAGTATGGAACTCCTATCTAATTCGAGATATCGAAGCACTTGAGAGGGTGCAGAGATGGGCTACAAGGATCCCATATGGTCGGTCTATGTATTAGATAGTAGTAATTAAGGTTGGCTACCCTGCAGATTTGTATGTTTGGTTGCCTACTCTTGACTTGTCAGGGGATGACTGTCAAAAATAGATGTCATTATGTAACGCAGTATGAACTAAACCATGTTAGAGACATGTCGTATTTTCTGAATAAATTACTATTACTGAAAATCTAGTTATTGTAGTAACATAATACAGTCTAGACCCACCTATGAAGAACGACTCAAACTTCTCCACCTACCATCCTTTGCTGAACGTCGCTTGAGAGGAGATCTAATAATTACATATAGGGCCACGCATCAAATGCTCTACGGAATCGATCACATCAACACCTTTTTCCTCAATTTGAATCATCTACGTGGTCATGAAGCTTCTGAAGCAAAATTTTAGAACAACTGCTAGACAGCAGTTTTTGCCAAATCGAGTGTTCGACGTCTAGAACAATCTACCAGCGGATGTTGTTGCGGCCCCTTCTGTGAACTCGTTCAAATCAAGATACGATGAATGGTGTGCTCGGCGGTGATTGCGTTACTTTAAGTGCTTGTGGTGTATTACTTTACTTTGTTTTTTTTTATTCTGATGTACTTCAATTTAATTTTTTCTTTTCATTTCTGAGCTTTATAGGTTCCTGAACCTCAGCTCTTATTTCATTTAATAATAATAATAATAATTTGTAAGAAAGTTTGTAGGTCATGATGGACACCAGGAACAACCATGGAGGGAAACTTTGCAAAACCAACTACCACGACGTCAACCGAGAGATCCAGGACCAAGCAACGAAGGACGAACAACCCAGGACCCAGGAGAAGAAGAACACCGAAGACCTCAGAGCTCAATCCCCCTGATACTTGCTATCCGGGATGAGTGAATGTTCCCCTTAGTAGGGAGTGTGATAGCCGATCGCTAGGGGGTGTGAAAAATCACACCTCTTCTACGCTAATAGGCTCAAGTCGATAATAATTTTGTTCGTCCTTATTCCGGCTCATAATATGCTGGCTAGACTATGTAGACTATAACGGCAAGATACCTGTGGACATTACCGGCACTTTTCCATAAGCACACTCTGGCCGGCATTAGGCCCAATGCCTGTTGGCCAATATTACATCATATTTTATATGATGGCCGTGTGAAGGCTAAATAGTGGGTGGCGTCACACCAGCAGGGCACCTTCAAGAATTTTTAAAATTTTAATTCCATCGTTTTGCTTCGTTTTGCTCGTCACTCAGTTTATTTTGCTCACCTATGTATATTGAGCTATTGACAATTGAAAGTGCCCTGCTGGTGTAACCGCCTTCAACGGATCTTGCCGATAATGGTGTCATTCGAAATTTCTCATTTTGTTTCGTTTTGCTCACCAATCTGTTCATTTTGCTCATTTATACTTTGAAAGATTTTTGAAAATAAATATTTTTTGTCCCGCCCTAGCATCTGCGTTTAGCTCTCGTTTTGCTCTTTCCAAAACTGAAATCAGTTTTTCTCTACGATTTTTCGTTACTGAGATATAGACAATTTAAAGTGCCCTGCTGGTGTAAGGTCACACCAGTAGGGGCACCCCAAACGGATCTTGCTGATATTAGTGTCATTCGAAAGGTCCCGTTTTGTTCCGTTTTGGTCAGCAATCTGTTCATTTTGCTCACTTATACTTTGAAACATTTTTGAAAAAAAAATTGTGTTCCGCCCAAGCAAGTGAGGTATCTTCGTTTTGCTCCCGTTTAGCTCTTTCCAAAACTGAAATCAGTTTTTCTGTACGATCTTTCGTTGCCGAGATATAGACAATTCAAAGTGACCTGCTGGTTTAACGTTACACCAGCAGGGGGCACCGCAAACGGATCTTGCCTACAGTGACTCTAACTGTTAGCGTCACTGTAATCTTGCCTATATTAAAAAGAAAAAAAGAATAATAATAATAAAATTAAGTTGTATTTCTATTCCGATAGCTTAGTTACTTATGTATGATTTAAAATGAATTTGTAGATATTAATTAGGATTAGCCCCGTTCGTTTCGCAAAGAATAAATAAAGAATAAATAAATAAAAAATATGACATCTCAGTTTCGTACCTTTGCATGGTAACTTCTCCTTTCCCCTGTATTTTACGATAAAAACCTTATGTGATAGTTACCTACTTGTGTCTTCAGTATATAAATATATCGTGAGTGCAGCTTTTTCGACTCTGTAATATTTTTATTATTTTTCAGGTATTTGGGATGTTACTAGCCGTGACGTATCTTGTAGATGGAATCCATTCATTCAGATCCAATCCTCCAATCCCGTTCTCAATATGACATCAGATAGCGAGAAAAAAGAATTGACTAAAATTTTTGTCCGTCACACACTTTCTACATAACAGTTTGTTCAAAATTTAAGTCTACTTGGTGATAAAAAACAATGTGTTCAAGAATTCGATATGAAAAATGTATTGAGTGTAACATGAATTTTCATTCACACATAAACAAAACTCCTATACGTTAATCATTATTATAAACAGCACTCCTTGAAAGTACCTGATTCTTCTCTGAACAGAATTAGAAGAGTTTGTGAATACATATTGTCGGTTCAAATTGTTTTCATGAGTTCATGGGGTTACCGGATATACAGGGTCCTGCAATAGTACGTTAGGCATCCATAGCTTCCAAACCCTACGTTTTGGAAATTTAGTTGAAATACATTGCCTTTGTACAGGGTGAGACTGCTTTTGTTATAGGAAGCTCCATTTTTTGTGCTCATCAACAGTTGAAACCATAGAAAATATTGAGACTCAGATGAAAATAGGTTTTTGATCATTTTGTATACTCATATTGATACAAACCATACAATGTTATATATTTTTGAGATCAGAAGAAATTAAGCTTTCAGAAAATCGCACAAAAATCTAGTATTCCCATTCAAAAAACATAACTTTGGGTCAAAGCTTCGTAATTATAAATGGTGCAAAAAAGACGAGCACGCTACTGTATTCTACGTAAAAAAGTGCCTGTATAATGTTTTAATTTCAGAGCTCTTTCATCAGTATTAGCGGAGATATGAATTTTTTCCAATTTTCGCTTATAATTCGAAAACAAAAGAAGGTAGCCGAAAATGAATACTACTCTTGTTAGTTTCTCAGAAAAAGAGATCGAGAAGTGGGTATCAGATTTTGTCTATCTCCTCTGGTTTAAAAGTTGTAGAGCTAAAACATCGAAATATGCCCACCCTGTACTTTCAATTCTGCATCTCAGGAAACTATTTTCTAATATACATGGTGTACCCGAATAAAATTATTCAACAAATAAATCACATTTTAAATGGTACACCCTTATATTTTGGCATATTTTCAATGCTCATCAATACCTTTATCATAACGCATAATATCAAGGATATTTTTCCAACAATATGGATCTAATTCAGAAAAAAACTAAAGAATGTCAACTAAACAGTGGTTCGGTAAAAGCCCTCTAGCGATTTTCACAAGCGACAGAAACATGAATTTGATCAGAATTTTTTTTACCTTAAGAATTGAAGATTGAATACTTTACATTGTCTCCTAAGTGACTTTGGGATTATTTTCACCCATGTGTCCAGCAGACAAGAAAATGACATTTCAACCGAAAATTTTAGGAATACCTAATGAAATCAATATCGATCGAAATATTGTTTTTCAGAGCACAAAATTATTTTCGAATACAATAAATTGAGATGAATTTTGGTAAAAATGAAATGGTTGATATATGATTTTCATGTTGGGGCAGTGCTACAGAAACTGTTTATTAGCCAGAAGATCCTATGCTGTCGATTATCCCGAAAGAAGACATACACCCCAGTAAACACAGATTTTCCAGCGATATCGGCGAGGGCTTACAATCCATGTGAACTCCTATTGCGACATCATATGGATGTCACAAATATAACCAGAATAAGATATTTGCATTGCGACTCCCCGGCGAGATAGCCGAAAGGTTACAATCAGATATCTATGCGAACTACTATTGCGACATCTTATAGATGTATAGATGTCACAAATATAACCAAAATATTCGCATTGTGACCTTTTATAGAGATCGCAACGGGACAAGAATAAGATATTCACATTCGTATAGAAGTCACATCGAGAGCTCTTTACTTGTGAAAATTGCAGGCTGAACCAAATTAAGAAATAAGCTATTAAACTTCCGTATAAGTTAAGTGTTTCGATTCGGTAGCCTGTAGTGAGAAGAAGTTTTTTGAGAATTGATATTATCATTATGTTGAGAGTTTATTAGGATTTCTCGGTCGAAGGATCAGTGATACACTTCTATATTACCCAAGCTTTCGGTAATTTTTATTACCTTTCTCAAGGATCTACAAATAAATATACTGTTATAAGGGACTAAAGTGACAAAATTTTGTATCTCAGTGAGAGTGAGATTACAAAAAAAATTTTTTTACTACTACTAGGATAAAAATCACACCATATGTATGTATAATAATTTTGTCACTTTAGTCCCTTATAACAGTATATTTATTTGTAGATCCTTGAGAAAGGTAATAAAAATTACCGAAAGCTTGGGTAATATAGAAGTGTATCACTGATCCTTCGACCGAGAAATCCCAATAAACTCTCAATTTAATAACAATTACGGTCGATAAATAATTTTCATATTATCATTATGTTTAAATATACTCAATGGTAGTATGATTCGTTTCGATATTCTCTATTCAGTTTATATGTTTTTGCAACACATTCACTTCCGATTTGAAAGAGAATGAAAATTTCACAAAAAAAAGTTTTTCTGGAAATGGAGTATTCGATACGGAAATTCAATAACACAGAATAAGAAAATGAGTAAAATTTTTCTAATGAAATTCATTTTCTTTTCCTATACAACCGTAAGTTAATATTCCGATATATATGAAATTTGGCATTAAAAAGGAAGAAAATGAGGACCACATTCGTGCTAAATCCCTTGTAAAATGAAGAATACTCTCATCCTATATCACCCATGAAGGTACTCTACATATTTTAAATAGAGACTAAAGTAGTAAATACTGTCATCTGTGTGCAAAAATGGAGTACCACCCATCGTTACACCTGCATATGTAGATATATCGCATAGTAGGTAAAAAATCAATTAATATTAAAAAATTTAAGGAAAGTCCTGAGTAGGAGCTTTCGAGCGCTCGTTCATTGATGGAGCAATAAGACTATCACCTCAAATTTTATATGGGACTTGAGATTGACACCAAATATATAATGACAGAATCTCAACACAATCGGAATAATATTCTGGAAATTATCCAATAAATGAAAATGTAAAAATTAAAAATTGAAGAAATTTAATTATATGTTTCTGATGGTGCGATCCTCTTGAAATCTTGCATGAACATTCAGTATATCAGTCTTCATTCAAAGAAAATTTCACTCGAATCGGATATCCTGTTATAGAAATATAAAGATTCTTCTTTTCAATATTCCAATTGAACTATCTATTCTTCTGTTAACATAATGACTGAATAATTCTGCATGAACATTCAGTATATCAATCTCCATTCACAAAATAAATTTCACTCGAATCGGATATCTTTTTATGGAAATACGACGTTTCTTCTTTTCAATATTTCAATTGAATTTTCTATGGTTTTGTGTACACTAAACTTTGCAAGAGGCTTAAAATGAGCTTCTTGCATGTGACCGCAACATTTAATTTCGATTGGTTTCGTTATGTCTGAGACATTGGGGAACAAAAATTTTGAATGAACATATTTTATGGAACACCCAGTACGATTTGGCTGATTAACTTACCGAGGCATATGGTAATCAAACTCGAACCATATCGTTTGAGGTCAATTTCGGTTCAAAATTAGAAAATTACATTTAGGCAAAACGATATAGCATTCGTTTAAGAAGAACAAGCGCACAAAACAGTACCTGTTATATTTCCATCCCAAACGAGTAATAATTCGTAAAAATTCCACTGAAGCAAGCCAATTGTGATGTCAACAGGACCTGTGGCTTGTAGTTGCGTATGTTTTTTTGAAAATGCATGCGCCTAACGAAATTCTTCTCGAGATAAAAAATAAATCGAAAAGGAAACTATAATAAACATCAGTATTGGTAAGTATTACTTATTTGCTTGACTCATACTGTTAGTAGGGCAATAATATTGTATAAATTATTATTGAAGTATTGATTTTTTGAGAGATATATTGAAATTTCTAACCTGGTTAATTTCATTTTCTAATTATGTGTACCTATTCATTTTTGAGCGCTCGAGTGCTATTTCGTTTTGCCAAAATAATTTTCGAATTAGGAGCTGAAAATGATCTCAAACGAAAGGGTTAGACGAATTCTTCATCAGGGAGACGAATTCGTGGTCAACTTCAATTCTGTCCGTTGGGCCGTCCGGCCGTCCGTTAGGACAATAACTTTCGAAAGGATTGTCCTAGAAATTTTCAGGATGATTTCGGTTAGGTTCGTTAACGGGTTCGCGTGTTCTATAATATATGGTAATCAAAAATTTTTGTTCCTCAATATCTCAGAGAATACGAAACCAATCGGAATGAAATGTTACGGCCAAATGCAAAATGCTGATTACAAGCCTCATGCGAAATTTTGTGGCCATAGTATGAACAGAACCATAGAAAATTCAATTAGAATATTTCCATGAAAAGATATCCGATTAGAGTGAAATTTTCTTTGTGCATGAAGATTGATATACTGAATGTTCATCCAAAATTTCGTAGCCATAGTTTTAACAGAACCACAAAAAATTCAATTGAAATATTGAAAAGAAAAAAGAGATTTTCATTACAGGATTTCTGGTTCTAGTGAAATTTTCTGTGAACGAAGATTGATATACTGAATCTTCATGCAAAATTTCAAGGGGATCGCATCATCAGAACCATAGAATTCAATTTTTGTAATTATTTATTTTTTACAAATTTCATTTTTTGAATAATTTTCAGAATATAGTTGGTGCTGAGATTCTACATTTATATATTTGGTATCAATCTCAAATCCCATTAAAATTTTGAGGTAATAGTCTTATTGCTCCACCAATGAACGAACGCTCAAAAGCTCCTGCTCAGGGCTTTTCTCAAATTTTTGTAGATGCATTGACACTAAAATGGAGTATGACAGAAAACGAATTTGAGGTGTTCTCCCAAGACTGTCAAGAGGAAGGACCAATATCGTGAATTGAATAAAATAAACATAAATTTGGAGATCGCTGAAGTTGTTTATTCACAACCCATTCGACCTACTTCGATACCAGGGGCATATTACGTGTCCATGAAGTTAGCACCCCCTTTTTTGAAAATAAACAATTTTTTGTTTGCATTCGTTAGTAAGTATTTGTAAGTCCAAAATTTTCGTTTGTAAGTCAAATATGTTGGTAGAAAAACACCGCATTCCGCTGGGTGCTAACTTCACGGGTATCCACTTTTCGAAATTTCTCGAAGAAAAAAATATAGTTGGGTGGTCCATCATTTGTAAGTGTTTGTAAGACAGAAATCATCGTTTGTAAGCCACCCTACAATGAGAAAATGACACCCCCAAAATGCGAAGTTAGCAACCACATGTTTGAAAATTTGACTTATGTTTTTTGCGAGTACGGACGCTTGTATGAAGTGCGGCTTTTTCTAAAAATTTACAACAATCAGTTTTTTAGATCTTCATTAGTTATCCCCGATATCTCAGAAAATTTTTTTATTGTTCGATTAACCGATCTGAATTTGGAACCCCAAGAAGATCCTGAATATTTCCTCATTCCTATTTTGGCTAAAAAAGTATGTTTCAAACTTCGTTGAGTGCTTAGTGCGTTTTTGGTCATAAATCTATTTTTTTATGTGAATATTTTGAATTTGATTAGAAGAACTTGTGTTATTTCAGGTAAGTTATGCAAAAATTATCTATAAAATTTTTAAATTATTAAATAGCAATCAAAATACTAGTATCCCGGGTTAGCAAAATTGCCATAACGGTTTGTGTTCCCCGTTCCATTTTTCGTGTTTATTTTTAGATATACTTCTATAACTTCTATAAAACAGAGAACTGATATGATGTGTTGATTGAGCATTTATGCAATCAGGAATTATATTTTTTTACCAAAAAATTCTTCTGGAAAACTTAAACATACAATTTCGCTATCATCCCTCCAACTCCAACTCTTGAAAAATATTATTTGTATGCTGAATTCGAGATTATTTTCAGACATGCCAACAAGAAAATTATCAGGAGCGCAGAATAAAGCACTACGTGCTCAAAAAACTCTGACAGCCAATACAAGCGACATATAGCTATTATTACAACTAGGGAAATATGAATACTATATTTCCCGAGGTTGTCCTTGTTACATCCCGAGGGCGAAGCCCGAGGGATGTATTAGGCAACCATGGGAAATGTATTCATATTTCCCGTGTTGTAATCAATAGTTTTTTTTCTGATCGATACAATATCGTTCTTGAAATGGAAAAATTAATATTATATTGTAAATTATTGATTCAATTGGATTTTTAACGTTGCTATGGGCTGTGTTTGTGAGAATCATGGTTGACTGGTTTTATTTTGACGTCTTGTCAGAAATAAAATCATTGAAACTCAAACGGCGAAAGCCCGTGAATTTTTGATTCCGGCCAAATCTAAAGCTGCTCATAGTAAAGAGTACGAAGGCTTTCGAGAGTGGAAAAGAAAAAGTTTGTTGGACGGTATCAGCGAAAATATTTTGCTAGCATATTTTGAAGATTTGGTATGTTGCTCTGATTCTTGTTCTTTTCAATGTATGATTAATTCATTCGATCTCCTGTTGCAGGAATATTCACCAAACACGTTATGGCCAAAACTATCTATGTTTGCTGCATTTGAAGGACGAAACGAATGTCAAATTATTCGAAGAAGTGGAAGTATTTGTTAAGAACAAAAATAAAGGATCCGTTCCCAAAAAAATCAGCAGTGTTGTCCCAGGAGCAGATCAAGAATTTTTGATAGAAGCACCAAATGACTTTTTTCTGATGTATAAGGTTGCATAATATACTATTTTGAGTAAAATATGACTTGACGTTTCATATTTCCCTTGGGACAATAAGACTTGACGTTTCATATTTCCCTTGGGATATATGAGTGTGTTATGACATATGGTAACTAAGGCGATATTGCTCATTATTGATTCGATCAGAAAAAAACAGAGTTTTTATCAAACCGAAGGGACCACAACTGTCAGTCCTACTACTCCTACTCATTTATGATTCAAGTTCTGCGGATAGAGGAAAATTCTTACTTCATCTTTGCTGCATTTTTAATATTAGAGATGAAAAATAATTTTTATTTTTGAATATACGCAGCTATTAACTATTCAAATATGAATATTTTATTTTGTTTTTTATTTTCATGTTATATATAAGTAGGTACCTATATATTATTTTGATCAAAATAAAAAAATATCTATAAAATCGTATATTATTTCAAAACTTCAACGAAAATAAATGACCCCAATAATGAACGAAAAAATACTATAAGAAAATTCAATGGCCAGTGGCAATAGTACCTAGTTACGGCCTGAGTGCAATACCCCTACCATTGTTTAAGGAGAAGTTCTCCTGAAACAATGCCCCTACTGTAAATACCAATTTAAATGCTTTCTTTCTGAATATAATTCAAACAAGACAACAAATAAATTTGAGAATGATGTATTCCAATGCTTAGAAATACGAAACCATTCAAAAATTATAATAATACTAGCGACCCTCCCCGGCTTCGCACGGTACGACATCACATTAGAAACTTCAAAAATAACAGTACTTCCCCACTATTTAATGGATGTTATCTAATATATAAATATAAGTGCCAATTTTCGTTGTGATTTAATAACTCAACAACGCCTTCATCGATTTGGCTAATTTTGGTCTTGAATTATTCATGGAAGTCTAGGGAAGAATTTTACGTATAGAAAATTCAAAGGAAATCTTGGAAAAGTGTAAAATCAACATTACAGGTTTTTCATTTTCAGTGCCATCTGTAGTCGTTTTCGAGTACTACGAATGCAAGGCAGTTTCCTATTTTTTCATACTCCATATAATCTTTGATTAAATTGTCATAGATGGCGAACCTGTAAAAACTATTAGAGATTTCAATTTTCAACGAATTGAAATATTAAAATTACCGACATTACACTTCAGTGTATCATCATCAAAATGGTACATTATTGTAATAACTAATCAAAGAAATCTGAAATATTTATTATTTGACCGTAATTTCAGAGTTCACAGAACACTAATATACAGAGTTCGTTCTTCATCACTTCTTTCAAAGGAACGTCTATGTTTCAATAAAAATTCGAGTACAGATGGCATAGAATTATATTATCAACATATTCGCCATCAAATCAAATATATTTTATGTTCTGTGATCAAATCCAAAAATTATGGAATAAAAACAAATATAAGCATTATATGGCAGAAGATATTTTAAATCGTATTCGTCATCATGCAAGAAATCCCGATTTGTTGATAACCTTGGAAATGTACAACGAAGCTTTGATAAGATATGTGTTCTACTATTGGAAATAAAGCATTAGAACAATTGGGTATGACCCCACCAAATCGTGAGATACATGATTTGTTTGATCGTGAATTGCAACGTGAGCAGTAGTTCAATTCTAATGATTAACGTTTATTTATACAATCGAATATAACCAAACTGAATATTCAAGAAAAACATGTATATGACACAATCATTCAAGCCGTTTCCAATAATGCAGGTGGATTACATTTCTTGGATGCACCTGGTGGTACAGGCAAAACTTTCGTTGTATCATATATTTTAGCGACTATTCGATCGAAACAGAAAACTGCATTGGCACTTGCATCTTCGGGAATTGCTGCTACATTATAAGAAGGTGGTCGGACCGCACACTCTGCATTGAAATTGCCATTGAATGTACAGGTGATTGAAACTCCAAATTGCAATATTTCGAGAAATTCTGCTATAGCAAAAGTTCTTCGATTAATGTCAATTATTTTATGGGATGAGTGCACAATTGCGAATAAAAATAAATTACTAGAAGCATTTAATCGAACAATGCAAGATTTACAGGGTAATCAACAGCTTTTAGGTGGTGCTCTGTATTGCTGTCAGGAGACTTTCGTCAAACATTGCCTGTCATTCCTCGATCAACTACTGTTGATGAAATAAATGCCTGTTTGAAGTCATCAGTTCTTTGGAGATATGTACGAAAATTGACACTGAATATTGATATGCGTTTTCAACTAAATAATGATGCAACTGCCTATGAGTTTTCAAAACAATTGTTAGAAATTGATGATGGCAAAATACAAATGGACAGTACCAACGGACTGCTCACCATATTACTGGTAAATCAAAAGGAGAAGTGTGTTTGATACCGCGTATCCCTATGATTCCAACGGATATGCCATTTGAATTCAAACGGTTACAATATCCCGTGCGTTTATCATTTGCGATGTCCATAAACAAGGCCCTAGGGCGAACACTTCACGTTTGTGGTGTGAATTTGAAGGAATCATGTTTTTCACATGGCCAACTTTATGTTGCCTGTTCCAGAGTCGGTACTCCCAATTGTTTATTTATTCATGCTGAAAATGGAAAAACAAAAAATATTGTTTATCCAATTGTTTTAGACTAACACCTACCATAGTGAGAGTACCCAATTCTTTTTAATTTTTTAGTTTTTACTCCTTGCAGTCTTCATCATTTAGAAGGCATTGGCAATTGGGAATCGGACATCGTCTTTAGAATGTTTTACCTCGAATGTATATAATATAGTTTTTACTCTTTGTCATAGTTGAGAAATAACATTTAATAGTGTATCTTTGTGTTTATTTCTGATAAATATAATATAAACATTTACATTATGTTTTTGTAGTGAGTTTTGATGAGCAGTTCCATACATTCGAAATTAGACTAAGTAAGAAATTTTTTTTTTGTTATATTTCTAAGTTTATTACTATGCCTTATACGTAGCGAAGCACGTACCGGGCAGCTAGTTATACATATAAACCTTCCTCTTGAATCACTCTATCTATAAAAAACGCATCAAAATCCGTTGCGTAGTTTCAAATTTAAGCATACAAAGGGACATAGGGGTGCAGGAAAGCGACTTTGTTTTATACTATGTAGTGATTAAGATCTTCTTGAACTTTCTTTGGATACTTGATAAATATTTCTGAAGAAAAACAATTAAACTCCAAAAGTGGAGATCAAAGAAAATTTCCTATGACAACAGATTAATTTAGACCAGTTAAAAAAACATAAACTATTAATCTGAAATTATAGCGAATTTCGAAGAAAACAATATCTATTTGAACGGATGGTTCGTTAAATTTCATGATACTGTGAATTATCATAAAATTTTAGGGTCCCTGATATATTCTGAAAAAGCTGGCCATGCGGAGGTCCCTAGGAGGTTGATAGGATATTCTCAAAAAGCTCACAATGCGGAGGTTGTTGGGAAGTTCTCATACTGTTTACAATGGGAGGTTTATGCCAATATCCCATAATTCCCATTGACCTCCACAATGTGAGCAGTTTGAGAATTTCCACAAGGGATATCTTCTAGAGCTACTGGGAATATCCCTGAGGCGGAAACTTGGAGGAGATAACAGAGCTCAAAGCAACCTCGCAAGGACATCACAAAAGGACTCACAATCTCCTGAAAATATATCCCTGGGATATCTCTGGAACTTCTTTGTGTTGACTGGGACATGAATGGAGCTTCCAAGTATAAAAAAGAAGAGAGGCTAAAATCGGCCACTATCAAAGACAAGGAGCTCGAGGTTTTACTATATGTAACTGAAAATCCACACACAAGCCAAAAGGAGTTTGGTGTAGTCGTAGGAATAAGTGAGCGTTCAGTTCGAAGAACCCTCAAAAAGAATACATAAGTATCATGCTTCCCACATTCAGATGCAGCAGGCGCTGACCGATAGCGATTTTGAAAACCGTCTGAATTTCTAGGCAAGTTTTCGAATCGAACAGAACCCTACATTTTTTCAATTTGTTTTTTTTTCAGTGATGAAGCAACATTCCACAATTCCAGAGCCGTCAATAGGCACAATTTTCATTTTTACTCTGTAGAAAATCAAAGAACGGAAATAGACAATCAACACAGGTGGTCATTGAATATCTGGGGAGCAATAATTGGCAATCATGTGGAAATTCAGATGGAGCTGCATATTTGAATTCGATTATTATTTTCAAATAATTTTTGGTTCATCAAGAAGTTGTGAAACATAGATAAATTGAAAATGAAAATAGTAATCCACGAAATGAAAACAATCTTCAATTCATAGGCTCACAAAACCTTCTAACATCTCAAAGAGTGAAGAGGAAGTAATCAGTGCTTTCAGCGTGCGATCTGTGATGATTGAACTTCTCATTTGACACTACTAGATGTCACTATCTGTAATTTGCTACTCGATATCTTCTTACAGTAGTCTTAAATGAAGAAGTTTTTCAATAGGATGTTGTCTCTGAGGGATATGGTACACTGACTAGGCCCAATGAGGCCGAAACCGGTCTGTCTCTTCCCTCATTGACGACATATGGAATAATCATCGCAGTCCGCCTGAAGAAGGTTCTGTGAGCCTATAAATTGAAGATTGTATTCATTTCGATGATTACTATTTTCAATTTATCTATGTTTCAAAATTTGTTAGGTTAGCCTCCTTAAAGACAAAGAACATTCAGAACATTCTTCCTGGAATATTAGCAGTGTTAGCTACGGAAATACGAAATGAAATATGGTTTAAGCGTAATGGAGCACCAGCTCATTATTCTCGTACTATGAGGGATATACTGGACCAACAATTTCCAAACAGATGGATTGGTAGGGGCAGACCGACAAGATGGCCTGCTAGATCACTGTATCTCACCAAAAAAGGTTTTTTTTGTGGGGATACATAAAGTGAATCGTGTACGATGAACTTCCAACAACAGCTTCAAATATGCGAGAGAGGATTGTGACTGCTTTCTGAAGCATTACTCCGGCCTTGCTGATGGGGATTAGTGGGTCATTCAACAATCAATTCGTCGGAACGAGACGTTGACGATATACTCGAGAATATCGGATAGAATTATTACAATTTCCAGAAATCTACTCTAAAAATATCACGAACCTATATGTTCGTCGAACGAGTGATCCCGAGAATTGACACCCCGATCGCTTTGTGGTCGAGAGAAGGCGGACTACACTTTGAACATCTCTTGGCATTTACACAATTTTTCTTGGCCTTTTTCAACTCCTGTTTGTTTTTATATCCAATATTTTAATAAAACTTTCCGCTCTGATTTTATTTTTCGTGCCTGCTGGACGAAGGAGTGAAAATAGCCCTTTGGTGACTTGAAAAAAACGAGAAAAAACAATTTGAAATTCTTCTTATTTGGACATTAATAACGGACAACTGTATAAGAGAGGTTGGTTATTTGGAACGATGACTAGGCAATTCTTCAGTTGAACGAAATTATGATCAAATTTATGTTACTATCGCTGCTGGAAATTGGTAGAGGACTTTCATTAAACTACTGTTTCCTCAACTTTCTTCAGTTTTTCTGAATAATATGATCCATACCGTTAGAAAAATATCTCTAATATTTTGTTTTATGATAGATATTGAAGACCTTTGAAAATATGCGAAAATATAAGGAGTGTTCCTTTTAAAAAAATCACTCATTTGTTGAATAATTTTGTAAAAATGAACAGTGTCATTTTCTTTGAAAGACAACTTCATATTTTCCTTTCTATGTTTTATTCATAGACATAGAAAAGAATGGACAGGACGTGTGAGAGAGAACATTGACTTCAGAATAAGATAGAGTAATATTAGTGCGAAGCACAGAACATATAATAAAAACATTGAATCGCATTAGATATTTTTATGTTCTGTCAGTTTTTCAACATTATGACAGAGAGATACTGTGAAGGATGGCGTAATATTAGTTTAGTTTAGTCTATGCACCACACTAATATTACTCCATCCTTCACAGTATCTCTCTCTCTTATGTTGGAATCACGAAACGTAGAGTAAAAGTCACGTGACGCCCTGTCCATTCTTTTCTATGTCTATGGTTTTATTTAATTTCAACTTAGAGAATGCCTTGATTTGTCAATTATAAATTCATGTCAATTCATATTTCAAATATTGTTCATTGAAAACCTAAAGGAATAGCATTGTTTTTGATTTCTTTCAGGTTAGTAAGTTATTCTTAAGAGTTATCAGAGTTCATTTGTTATATTTCCAACTAAAGAAAATAAACTCTTTCAGATTGAAGACATCAAATCATCTATTTCTTGAACTGAGAAACTGAATTGATTACTATTCTTATAAATCAAAAACGTAAGCTATCTGGTTGATTTTCGAAGGACTGCACTGAGATTTCGAGCTATAATGACCACATCCATGAAAATTTGCATAGCTTTTGAAACATCAAATACGGATGCGAAGAAAAATTCATTCAAGTTCAAATGGATTCAGACTATGGGAACGGAAACATATTATGAAATACCAGAAGACAAACAGAATCCACATGACCATCATGAACTTTTTGCTCTACCGAAGGTGAAAAATATATCAATGAAAACAAGAGGTTCATTTCGTACGTGTGTTATTTCATTGACTCCGGAATTGAAAGAAATATACGAGGGCAATTCAGAAACTAACCTCCGGTTGATTGAAAAAAATACACCAAGTTAAGTAAAAATATTTAATATATACATCTTGCAACTACATCTTTGCACTATTTTTCGACATAGTCTCCATAACGATTGAGGCACTTATCGTATCTCTTCACAAGCTTTGAAATTCCTTCTGCATAAAAATCAACGCTGGTGCCTTGAGCCAGCCTGTGACCGCATCTTTGAGCTCTTCGTCGTCATCAAACCGCTGGGACCCGAGCCATTTCTTCATATGCATGAAGAGATGATAATCGCTTGGCGCCAGATCTGGGCTGTAAGGTGGATGGTTGAAAACATCCCACTTGAAGGACTCAAGAAGGGCTGTTGTTCTGCGAGCAGAGTGAGGACGGGCGTTATCGTGCAAAAAAACGATACCGGAAGTCAGCATACCACGGGGTTTGTTCTGTATAGCCCGTCGTAATGTTTTTAGTGTTTCACAGTAGCTGCTGCAGAGTATCCTTTGGCTGTAAAAAACAGCACGCACTTCATATTTGGCGGGATTTTCTATTGCAGCACACATTTCAAACTGCCAGAAAAACTAAACTAGCGCAGGTACGATGTTCATTCGACTACGGCTTGATGCCGACTGACCTGCTGATCGCATGAATGCACAGATGGCGCGCTACTGCCCCCACTACCCGCACTGTGACCAATCGGAGGTTAGTTTATGAATTGCCCTCGTATTTTGATGCTGAAGAAGATGTGATGTTAAGGGATGAGTATTTACAAATGACTTATTCACCTGCATACGTGAAAACAGAATTTGGAGGAGAACTAGCAGAATCAAGAAATACAACAGAACTGTCAGGCAAGACCAAGGAGAATAAAAAGGATTTCAAGAAGATAAAGGACAATTTTGTGTTAAATAATTTTGATGGGAAGAATGTTTCCGTGACTTTATGGTTGAAGAAATTTGAGTCGGAATGCATGCGTTGTGGAGTGGAGGAAGATATGGACAAAATTTTGATTTTACGTTTGTTTCTGGATGGGATAGCGAAAGAATGGTTTGATTCTAAATTAATTATATTAGGTTTGGAAACTGATTTTCAAATATGGAAAAATAACTACTTAGATAGTTTTTGTGAAACAAGTTGGTATAAGTTGACTACGCTTTCAGGAAAGAAAATTTGTTGTTGAATCTCCGAAATAATTTTCCAACTGACATTTTAATTGACTTAATTGTGACAAGTTTGCCAAATTTTTTACAAGATAGAATTGATCGATCAAATGTAACAACTTTTGAGAAATTATTAGGTGAGTTACAAAAGTTAGAAGGTTCAACAAAATATGAAAATACTCGAAATACCAAAAATGGCAAAATGAACAATAAGAACGATAAAAAGGAACCATGTTCAATTTGTGATAGAAATGGTTTCCCAGGGAGATTTCATCCTGAAGCTCTATGTCGGCTAAAGAATAGGAGATTCAATAATGTTAAGCAAGAGAACGTATCCGGTAACATAAGAACGGTGAACAATGTTGGGGTACAGGATGAATTAAATGAGGCCTTTCCGATCAAAAAAAACTAGTTTTGTTGCCATTGATCAAATTGAAAGTGTTCATAAATGATAATGAATTTTGGGGAATTTATGATTCAGGCTCAAATGTCACTCTTCTGAATTCGAAAGTGGCAGATGAGTTATGTCTACACATTCAAGAGGATAGGAACACATTCAAAACAGTCAATGGCAGGCAAATTTTTCAGGAAAAATAACTACAAAAATGAGAATCAATGACATTGAAAACGAAATTGAGTTTTTTGTAATCTAATATATATAAATCAATGCCACTTTTCGTTGTGTTTTATAACTCAACAACGCCCTTACCGATTTGGCTAATTTTGGTCTTGAATTATTCGTGGAAGTCTAGGGAAGGTATGCACGTATAGAAAATTCGAAAGAAATCTTGGAAAAGTGTAAAATCAACATTACAGGTTTTAAATACAAATTCATATTCAGTGCCATCTGTAGTCGTTTTCGAGTACTACGAATGCAAGGCAGTTTTCTATCTTTCATACCCTATATAATCTTTGATTAAATATTCATAGATGGCGAACCTGTAAAAAATTTTAGAGGTTTCAATTTTCAACGAATTGAAACCGACATTACACTGTTTTCAGTGTATAATCATCATTATGGTACATTATTTTAAAAACTATTCACACAAATCTGAAATATTTATTATTTGAATGTAATTTCAGAGTTGACAGAACACTAATATACAGAGTTTGTTTTTCATTACTTCTTTCAAAGGAACGTCTATGTTTCAATAAAAATTCGAGCACAGATGGCATAGAATTATATTATCAACAATCAACATGTTCGCCAACAAATCCACTTGAATTATGGAACAAATATAAACACTACATGGCAGAAGATGTTTTAAATCGTATGCGTCATCATGCAAGAAATCCTGATTTGTTGATAACCTTGGAAATGTACAACGAAGCTTTGATAATAATTGAAGATGTGTCTAACCATTCGAAATAAAGCATTAGAACAATTGGTTATGACCGCACGAAATCGTGAGATACATTATGCTGCGTTCCCACGAGGCGTCAATCACGATAGTTAACCACGCTAGTCAACTTTCGTTCGTGACACTCACGAAAGTGTGAATTTATAAAACGTTCACAGTTGGGGGGTTCGTTTCGACTTAGTCACCATCGAAACATCGATCATGAATGATCTACATAGTTGTTGAAAGTTGTGCTGTTAAGTTCGTTTTTTGCTACTATCAAAAAGCTGGAGTGCTTACAAGACACAATTACAAGAAAACGAAAAAAACGTTTTTGGGTTAGAGAATGGATACAGCGAAGAAATATGTTAGGAGCGTCATCAAACTTGGTTAGTATGGAACTATAAAGCAATTTTCCAGAAGATTTTAGAAACTTACTGCGAATGACTGAATTTCAGTTTGAATACCTCTTATTGCTTGTTACAAATAAAATTGAAAATCTAACACTAACATGAGACAAGCAATTAGTGCAAAAACAAAATTAGAGGTGCATAAACACCTTTTATATTGAATATAACTCCAAAAAACGCGTAGTTTCACTGTCGTTAACTTAATAATTCCACGTTGCTGTGACGACATCTTGGCTTCACGAACGGTATATCACGCCTGAAAATCAAACAGGTTTGATCTATCCACGCTTGAGTCGTGCGCCGTTCCTCACGAAAGCAAGTTTAACGACTATGCGTTCACACAGAAGTGTATTTCACGAAAGCGTGGTTCACTGTCGTGGATAACGCCTCGTGGGAACGCCGCATTATTTGTTTGATCGTGAATTGCAACGTGAGCAGGAGTTCAATTCTAATGATTTACGTTTATTTGTTCAATCGAATATAACTAAACTGAATATTCAACAAAAACATGTATATGACACAATCATTCAAGCCGTTTCCAATAATACAGGTGGATTATATTTCTTGGATGCACCTGGTGGTACTGGCTACTTTCGTTGTATCATTGATTTTAGCGACTATTCGATCGGAACAGAAAATTGCAGTGGCACTTGCATCTTCGGGAATTGTTGCTACATTATTAAAAGGCATGGGCGCTCGCAGGGTGGGAGGGGGCAGGGGGACCGTGGCCCCCCTGAGATTTTGATCGCCTTATCGTACTTCAGCACCCTCGAGATTATTTCCTTAATCCAAAGGACAAGGAAAACGAGAGTATAGGATTCGCAAAAATTTTCCGGTTTTCAATGGAATTATACAATCCATAATCGTAAGAGATATTTATTGAAAAAAAAATTTCATTAGGTGCACTTTTTGGGTGAATAAAAATCATCATCTTCACCGAACGCTTTCCATGAGTGTCGGCATTCTCTTTCAACGTCACCAGATGATCGATTTATAGAGGTTTATGAGGCGGCTTGCTTTAAGGCGGCTTCTTTGATATGAGATTTTTCGTGCGGCTTCTCTCATAGTGCAATAATTATATTTTATATTCCATCCACCAAATCGCCAATCACCCAATCAGAATATTCTTTCCGATAAGGGCCCAGAAGGGGGAAAATGCAGAATCTTTTCAATTGTATTCTGATGAAACAAGTACATACCTATTCGAATTAGAAAAGCCATTGATAGTGTGTTCAGAGTTCAGAGAGTGTTTTTAGTGTCTTTAAATTGTGTTTTTGAAGGTAAGTTCTATAATTAATTACGTAGCTGATTTTTTCTGTTTGGCACCTCTCGTATTTCGATGTGAAATGAAAACTTTTCACACTTTGTGTGAACAAAAATCATCGCGTTATCATCACCGAAAGCTTTTTATGAGCTCTAACAACTATGTATAGATATTGCATTATCCTGAGTATGTATATAGGTACTTAGTTGCTGAGCTATCGATATTCTAAGACAAAATAAGAATCCTTTTTCATTTGAAGGCTCAACAATATGTGGACATAATATAAAGGCCTATAGAGCAGAATGAACAAAGTATCCGCATAGCATAGTGGTTGAGCAAAGAAAAAATTCCAAGCCCGTTCTAATCCAAAAATAAGACAATTGGTACTACAATTTCCTTTTTTTATTCTTTGTATGACCATTTCTCTTGAAATTACGGTCTGTTGAAAATCGCCCTGAAATTAGGATTTTTTTTTGATCTTTTAATTTATTCCAGTAGTGTATATTAATGACAATCTATACTTTAATCCATGTTAATAAACATTTTTTGATGATAAGATGAAGAAGAAATGACAAATAAAAAATTCTTTGTCTTTAAGGAGGCTAACCTAACAAATTTTGAAACATAGATAAATTGAAAATAGTAATCATCGAAATGAATACAATCTTCAATTTATAGGCTCACAGAACCTTCTTCAGGCGGACTGGGATGATTATTCAATATGTCGTCAATGAGGGAAGAGACAGACCGGTTTCGGCCTCATTGGGCCTCGTCAGTGTCCCATATCCCTCAGAGACAACATCCTATTGAAAAACTTCTTCATTTAAGACTACTGTAAGAAGATATCGAGTAGCAAATTACAGATAGTGACATCTAGTAGTGTCAAATGAGAAGTTCAATCATCACAGATCGCACGCTGAAAGCACTGATTACTTCCTCTTCACTCTTTGAGATGTTAGAAGGTTTTGTGAGCCTATGAATTGAAGATTGTTTTCATTTCGTGGATTACTATTTTCATTTTCAATTTATCTATGTTTCACAACTTCTTGATGAACCAAAAATTATTTGAAAATAATAATCGAATATCTCGACGATACAATTCACAAGTTAGGTACTTAGTTTTCACTTCTATCGGGAATCCCCAAATTCTGCCCCGTTTCTTTTGTTTATTCCGAGTCACTTTCACTTATGTTTCTATTTTTATGATAGAAATATGGATATTCGAAAATATTTCAAGAGGAAATCAACTGCCGATGATGATAGCAATAACACATGGGCTGAAAAGTCCCGGGGCTAACAAAGAAAACACAATTTTTTTGGTTCAAGATTAGCTTTATTCATCAACGTAATCTCCATTAAGAGCAACGCAATCATTCCAGCGTCGCTCTAACATTTCAATACCACTCTTGTAGAACGATTTATCTTTTGCCTCAAAATAGGCCTCAGTTTCAGCAATAACCGCTTCATTCGTGCGAAAAAATTTTTTTCTTTGCCATATGCGGTCGTTTCTTTGCAATTTCGGCCTTCAAACGCTCCAATAACGCTCTATAATATTCACTTTTCTTAGAAACTTTATAGCTTTTCATTGTTGCCTAACAGTAAAACTGAAAAATGAAGAAATTAAAAGGATATTGTAACGTTTCGGTGGCTATATCAGACACCTTCTTCAGACAAACTCTAAAATTCTTCAGAATTGTGTATTTTCTCATTTGTAATCTGATTGACATTGATAGTTGTCAATCTATAGAGATGTTGATTTATTTGATTTTGAAATTTCCTGATGTCACTTCCTTCCTCAATAAATCAATCCAAATACGATCTATTCCAACAGAACAATTGGCCAAATTATTTACTTCATCTAACAAAATACATGTAGGTTCCTTAATTTTCCTTTTATAATTATCAGGTTCCGTCATGAGGATCTTTGTGTGGTCCCAGTTCATCATATGATCTCCGTTATTTGAACATATATGATCAGCAATTTGTGATCTTGTGATGTCTCTATTTTTGATGTTATTCTTATGTTCCCGTTTTCTTATTTCTAAGGTCTTGATGTCTCTCCTGTATAATATTTTCCACATATACAGGGAATATTGTAAACACAATTTTTTGACTTTTGTGTCTCATTCATTGGTTTTGTTCTAGTTAGAATGGATCTCAAATCAGTTTGTGTTTTGAAAACAGTTCTTATGTTAAATTTGGAACCAATTCTTCTTATTTTCTCTGAAAGGCCGGGAATATAAGGAATGACGTTCAACAAATTTGGTTGTTCTTGACGGTTTTCTGTTTGTACCTGATCATCATTAGAATTTCGATTAGATATTTTTCGTTTTAAATTTGAAATTGTTCTTTCTATAAAATTTGGTGGGTATTGATTATCTAGTAGGAACTCTTTAATGAAAGAAATTTCATTATTTCTAATTTCAGGTGTAGATGAAATTAAAAAGGCTCTATCATAAAGTGTTTTTATAATACCTGTTTTTACATTTAATTGATGATTGGAATAAAAATTTAGGTATCTATTAGTGTGTGTTTGTTTCCTAAATACACTTGTTTCATAATGATCTATAAATTTTCTTATTAGAACATCTAGAAAAGAAATTTGATTATTGTGTTCTAATTCCATCGTAAATTTAATGGATGGTTCTTTATTATTGATATAATCAAAAAACTTATTTAATTCCTCTCTGTCGTGTTGCCAAATTACAAAAATATCATCTACATATCGCCACCAAGTCTTTGGTTTCAGTGAATATATTTCTACATATTTTTCTTCGAAATATTCCATGAATATATTGCTCATAATAGGAGATAAAGGAGAACCCATGGCCATTCCGAATTTCTGTTTATAGAAAACATCGTCTAATTGAAAATATGTTGAATTTAGGCAAACATCTAACATTTCTATATATTATCAGCAGTTAATTTAGTATTATCATAAATAGTTGTTTCATCTAACAATTTTCTTCTCACTATTTCAAGTGTTTTACTCACTGGAACGTTTGGAAATAGATTAACAACATCGAAGCTTACTAGAATGTCAGTTTGATTCAAATTTGATGTTCTTAATTTTTGAAGAAAATGGGACCATACAAAGATCCTCATGACATTTATAAAAGGAAAATTAAGGAATCTACATGTATTTTGTTAGATGAAGTAAATAATTTGGCCAATTGTTCTGTTGGAATAGATCGTATTTGGATTGATTTATTGAGGAAGGAAGTGACATCAGGAAATTTCAATATCAAATAAATCAACATCTCTATAGATTGACAACTATCAATGTCAATCAGATTACAAATGCGAAAATACACAATTCTGAAGAATTTTAGAGTTTGTCTGAAGAAGGTGTCTGATATAGCCACCGAAACGTTACAATATCCTTTTAATTTGTTTTATTTTTCAGTTTTACTGTTAGGCAACAATTTTTTTCAAGACCAATTTGCTCCTGACAAATAAGTGCAAAGATTTTCGCAGAAGCACTTCACCTTAATCAAACATTTTTAATTATTTATGTTTCAGAGACTGGGAGTGAAAACCTATAAAGTTTCTAAGGAATGCAGAATCCTCCCCGAATATATTTCAATCGATATAATATTCACTGTTGATGGTATTTCCTTTCTCAAGATAGTCGATGAATATTACACCATGCACATCCCAAAATATCGAGGCCTTAACCTTTCCAGCCGATTGTTGTGCTTTCGAGCGCTTTGGACGAGGTTCACCAGTTGCTGTCCACTCAGATGAAGATCGTTTTGATTCCGGAGTGAAGTGATCCCAAGTAGCATTTTTGGACGACAACCTCAATATACACCAAAATTAACGTTGTCATTGGTTTAAGAATTAGTCGTTCTTGAAACGTCGCATTGAAGACCACCTTACAACGTAATCCCGACGTTAAGCATGACTAAAGTTGCACTAGTCGTCACGACGACGTTTAAGCAACTACATACAAAGTGTTGTTATTATTTTGGGATTTGGAACGACGTTCTCATAACGTTTATTAGACAACTTCATTTTTCTGCAACGTTGTCTCGATTCAGAAACAACGTTGTGGATTCAACTATTACCAGACGATGATTTTCTATTGAAGTAGTTGACTTAACGTTGTCGCGTAGTCATTTCAGCAACCTTCGAATACGATGAAAAATATCAAAAAAATGAACTGATTTATTATATTTGTGTCGATAACTTCCTCAAAATTATTGTTTGCTAATCCAAATGAAAAATAATTTCGAATAGTTACGAAGAACATTTTTAGGATAAATCGAGCAAAGGTCACGTTTATATTATTTACTTTATAGTTTTGTGATATTTCAATTCATGACAAGGTATCATCTAAGACAAATTGTTTCATCAACCTTCATTAATAAGTTAAGATTCATGATATTCCAAAATCCACATTAATCGAGTATGCAAATTCTCTCTGACAACAAGAACTGAAAGCTTATACAAATTGAGGTGCCAGGAGATTAGTACTATTTCGAAAGATAAGTTCTTAATATTGTATTTTTGATAATTATTTTAATCGATTAATTAGTGTCAATAGTTCCATATTTATTAATTGCCGATTGATTAACTTATCCTTTCTACAGTGGATTCATAATATAAATAGTTAGATACTCTTTATTTACCTTTGTTATTTTACGAATTCTGGAAGTTAAAAGAACGAAACACTTTCTGAAAATTTGTTTGGAATCTAATCAACGAACTAAATTGTATGAACTGTATTCAATCTTGATGAATCAAATACCTGGTTTTTCAATATATGAGTAAATGACTATGATTGCTTATGTTATATATTCTGGTACCAAAAACATAACAAGCTATATTTCAATTTAAATTACACAATGTTCTCCAAAATTATCAAATTCTTCTGAAACCCAGCTGATTGGTAAACATAATATATTTATGTAGCTCCTTTAATTCATTCTTCCATCAATAAATTAAAGATTCCACTTCTATTTTAAGTACACAGTAAATGATTTATTATAAGACTTCGCAACTGAAGTTCTTCGATTATTCGATACATTTCTTCCTCGGGTGCAATATAAAAACCTAATCTCATTTATTTATCTCTAGTAAAAGTTATTAAATGAATCTGAAAAATAGAAGTAATTTGGTTTGAACATGACCAGTATTTGTGATAAACATTAATTTCTTACCACGCAGTCAAGAACATTTTATTTATGTCTTCAACAAAATCGGAAGATTTCAACTTTGATGTTGAGGCTTTAAAAGCCAAGCACTCATAAGATCTAAATTGTTATATTTCTCAGAATATCGACTGATAAATATCATCAGAGTTCATTTGATCTGAAAACTTGAAATTAGAATTCATCCGAACATTTTCTAGGTACCCATCATTCCCAAAATCTGTACATTTACTACTGCTGTTTAGTCACTAATGGAAACTGCATCTGAAAGGTTGAAATATATTAGAACGATATATAATACGTTTAATAATACTTTATCCACTCCTATAAACTAATTTCTATGTGTAATAGTAGCTAGAACACAACCATAGACATGTCTATGAACCGAAAAGCGAGTGTTATAATAACACCCGCCCATAACTCCCCTAATAAAAATACCTAGGACAATGAATTTTGTCCAAAAAAAAATGAATAAAAAGTAGGATCGATCCGGAAATCTATTTCAGCCATCAAGATAACGTTCTAGCGATTCATTCCAGATTTATTTTTGGAAAACGTAAATTTTTGAAGTTGCGAAAGTAGGTACTTGATTGATTAGTTAGAGACTAACAGAGTACAGAGGTTTGACGGTTGACGAAATGTTGTCAATGCTTTTGACAACTGTTCAAAATTTTTTAAATGCAGATTAATTCGAATTTTACTGAAGAAGTCGTGGATAAAGTATAGTATTCAATTCGCGGTAATGCTCAAAACACACTTGATGAATTACACCACTCGCCTGACGGCTCGTGGTGCAAAATTCATCTGCGTGTGTTTTGACCTGCATTACGCTCATCGAATTATAATAGTAGTGTTCTTTCGTACTGATTGAACTGAGGAACTTTTCCGCGAAAAGAATCATTAGCATAATCACTTGCAATCACTTTAAGTTGTGGAAGGGGGAACTGATTGAAAACGAAAGAACGATCGCTTCAACTGATCTTTCTGATTGAATTATATAAATCACTTCGTTCAGTTCGAAGAACATCACTACTATTACCCTCGTCAAAAGCAATCAGCTCCAAATTTAAATAAAATGTAAACAAATCATATTGAAATTTCATAACCTCCATTTGACGGGGTAAAACAAATTGACAGCAGTTAAGCTTTGGTCGGGTAGGCAACTGCAGTCGCATTTTAGGTATTATATTGGTTGTCTAGTAACCCAACGTTTTAGAATTAGTGCAGTTTTTGGTCAACTAAACTACCAAACTACGCCATATTTTAACAATTGGTCATTGACCTTTGGGACGTAAATGAACGAAAACATATGATTTTAAAACCTTTATTTAAATATTCTGCGCGTAATTTTTCTATATCTCGTTTAGTAAGCGTTCGAACTCATGAAAAATATTGGCAATTTCTTCCTTGATATAACTTTTTATGAATTTTCAATTTTGAATTTTCCAGAAATATCCAATGGATTGTAGGCGCGCTTGTTTTTCAGCATGAATCAATGGTATATTTAACAGTAAAGTGGTCTTCGTTGTCGATTTTTGTTGCGAAACAATCGTTTCCACCCTTTAACTAGGGACAATTGGCTCTATGCATAAGATTGAAAATAAATCGACATGGCGGTACAAGTTGAAATATTTACGTGATGGCCACGGTAATTATTTGGTCGAAATATCAACTATCTTAACGTCATATGTGGAATGAATTTCGTTCCCATAGATGGCGCATGTGTGAATTAGTTGCATTAAAGTAATCTTCGCAACGTTTAGACAACGTAAATTTGATAACTGTAGTTGCAGCACGACGTTGTCAAAACCCTAAAATGATTGACCAAACTGGTGCATTTCATGGTTGTGAGAACGTTGTGTAGAGGTCGGCGAAGTCACTTAGTTTGGTTGCGCGACTTATTTATATACGTCGACGCAACGTTAAATTGCTACTTGGGATGGATCCATGTATCATCCATTGTAACATATCGACGCAAAAATTCCGGTTTGTTACATTCAAACATGGCCAAACACTGCTCAGAAGCATGAACACGTTCTTGTTTTTGGTCGGCAGTGAGCAAACGCGGCACCCACTTTGAACAGAGCTTCCTCATATTCAAATGCTCATGTAATATAAAGCTAACACGTTCTTTTGATATCTTCACGATGTCAGCTAACTCACGCAACTTCACTTTTCGATCATTAAAAACGATTTTGTGGATTTTTTTGATGTTTTCTGGTGTAACGACCTCATTTGGACGTCCACAGCGTTCTGCATCATCGGTGTCTCTACGACCACGTTTGAAGTCAGCAAACCAACGTTTGATTGTTGTTTCTGATGGAGCGGAGTCCCCATAATATTTATCAAGCCATTGCTTTGCTTAAACGGTATTTTTTTTCCATCAGGAAGCAGTGTAAAATCAAAACACGAAATTGTTTTTGATCCATTGTTATGAAATGAAAATGGAAAAAAACTCTAACACAATATCTCACACCACCTAATGAATCGAATGTCATGAAATTTTTACAGCTAATTTATGTAGGTTGGTATCAACTGAAAAAAAGGTTACTGCATAAAACTAGCACCTTTATATGTTAGGCCCGGGACTTTTCAGCCCATGTGATAAGTCCTCTAAAAATATCAAGCTTGTTACACAAACGCCGGCTCATTCCTCCAGTACTAATGAAGAATATAGCGAAGTGGATCGTGCAACAACTTTGGATACGAATCCTTCATCATGCGAGTTTGAATCTTCCCAAATTTTGCCAGTGGACTTTGGACAATCAACAGATATTGGGAATTTTATAGCTTCCTCATCTATTCCAGACAAAGTGAAATATGATTTACTGAATATGCCATATAAGCCACCTGCAACTTATGATTTTAGGCAAGATGTTGGACCAAATAAGAGACCATTTATTCATAAATGGCTTGATCAATATGAGTGGATGGTTTATTCCAGAGTCCTTAAAGGTGCACTGTGTAAATACTGTGTAATATTTCTACCAACTGTGTCCCATGGTGGTACTTTAGGCGCATTCGTAAGAAGACCATTCGTGAAATACAGAGATTTACACACGCAGGCCAAAAATCATGCTAGTTCCGCTTGGCATAAGGATTCAACTATCCGTGCCAAAAATTTTATTGATGTGCTGTCAAATGAAAAACATGACATATTGTCTCTGATAGATGAAGGCAAGAAAAAAAGTGTTGAAGAAAATAGAAAAAAAATTTTACCTATTATACAAACTATAGTTTTTTGCGGAACCCATGATATGGCTTTACGAGAGAGCAATTTCAGTGATCTTTTGAAATTCAGAGTAGACGCTGGTGATAAAGATTTAGGGATCCATTTATTGAACGCAGCTGGTATACCTGCTTAGAAATGAGATAATTTCGATAGCTGGGCAAGTAGTAATGACAAATATTGTAGAAGAAGCAAATTCTTCCAAGTATTTCAGTGTAATGGCTGACGAATCTGCTGATATTTCTGGACATGAGCAGTTATCGATTGGAATACGATATGTACATGAGCAAAATGAAGATTTAACAGTGAAAGAAGAGTTTCTTGGATTCGTGGAATTGAAAAAATTGAATGCTGAAGGCATAGCTGCTTCGATAATAGAGTTCTTAGAAAAATCTGGTTTGAATTTGGACAAACTTGTAGCTCAAGGTTATGATGGATGCTCAACAATGGCTGGTGAAATTCACGGGGTTCAGAAGATAATCAGGGATAAGTACAAGAAAGCAATTTATTTCCATTGTGCCTCCCATAGGTTGAATTTAGTGATCAATGACATCAGTAAAATTACTGAAATTCGGAATAGCATTGGAACCGTTAAGGACATTATCGTATTTTTTCGAGAGAGTACTTTAAGAAGGAATCTGATTCCAGATATTCCTTTGTTTTGTGAGACTCGTTGGTCAGCGAAATATAAATCTTTGCGGGTTTTCGCTGAAAACTTTGGAACTATATTCAATACTCTTTTCTCCATAAAATCCGGAGAAATTCCAATGAATTCTGCTACAACGAAAAGAGCTGCTCAGTTATGGGCTGCAATAAATTCTTTCACTTTTGTGGTTTGTTTGACTGTAGCAAGTAAATATTCAAATATATTGGAACCAATAGCAAATACACTACAAGGTGTTTCTATTAATTTTTCAGATGTTCACCATCATATAAATTTAATTATAATACATGTGGAAAACATCGTTCCGGTGATGCATGCTTCGGAGAAATTTTTGCCAAAGCATCATCTATAGCTCAGAGTCTCAATATAGAAATTGTAAAAACATGAATTTGTGGTAGACAAAAATACAGATCTAATTATGAAGCAGATTCAGCTGAAGATTATTTCAAAAAATCTATATTCATCCCATATTTAGATCATTTGATTTCAGCCCTTGAGACGAGATTCTCAAAGGAACATCAAATGCTTTTTTCATTGTTCAATATTTTGCCGAAGAATTCAAAATTACTAGATATTGAATCTTTCACATCTAAGGTCGGCAATATGTAGGGGAAGGTGAGGTATAATGATCCCCTTAAGGGAAAATTTCAATTGTGGCTAAAGTTGAAGGCAAAACCGCAAGATTTCAATTGTTGAAGGTACTGAATTTACTTAACTTTGTATCTGCCTATTTATTTTTCATTTCATCCATGTAGTTTTTTTGTATTATATATTTTTGTAGAAGTTTAGTAAAGGATCATTTTATACACCCCTGTGGATAAAATGATCCCGGGGTAGGGGTAAAATGATCCCAGGTATCATTTTGTACTATGAGTTAATAAATATCAAATAAAAATGAAATAATAAACTCTGCTGTTTATTTGAATGATAATTTGTATTGTTCATAACAATTTAAGTATGTAAGCAAGTCACACAAAACAAAAATATTCGATGGGTTGAAAAATAATATTTTTCTTGGGCGTTTCTCAAAGTCGAGAGAAATTCGTCCACCACATTCTTATTAAAACCTCGCGCACGCATTGTAATGTCTGGATATCTATACGTCTTAATCCACGAAGCCATTCAAGTCCAGCTTCTCCTTTAGCTTCGGAAAATTGATGCGGTAAATTATTTCTTTCTGCCATTTTTGGTGAGCTGAGGTTAAGAATTTCTTAGTGGTCAGCCCGTATATTATTCTGGACTCCATGTCAACAAGTTCCAGTTCTTGTTCCAGGTTGAACACTGTTTGTTTGCTACCTAACTTTTTAGCTGAGCCTACAGCTATTTTATTTTTACCTTTGACTCTTCTTTCTGATACCATCACAGGGACCTCAAATTCTCTTCTCGCTGTTTTGTAAGCCATACTCTAATGCCTTTTGCATATGTTCTTCAGGCCTCTTTTGGCCATTAGTTTTACGTTTATAAATTCTCGGCATGATCTGTAAACAAAAACTATTATGGGATAAAATGATTCCAGGGATCATTTTAGACACACAGAAGGGATCATTTCACCCCAAATACCAAATTACAAAATATCGATCAAAACAAAACCTTCACATACCGCGTGCGATGATCGAACATGGGTTAAATACTAGCTAACTGCAACTAATACCCGCATATAAAACAACATTTCAGTAAATACTTACATGTTAAAAAAACGAAGTCCAAAAACTTGCTTACCTTAGATCAGAGCCACACTTTTTGATTATTTTTCAATAAAATCACGCCAAGCACTCGCACCGCATTGACATTTTACAGGTAACTCGCAGGGGCGCAGGGGAACATGTTTCATATGTATTTGGATAGATGGTACAAGCTGTTTCTGATTTATGGCGGGGGATCATTTGACCCTTAGGGATCGTATTACCTCACTTTCCCCAACAATAGTGAAAATTTAGAAAGTGAGTTGAACATTTGGACTAAGTATTTATCTAAAGCACAAATCAATGAAAACATTAAAATTGAAGATCTCATTGGACACTGTAAATTTTTTCCTGCGGTCAAAGAATGCCTTATGCTTCTCCTTACATTTCCATGTACTACTTGTACTATAGAGCGTAGTTTCAGCACTTTGCGCAGAATTAAAACCTGGATAAGAGCTACAATGGGACAAGACCGTCTTGTTGGTTTAGCGTTGTTGAGTATTCATCGAAATCGGATATTGAATTTTCCCAATTTTTTAAATTTAATATTAGACGAATTTTGTAAGAGTAACAGAAGGCTGATTTTTAGTTTGGAATAAAATAGACCTATACTCAGTAGTAATTAATAAGGTTTCTATGTGTTATGTCTTTTTCAATTTATTATTTATTAATTTTCATAATATATTGGTTGTTTTTATTATCTGGAGCAATCTTCTGTCATTTCGTTTTTATTTCATTCCGTTATCCATATTTTTTATATACACACACCGGCAAAATTAGGGGAACACAAAATAAAGACAGCTTTTTTTCAATTATTAACTTTTAATGTATGTTTTTTTGCTTCATTTGAGCTTGGATATCAAAAATAAATATGACACAATATAAACTAGGGTTGAACATTATCTATTTATACGTAATTGCAAAAAAAAAGAAGTTTAAATCAGTTTGACTTCATCAACCATTTTTTTGAAATTAAGTTAACTTTGAAAATGTTATTAAATTATATTATTAATATCTTTTATTGCCGCCGCGGGCTCTAATTAGAGCCTGAATACGTCTGCCCATGCTTCTTATGACACTGTCAATCATTTCCTAGGGCAAATTGGCCCACTCTTCAATCAACGCCAATTTTAACTCTTCAACATTCCTTGGTGGTGGAATCCTCTCCCGCACCTTGCGTCCAATCATGTCCCAGACGTGCTCTATCTTATTCATGTCTGGGGATCGTGCTGGTCAATCCATTTGATTAATTCCGATTTCATTGAAGTAATCGCGAAGCACGCGAGCAGTGTGCGGCCGTGCGTTATCCTGCATAAACACAAAACCTGGCCCTATAAATGGGGCAAAAGGCATTACATGCGGTTCCAGGATCTCGGTTATGTACCTGTGTGCAGTCAGAGAACCGCCATCAATGATGACCAAAGCGGTGCGGGCTGTTAAACTTATGCCACCCCACACCATAACGGACCCTCCACCATATGACACCGTTTTGGTGAAATTGGCTTGATGGTACCGTTCTCCTCGATATCTCCATATCCTTTTCCTCACGTCGAGGAAATTTAAGCAAAATCGGCTTTCGTCGGAGAATAAAACACGACCCCATTCATCGGACCAATCTTGGTGTTGACGAGCGAACGCTAATCTTGCAACTCGGTGGCTTAGCTCAAGTTTAGGCGCTTTTGCTGGTACGTATAACTTTAAACCACCTTCGTTTAACCTTATTCTTACTGTTCGTTCAGTTACACGCACGTTACGCACCTCTTCTAATGCCTCAATTACACTCAGCCCTCCTCACTGCCACTCGCGTTGTCGGCAATAATTCCCGAAATACTTCTGCGGCAGTTTCGAAGGCAGTGTGCATTTACACTCAGCCGCAGCATTGCTCTCGTGACCACGGTTCGGGAATGACGGACGAAGAAATTGCAGCCTCAGCGCTTTGTCTCGTTGATTTGTATAACATTGTTCCCAGTGATCTTATCCAGGCGACAAATACAGATAAAAAAACGTAAATACAATTCTCACTTCTCACACAATTAAAATTGAATAAAAAAACCGGAAAATATATTATCAAGAGCGATTCATAGTTTTTTATTTTCATTACTCCATTCCATCGTGTACATTTTCGATAATAATAAAAACAATATTTTCGTTAAAATTATTAAATTTCGTGAGAGCGCAGGGCGATCTTTTCTCAGCGCAGCAGCAGCAACTAGCTGAATGTAATCACACACTGTGCCCGTATTGCCAGTCCGTTTGACTTCCGTCTGAAAAACCGCCAATTCGGGGAGCATGAGGCAGCACGAGGATTCACGGCATGCAGCAGGGAAGTATAGTGATTACATTCAGCCCCTGCCCACTTCCCTGCTCACTTCCCTGCTACATGCCGTGGAAGTGGGCTGAGTGTAATTGGGGTCTAAGAGATTTCTGGTCTGGACAGCTCTTTGACGACGGTTTCTCAACGTTTGCACCCTTATAAAACGTTCGTCTACGGCACTGGTTGCGCGTTTTCTGCCTTGTCCCCGCCTCCGCACGTAAGATCCTGTCTGTTTGTATCTTTTTTCACAACGGTGGATCACAGATACTGATACACCCAACATTCGACTCACTGAACGATATGTGTGAGCTTCCTCGATCATTGTCACAGCTCTGGCGACTTCAGTAGCTGGCAAATCACTTATTTTGTATGCAACACAATGTTAACTCACAATGTTAACAACAACAACAAAATAAGCTAGAGCCACTTTTGACTGCTCAAGTAAAATCTTTATCAATAACACTTAAAAGCGCTGACTGTCAACAAACACTTGAGAGGATGTAATTTCTGTTGGATTATTGAAATTGTCAAAATATCTCAAAATATTATATTATACGAGGGTAATATCTTAAAAAATGAACCACTTGAATAATCACTCACGAGTCCCCAAAAAAAAGACATTTTTTTTGTGTTCCCCTAATTGTGCCGGTGTGTGTACCTATATATTTTATATCGTAAATACATATTGTTTCATGGAATGTGATTTATTTGTTTCGAAAGGAGTTATCGTATTATTCTACATCACCTTATGTTATCTTCGAATTTAATTCGATATCTACCCCCGCTTTTTCATTCAAGATCAGGTCACTCGCTAAACTTGCCACTGGCCCCCCTGAGAAAAATTTCTGCGGGCGCCCATGATAGAAATCGTTTTTTACGTTGTGAATAATTGAAATTTAGTTGTTAATTTTCATGAAGTCTTTCATTTCTTTAATTGAATCATTATGGAATTCAACGGCTTTCATTGCAATAACAAATATGATCATTTTTTTCTTTCTATATATTGAAGAATAAATATTATAAATATAATTTGATTCACTGCAACAGATAAAAAAATTATTAAGAGAGAAGCAAAAACCTTTCAATAATATTTTTAATAGATTAAAGACCACATATCGTATGAACATTATAATAACTTGACACATTTCATCGTTACAATCAATTCCTAGATAATAATTTTAATATGAGGATGACTTGATTACTATGCAGATATTGACATACTACAGGGGAAGGAGGGGCAAGATGACGACAGTAAGCTAAAAAAACTCATAAAACGATTATTTGATCATTTTACGGTGTGAAAAAAAACTATTCTGTCATTTACTATTATTGAGTTTTCAATTAAAAATTTGTATCACTTGCAAGTTACTATTTGGAGTGAAAAATTTGATGTTTATCTGCTTACGTCATTTTAGTCATCTTACCCGACGTGGAGAGTAAGATGACGAATTGTGGAGAGTAACATCAGGAGATACGTATTCTAAAAAACATAAAGGTAGCTATATACAAAAATTTACAAATCAAGGTAAAATAAATTTATTCTAGGTTTTTTTTTCATTTTCGCCTCTTTAGTGTCCATTCCTGTGCACTCTTCACATTTGCTACAGCAAAACCATATTTCATTTTTTCCACGTTCACTGCAGAGTCAGCATATTGTAGATCTATTGAGGAGTCAGAAGAATCGTTGAATTTTATTTTTCTTCTTACTGGTTTTTGTTTTACTTTCTGTGCTTTTCTACATTTTTCTAATCTTTCATTTTTTTCTGATCTCGTAATTTTCTTCTTCTCTGAGTCTGCATATGATCAAACGAGTTTAGTTTACCTCATCGGGATATTTCTTTACATATCTTCTGGGAGTAGCTTCTGGAATTTGATATGCTCTCGAAGCTACAGTTACACTCAACTCTTGATTTTTTATTTTAGTGAGTGCTCTTTTCATATTATCTTTCGACCATGATTTCCTGTCAGTTTTTCTTTGATTTTTTTACCCATATTTATTCAAACCTGAAGTTAAAAACATGACAACAACTCGTCATCTTACCCGCATTTGGCATTTTTATTTGTAAACGTCATAAAATGAAATTCATCACTCCCAACAAATGTTTTCAAAACTCAAATTTTTCCTGAAACATGATAGTTTCGAAATAAAATTAGACATACAGAAAACGAAATGAAGAAAACACTAAAAACAGTAATACTCGGAATCACATATATTGTCTCAACCAACACCCGACATGTATCAACTCCTGTATCTTACTGAGCTCTTGTCGTATTTTGCTGCCGATAAAAGGCATGAAGAATAGGACTATTTTTTCACGTTTGACAGAAGCTGATGCTGAAAGACTTATATATTTAGGAAATATCGAGAATTCGTCATCTTACCCTATTCGTCATCTTACCCTTCTTTCCCCTACATTGAAATATTGAAAGTTCAATGTTCATTTAAGGATATAAATTATTCAATAAGTGAATATTACACAAGAATATCACTGTTACATGTAAAACATAAACTTCAATCTGAGTGAGAAAGGCTTTTGTCACTCTGGTATGTCCACTTTTCCTTTCAGCATCCATACTGATTTATTAAGAAGATGTTTATTTAATTTTATTGAAAACGCCATATATCCCATTGCTTGTTTTTCCATTGTTGTTAATTCGTTTTCCAATTCATTTTACGATACAGATTTTTGACAAGATTGTGCACTTTCAACTGAAACAGATCAATTAATATTACAAACGACAAATTACATTTATTAAAGTACAAACACAAACCTTCATTTGTTAGGAAGCACTCGTTATTGGAAGAAGCAGGATCATGAAGTTTTTCAAAATCAATTTGGAACAAATTCACTTCACTCGAATTGCAATAAACAAATTTGAGTGGCTTATGAAATGCCTTTTCATGAAATATCGTAAATTTGAATAATTTATTCGAATTTTGAAACGAATACAAAGTACACAAACGGCAAATACCAAAACATTATGAAGTGTCAATTAATTTAGTGAGAAAAAAATGACTAGAAATCACCACTGCCACTCATGTCGCCTCCAACTTTCCCCTTATATCAGGTGCCCCCTTGCCCATAAGCTCGTCTATTTCATAACCCCCTTATCAATGAACCCTGGAACCCTGGTTGCTATCTAGTTGTTATGATAACGACAGTGGCTAAGTGTTTATTAGAGAATACCGAAATTGGTTATCAGTGGCTATAAAAGGTTGTTATTATTAACAACTGCGATAACCACTCAAGTGATAGTGAATAGCCCTGAAGGTCCGATCGGCCCGAATGATCCCCGGCGATCGTCGATTGGGGGGTGGAGATCAGCTATTGTTTTGTTTTGATTTTTCTTCCCTACTTCCCTTCCTTTTTATTAGCATACATATTACGCTGTGTCTGGAGTCCCGGTACCGGTAACCAATTTTTTCCCGGTAGTTTTGATGACGTCTCCTACATGACGCAGCGGGTACCGGGATTCAAGTAAATCCCGGTATTTTGTACCGGAATTTAAGAAAATCCCGGTGTTTTGTACAGGTATTTAAGTAAATCCCGGTGTTTTCATTTTGTATTTTATAATCATGTTAAAAATTTAAAATGAAGTCAATTTTTATGGCAGTTAATTTTGAGCGATGCGTAACTATGTGTTTGGACTCTGTATTTTTTGGTTATTCTGAGAATTTGAAATTATGTAAATTTATGTGCCAGTTACAATAATTCCGTTCGAAATAATTAATTCACTTCAAGTCATACTTGATACCGTGCTTAGATTTTGTATTTGAAAGTTATTTTAAAAATTTAAAATTATGTCAATTTCTATGGCAGTTAATTTGGATCCAATTTATCAATTTACCCATTTCAATTCAATAAGTAGATAGGTATAGCTATACAGTATACAGCAGAGCATCCTTTTATCAGTTTTTTGAAATATTGGGTATTTTACACAAACTACCATGAGTAGGTATGTTTAATTTTTATCCATAAGTTTGCATTCGGAACAGTATCACATTTTGCGTATTTTACTCAATTTGGCACATTTCATCTCATTTTGTAACGTGTTCTTATCTTAAAAAATTTTATAATTTTTTAATTTTATTTTCATTGCTATATGTCACAGTCGTGAACATCTTAGTTCCTTTTGTTATTCATTATTGGAATATAGTTATGTATATGAAAATGTTTCATTTGAAATGTGTTATAGTTTGTTAATTTTTGTCCTTTATTTTGTTTTTATTTTCAACATGTTATAATTAGGAAGTGTTTTTTCTCATATAATAGTTCAACATATTTTAGTTCATTTTATTACTAATTTATCTTTAAAGTATTTCATTCAGACTATAATTTTCAATTTTTTTGTGTATCAAAAAAAAAAAGTTTCAACAAATTGAGCGCCAAAATATTATTTTGCATCGGGGCGCTGCATACCCTAGAGCCGGCCCTCGATGGGATGATTATGTTTTAATTTGATCCGTTCCATAAGGAGCTTCCAGGCTTCTTCTTTGAAGAATGGTCTGAAATCAACTCAAATTAGATATAAATATGGGTAATCTAGTCAATATTGCCTACCTTATCAATTGTATATCAACCTCTTCATTGAATACAGAATGGGAAATATCAATTACCGTCTTCACGTGTTTCTCTTCCACCAGATTACCTCTTCTAAATATCTGTGAACTATCCAAATCAACCAGCCAACTGAGCATAACTTTTTGTTTCGCTCGAATATGAAGCTTTTTGAATGGGGTGTTTCTTTTCTTCTTTGATATTCCAATAGCGGTTATATCAGATCCTTTTGGACGCCCTCTTCGTTTAATAACAACTGGTAGTTTGATATTTTTCAAACTATGACTATCATCTGAAATGAATCAAATCTTTAATAATAATAATAACGGTACAATGTGAAGTTTGGTTCAAACCACAATACAAGCTGTCTAATTCAGATTATTCAAAAGGTACCTATGGGTTGAATTTCAGATGAAAGTCTCTTTTTATATTCACACCCAAGACATAAGGCAGGACATGGAATTTCTCTTTCAAATGTCTTCGTCGATTTCGAGCAATTTTCTTTTTTTCTGAAACATTGCCCTCCGAAAATATAACAGTATTTCAATTCGTAATACCGCAAATCCGGTCTTATTACCTTTTTTATTCTGCTGGACGAAATTAATCAGGCGTCCCTTTTCCAATACTTCGCAAATGTCTCCTTTTCATGCACTTTCAAAGTCTCCTCAACTTCATCAAAACTTTCGAAAGTTTGTCCAACACTAAAAATCATTTCAAGCGTAAATTCACTTAACACTTTCACGCATCAATATAACAACAAAAACATTAGAGTTAGGTTATGTGTTCCACTTCGAGACCGCCAACTGATGTTTGGAAGATTTAATATAAAACTAGCAACTTCTTGAATACTTTTATTCCGATGAACACCTTAACTCAATACATGTGCTATTCGCTATTACATTCTTCATACTACTACTTTTAGGTTATATCACACATGGAGGTATAGGAAGGGGAGGGGCATAACGATTGAAAAGTGTCACGTAAACAAAACAAACCAGGGACACACCAATATGGCCGACTTCGAGCAATTCAAACGAAGGATTTCATTGTTATTTCCTCATTTGTTGTTCTCTTTCTGTACGTTTTGTTGCAGTAAGAAATTCAGTATTAGTTAAAAATGGTTTCTTGTTCTGTAAATGTGTGCTCTAATACATCCAAAGCGAAACTCAAGAAACCTGGAGTTACATTTCACAGGTAAGTTCTTTCCATTGTTTTATTTTGAAATTGTTGTTGATATCAGTTATTAACGTGGCTTACAGCTTACACCACGCTAAAAAATATAGGTACCTTGATATTCCCACGTGTTATCTCTGAGTCAATAGTTATTAATCATTTCTTTTGATAACATGAAATCATTGTTGAAAATAACTTTCCTACTGCGGGGGATTTGTAATATAAGATATCTGTATAGCAAATCTCCTCATAATACCTGTTTCCTCACTTTTTCTTTATCACAGTTTCCCTCTGAACCTTGAAAGGAGAGCCATGTGGATTCTGGCCCTCGGAAGAAATAACTGGGTTCCATCATCCCACGCAAGGGTTTGTTCAATTCATTTCAAGGAGGAAGATTTAGATAGAACTTCTTTATCCTGTGTGAGAGAACATGCTGTACCTTCAATTTTCTTAGAATTAACTTCCAAACAGGTAAACTTTATTTTCCATAATTAAATTAAAAAAAAATGTGCAAAACATGGTCTCTATAAATGATTATAACAGAGCGTTTAGCGTTGGATCATTATAAATATTTATATTCTGATGTAAACTTCAATTCAAACAAACGATACTGTGAGTTTAGGCTAGTCATTCCGAAAGAAGATGAATAATGTGACTGAAATTATAAATATGTTGACTTCCATAAGACACAATAGTATTAAAAATTTTCAAAGCAACATACGATGTTACAATCATTAATAAAGACCCCATATTATAAAGATCTTACAGCTCTTTTGAAAATAGCTGGTTAATTATTTCACTTTCTTGTTAATGTTTATTGTTAATTGATTCGATAAATTTGAAATTTCAGGTTGGCAGAGCTGCCCCTTTTAACATAGAAGATTATTGTGTTACCGTAATCTATACTAATATTATAAAGAGGTAAAGTTTGTGTGTTTGTATATTTATTAAATTGTAAGAGCTTATCTCGGGATCTACTGAACCGATTTTGAAAATTCTTTCACCAATAGAAAGCCACATTATTCATGCGTGCCATAGGTTATATAAAAAACCGAAAATATAAAGGCTATTACGTGGTAGCCCGTTTTGCAAAGTGACTCGGAGAAAAAACGTATGAAGGCCAAAGGAGCGCACGGTGCCTGCGCGCGATATTTTCGGGAGAAAGGGGCGTGGCCATTTACATGTGAGAGGGATACATTATTCTTATATCATGAGGGGTAGGTATCTGCGTCTGCGCGGCTCAATCGTTTGGTCGGCTCCTTAGGCAACGGACGTTCCCGAACAGTCAGTTTGTTCTATGTATACGTAAAAATGGGCCACTCGGAAAACTTTTACAAGAAACATCATTAATTATATGGGACGAATGTACCATGAGCCATAGAGCTCATGTTGAAGCATTAAACCGAACGCTCAAAGACTTCAGAAACTCTGATGCTATAATGGGTGGCATCACTTTTGTTTTCGCGGGCAATTTTCGGCAAACACTGCCTGTAGTAACGAAAGGAACACGCGCAGATGTCATCAGAGCATGCTTGAAAGCATCTCATTTATGGAGTTCGGTTGCATCTCCCAATTTACGAACTAACATGAGAGCCCATTTGAGCGACAACGACGATGACGACTTCCCGCGTCAACTACTCAATCTAGGCCAAGGAAAAATCGTCTCTCCTAACACCAACAGCAATGACATTAAACTTGATGAGACATTAGGACACATATTGCACAGGTTGGAACATCTTATTGACGCAATATATCCCGGTCTTGAAAATTTATTGGAGAGAGATCATCATTGGCTTTGTTCTAGGGCAATATTGTCACCCAGAAACGAATCAGTCAATGAAATAAATAAACTCATTTTAGAGAAAATTCCCGGTCAGGTCAAACACTTTAAGTCCATTGATAAGGTGTGCAGTATTGAGGATACGGTGCACTATCCCCAAGAATTTTTAAATTCTTTAAACCCTTCTGGCTTACCTCCTCATGACCTCGTGTTAAAGGTTGGCATTTCTATCATGTTATTAAGAAACTTGGGCCCCCCAACATGTGTAATGGGACAAGGCTGCTTACCAAAGAGTTACGGGAAAATATAATCGTGGCGACCATTCTCACAGGGCCAGCAGTGGGACAACTGGCTTATATTCCGCGGATACCCATGATTCCCACTGATTTAACCATACCGTTCAAAAGGCTACAGTTCCCAGTGAAGATCTCTTTCGCCCTCAAACACCCTCAAACATTCTCTCTGGTGGGCATTGACCTGAGAAAGCCGTGTTTTTCCCATGGGCAGTTATATGTTGGCTTATCTCGGGTTGGAAGTCCCGATAGACAATATATTTTGCTACCAAATGATGATAATACATCTAATATAGTTTACAGAGAAGTTTGGAACAATTAGAACTACCATAACCAAACTAACTTTTCCCGCGACTTGGTTCTCATGGTTTTCGTTTATCGCAAATCCCGCAAAAAATGTTTTTTTTTCGGACAGAATTACGTTCGAATTTTGTATTAGCATGAAAATACTAACTATACCTACCTACGTATAACCCTCCTTTTGGCAGTTGGAAATTAAAACATAACAAGAATGTTATGTTTTAATTTCCAACTGCCACAAGGTGGGTTATTATAATTCCAACTGCCAAAAGGAGGGTTTTAGTACAGAAGTACTAAAAAGGATTATTAACATTCCTATGCCCAACGGAGTGGGCACGGGTCAGCTAGTGAGTGATATGGAAACATAAACATCTGGAGACCCCTTAAATGAAGCAATACCTATGGAAGTGGATGAACCTAGAGCTTTATAGACTACCCCTCCGAAATACCAGAATCTTCTGGCCCAGAAGGTGCAAATTATTAAAAAGAAGGACGAAATAATAGCCAGGTGCAAGCAAAGGTTAGCAAGCAGAGATAGGTGTATTTCTAGAATTCGACTAAGATATTGTGCAAAAATGCATTGAATCACGAATTTTTGATTCTATGAAGCAGCACATTCAACCAAGAATTTGGTTCTAATCATATGATCAATTTAATAAAAGCACACTGATGAAGTATTTCGATTTAAGATTACGCCATAATGTACTAGAGCGATCTAATGCATTTTAAAAAAATAGACTTTAACTAATTCCATATTGTTTCAAGGATTGTAAGGTCATACTGTATATTGTACATAATTTTTTTGTACATAATATTATAATGTATATTTTGTAAGTAAATTCCTGTATTTATCTGATGTATTTATAAAACATAATTATAACACATTTATGTTATTACCTGTGTTTTATTATGCATTTTATAGTGTTTATTTTGTTTCCATAATCAATTCACACATAAACTCAGGTTTGCCAATTAAAATAGAAATATCTCAAGAAACAAACTAATTTCATTAGCAATCGATTTTAATTTGGAAAAAGTGCACAACTGTTGAAGAAATTATTCATTAATATCATTATTAAGACTTGTTTTGTTACTCCGAGCAGGATCTTTGAATGTAATTGCCAATAAAAGTAAACTGAAACAATGCCGGTACATTTAAAACTTTTTCAACAGTGGAGAATTGCACGTATGTGATATATGGCATAAGAGTTTTAAACTAAGAGAACACTTCTATCAACATGTAAAATTGCATACAGGTTTTCGACCATACATTTGTGTAAACTGCAAAAAGTCTTTCACAAGGAAAGAACACCTTTTATGTCACATGACTTCGCACAGCGGTCAGAAAAAATTATACTTGTAATATTTGTAAGAAATCATTCTCGAGGAATGATAATCTGTTAAAATACAAGACCTACAAAAAGCAGAATGGTTTCATTTACGAAGTGTGTGAAAGCAGTTTGTAATGAAATATTATTTTTTGCATGGCGGTACCTCCATGATTTTTTGACACATGAGATTGATGATGAGGTGTATAGATCAAACACTAATGCCTTTAGGCTTGATTATTCAGATATTAGACAGCTTTAACTTATCTTGTGAATAGTACAAACTTATAGACCCCTAGGTATCTGTTCAAAAGTTAAAGTAAAAGCGACTCTCTGAAGTCCAACCTGCAACGTCCACGTTCGTGGGAGTCGGTAACGTCCCCTTGGGGACGGCAAATAGCAGGCAATGGCACGGGGAGGTTCGCCTCCCTAGGGTCCTGGGGGTTATCCTCCCCCTCGATCCGATTCTAACTGGGATATGGAAAGAAACGCAAAGCCACGGAACAAGACTTTTTCTGGCCGGTCCGCTGACCGCGCCAACCCGGTTATACCTGTACAGGCAGGTTCAAGTCGACAAACTGACTCCACTGATGAACACGGCCGAACACCTGGCGACAGCACTGACCTACCTGAACGGTCTGAACCCCCCACTTTCGACTTTCACTGCAGATACCCTGACTGCCACAGTTCATTTTCTACATCTGCTGGACGGAGTGTGCATGAACGGCGAGCACACGCGGATTGGCGCGACGAACAACAACTCCAGTCGAATGAACCGCGCAACGAGAGGTGGTCGAATGAGGAGCGCCTTCTGATGGCCAGGAAGGAGGCAGAACTTCAAAGGAAAGGGGTGAAGTTCATTAATCTGGAGCTGGAAAAGACCACGAAGCGATCCCTGGAAGCGATAAGGGGACAGAGAAAGAGAGCCGACTACAAGATGAAGGTGAGGGAATTTATGAGGGAGCTGGAAGCTGTTGCAGAGGATGCAGGAGGCGAGAGCAGTGGAGAAGAGGGAGTTTCAGGTGGTAGATCAGAGCAACTTAACCCACTAGAAACTTTTCTGATTGAGTGTGAAGCATTGGAAGGTGAGAGCTACAATGTTCGCTGGTTAAATTCTATCTGTTCCATGGTCCATAGAGTACCACGTGAGAGAGTGGGCCTGGAACTTGCCGCCTATCTGCGTGAAACATTCCCACCTGAAAAAGACATCAAGATTAAGAGGAATAACTGTAATGCGCAACAGAAGGTTAAGAGCCGGAAGATTCGAAGGAGGGAGCAATACGCAAAGGTACAAGATCTTTGGAGGAAGAAACCGGGTGAGTGTACCAGAAGAATTATAGAGGAAAGGTTAGATCACGAAGAGACCCTGCCCAAAGATTTGATGGAACCCTATTGGAGAACTGTCATGACGCGGAAAATCGATGTGTCCCCCAAATTGCCCAACGCACCCGAACCACTTGACCATCTTTGGAAGCCAGTAACTTCGGAAGAAGTCGGAAAAGCTCTGCCCAATAAGAACACCGCGCCGGGGCCAGACGCGATACTGGCCGGGACCATCCGGAAAGTTCCACGCGAAATACTGGCAAGGATGTTTACGATAATGATGTGGCTCGAGAAGCTCCCCGACAGTCTCAACTTGTCGAGAACAGTCCTAATTCCGAAGAAGAAAGGCTCGCGCGACCCAGGCGCCTTCAGACCGATTACCATGTCTTCCGTCATTTTAAGAACCTTCCACAAAGTTCTTGCTAACCGGCTCAAATCTATTCATCTCGATGAACGTCAAAGAGCTTTTCGAAACACGGACGGCTGCTCGGAGAACATCACATTACTCGATATGGTCCTCAAATACCACCACAAAAAAGAAGAAGAAAATGTTCCTAGCTGTTCTCGACATGGCCAAGGCATTTGATTCGGTTTCCTTCCCCGCACTGCAGTCCGTTTTGCGATCGAAAGGACTTCCGCAAGGCATGAGGAATTACATCACATACATATACGCAAGCAGTAACACGGTTATTCAGCACGGTAACTGGCAGTCGGAAAAGATACATCCAACCTGCGGAGTCAAGCAGGGGAACCCCTTGTCTCCGGTTCTTTTCAATTTCGTAATCGACTGTATGCTGCGCGAACTTAAAACCGGGATTGGAGTTGATATGGATGGAGTAAAACTCAACATTCTTGCCTTCGCCGATGATTTAGTGCTGATGGCATCTACGAAGGAGGGACTTCAGTCCCTCCTGGATCGTGTAGTCCAGTTCCTGAAAACATGTGGCCTGGAAGTAAATGCCTCTTAGTGTGTAAGCCTGGCTATAGATACTGTCCAAAAGACGAGGACGATAGCCATCGACGCCTCCTGTAAATTTAAAATCAATGGTATATTTATCGAACCCCTTAAGAGAACTAGCAGTTGGACCTACCTGGGAATAACATTCAGCGCTGACGGCATGGTAGCTAAGAACGAGATCAGCCAACTGGAAGAGAAACTAATCAAACTCACCAAAGCTCCGCTGAAACCGCAACAAAGGTTGTGGGCTCTAAGAACCGTGATAGTTCCAGGGATGATGTACCGCCTAGTCCACGGCCGGGTGAAATTCGGCTTCTTGCGTTCACTCGACACGAAAATAAGAGAATACTTACGGAAATGGCTCCACCTTCCTAAGGACACCCCGAACGCATATTTCCACGCGAACATCAGCGACGGTGGACTGGGTGTTCCTGCACTCAGATGGTGGGCTCCTCTTCAGCGCCTGCGGACATTGCTAAGGCTCAGAAGGAATCAATTCTTGCAGGAAAACAACTCTGCAACTTACCTGACTTCTGAGATCCTGGAAGTAGAGAAGAGGCTGAAGCTGGATCAGCACAATACAATCCGCACTCCAAAACACCTGGAAGCATTCTGGTCTGGACGTTTGCATAGCTCGGTAGATGGTGGACCTCTGAGAAGCTCCAATGACGTGAGAGGTCAGAACGCGTGGATCGGAGCGCCCACGAAATTTCTGTCGGGACGCGACTTCGTAAACTGTAATAAGACGCGAATCAACGCCCTTCCCTCAAGATCAAGAACGAGTCGGGGTCGGACAACCGACAGATTATGTAGGGCAGGATGCGGCAGACCTGAAACTACAAATCACATACTTCAGGTTTGTCACAGAACACATGCGGCACGTATCAAACGTCACAACGCGATAGCAAACTATGTTGCGAGGAATTTAGGTATACAAGGCTATAAACTATACTTAGAACCCACCTTTAAAACAGATGAAGGTATCAGGAAACCCGACATCGTGGCAACCTTGGGTAGAACATCCGTAGTCCTGGACGCGCAGGTGGTGAACGACCAAGCGGACCTGGTAAAGATGAACGTAAATAAGATCAACTACTATAAAAACAACCCTAGTTTACAAAGAAAAATAATGGAACGCTACAATACAAATAATACACTTACCTTGTCTATCACACTTACCTGGAGAGGAATTTGGTCCAAGAATTCAGCCGAAGATCTGCTGAAACTTGGTGCCATCCGAAGAACTGACATAAGCGTGATGTCCACAAGAGTCCTGATTGGATCCGTTGCGGCCTGGAATGTCTTCAACAAGTCAACGGCGTACCAGAGGAATGGAAGAAGAAGAGTGCAAGGAGTGGGATAAGAAGAGGACCCGATGAATGTTAGTGTTAGTCTTAAGTGTAACCTTTAGTGTATTTTAATTTGTTATTATTTTGATATACTTACCATGATTGTTACCTATGCTTACTTTTGTTTTTTCATATAGCTCATTCAATTCCTGCCTGTACAACCAATTAACTTTTCTACTTTATTATTCATAATAAAGTATAATGTCATGTATTTATCCTTATAAATAAATGATTATTAAATAAAAAAAAAAAACTCGAAGTATTCAAACACTAATACCTTAAGGCTTAATTATTCATATGAGACAGCTTTAACTAATCTTGTGAATAGTACAAACTTATAGACCCCTAGATATCTGTTCAAAAAATAAACTAAAAGCTTATGGTCAAAAAAACTCTAAGTAATCATATTTTCCTTGAGAAATATTTTTCTTCGTAATGAAGGAAGTCGACAAATATTTCAGAAAAAAATATCAGTCTATATTTTATCATTTAAGACTTGTTTCGTTTCTTCGAGCAAGATTTCTGAATTCAATTGTCTATAAAAGTAATCCGAAACCTTGACAAGTTAAAATTTTCGAAATTCCCGCCACAAATTGCCCATACCAATATGGCCGAACTATGTGACACTTTTGGAACAAAGGAAATATAGGATATGCTCCCTCCCCTTCCTATACCTCCATGATATCAAATGACATATTAAACCATAGAAAATAAACAAATGAAAACATAATCATATCTCAATATATATATATAAAACATATTTGGATCTAATAATCTATGAGAGTTACCTTAGTTACTGTTAGTGATTTATGTCAAAATGAGAATTTTCGAAATTTCCAATAGATTTTGTTAAATGATTGGATTTGGCCTGTAAATAGCAAATATTGGTAGAAAGGTTAAACTTAAATTGTCGTTTCTCTATTTACAGGTAAATATGGTTTAATGTTAATTGAATTTGAGTTTAAAATAAAAACTCTATTTACAGAGCAACACTTGGAGTTTTCTTACCTACCAAACCAACATTCAAAAATCATACCTATTATAAAACGACAATTTAAGGTTATCCTTTCTACCAATATTTGCTATTTACATTATAAAACGACAATTTCGTTTATTATTCTCAACTGGATACCACACATAGATTTTCGAGATCTGAACAAAATCGTTGTACCCCAGGCTCAACCGTTCCCGTTAATTGAAGAATTGATGATAAAAACAAGAAATTGTAAGTTTTTCACTACACTAGATATTAACTCAGCATTTTGGTCTATTCCTCTGCGTGTGGAAGATAGAAAAAACCGGATTTGTGACACAAGAAGGACATTACCAATGGACATGCTTTTCTTTCGGATTAAAAACATCACCAGCAATATTCCAGAGGATATTATTATTGAGCAATATATTGAGAAAAAATAAACTTACGGAATTCGCAGTAAATAATAGATGAACTAGCAAACCCGGCGAACTCCGTTTCGCCACCAGATGGCTTCGTTTTCTGTAACATTTCGTTTGGCGATAAAAAAATGAAGAAATTTTTTTTTATATTTGAAAAGGAACAACAGTAATAAATTCATTTCGATTACAAAAATGAAGTGTTACTTAGTTAAATTTCTCTAAGTAAATGAAAGAGAATCCAAAGTAAATACTGAATCGAAGCGTTATACGTTTCCGCAAACTATCCGTTTTTTTGAAATGCTCTTTGGTAAACCATATTTTTGTTTTTTGGCCTGACGTAAACACAAACAAAGCGGATGGTTTTCCAACTCGTGAACACGTATAAAGTATAACTGCCATGTAAAAAACAATGATTTTCTAGTCAGGCCAGTAGCTCTACCTTTTTAAGTAGATTTGTGAACCGGTAGATCTACCTTTCTAAGTAGGATAATTTAACCGGTAGATCAATTGAACCGATAGATCAGATGAACAGTAGGTCTTTCGAACCGTTTTGTATACCTCGATAGATCATCATTGGTTATTGATGTTCATAGATATTTGATATATTCCTTGGTATCTGTCTGACTACACTACACACCCTGTATATACTCAGAGCGTCTATTGAACATTTATGGGAAAAGTAATACAAATGTTCGGGTTAGGAAGTAGAAAATTATAATATTTGGCATTTTGTGAAGAGATCCTGTATAAATCAAACCACCATCGATAGTAAATCATTTGAAATTCAAAAACTTCTTCGTTTCTGTGGAAATGTCCCTGTGATAATGCAGGAATTCAAAATATTCGACATGTTTATAGGAGCACCCCGTACGAATCCGAAGCATAGTATCTATATTTAAAATCCCACCTCCTATAACAATCACTCGAAATTCAAAAGTCCTTCAATTTCATTGAAAGCTTTCTGTTATAACGTAGAAATGTGAAATAATTGATAGATTTATAGAAACACCCTGTATATATCTAAAACGTACCTGTATAAAACATGCACATGAAAATTTTGAATTATTTTCATCAGCTTTTTTTGAACCTGGAAAAAATACTTTTTATCCAGAATAAAGTGCGGTTCGGACCAGGTCCACACACCTAGACGTTAGTCGTTACAAACAAACAAACCACTTGCCTTGTTACACGTTACGACTGTTTATCTCAGACTTCAACGAGTTTTAACATGTAAACATATCAGGAATCGAAAAATATATTGAAATATCGATAATTATCATAATACATACAGTTTGATATCTTTCCTGGCGTATTTTTTCCTAAAATACGAATAATCCCCGAATTTTGTTCTCATTACGTTATTTGTCAGGGAAATTCGGTTTAGTAGAAACCTCAAATATCACTGCGACCTGAAATGATGCTGTTGATCGCTGAAATGTTAGGAATTCGTTGAATGAACGTTGAAGTTGATGATTTCATATGGACTTACCTATTCAAATAACGTTTTCCACTCGAAACGAACAAATGTTCACATGAGACGTACCTATGTCAAAAATATTTTCTTCTTCCTGGTTATTTCAGAATTCCTGCAACGATATCTTCGTTAATTAACGTTATAGAACTACTCGAAAATGATATTCGTACCTTTTTTGATTCGGATCTGGCCTTTTTCTTCTGAAATGAGGACATTTTTGGAAGCACTTCCCTCTCGTAAGGGACTTGACAATTGTCATTGAATTCGATGTCATAAATAATGAAATTTTCAGAATGTCAGAATTTACCAATTTCTTCTCGTTCTTCTCGATATCTTGAAATTTTTCCTGAATTTTCTTTGCTACAAACCTCGTGGAGCCCGAGACCTTTCCAACGAATGCAAAACCGTTGAAATCGGTCCGTGCGTTCTGGAGTTAAAACGTCAGGGAGGAAAACCCGACTTATTTTTATATAGTAGATATTTTAATATTTTCAAAATCGTTTGGTGAACATATTGACCATCTATCACAATTATTGGAGGCCATAAAGAGAGAAGGTTTCAGATTGAAATTTACGAAATGTTCATTCGCATCGAATAGGGTTAAATATCTGGGCCATATAATTGAAAATAATTCAATTCGACCACTGAATGATAATCTCATCTCAATAAAGAATTTTGCTACTCCAAAAACACAAAAAAATATCAGACAGTTCTTGGGAAAAGTGAACTTTTATCATGAATACATTCCGGGAATTGCAATGATACTGGAACCCTTGCAAAACCTTTTGAGAAAGAACCAAAAATTTGTCTGGTCTGAAGATTGCCAAAATTCATTCGAAAGAATAAAAACCATTTTATGCTCACAACCAGTGTTAGAAATATTTGATAAGGATTTACAATAAATATATACACGGATGCATCAATAAAAGGAATCGGAGCAACAAATTCAACTCAATGGAAAAGAAAAACCAGTGGCCTATTTCTCAAAAAAACTGAATGAGTCGCAAAAGAGAAAAAAGGCGATATATTTAGAATGTCTTGCAATAAAAGAGGCAATAAAATACTGGCAATACTGGTTATTAGGAAGATCATTCACAGTTTATAGTGACCATAACCACTTGAAAATTTAAATTTAAAATCAAGAACTGACGAAGAATTAGGCGACTTAACATTCTACTTATCTCAATATGATTTCAAAATTAAATATGCTCCTGGAAAAGACAATGAAGAAGCGGATTGCTTAAGTAGAAACCCAGTTTTAAAAATAAATGATAATAAAGAGGAACAACTGAAAATTGTAAATATTGTAAAACTAGAAGACATTCTTAAGACCAAAATGGCAATGAAGAGAAATACAAAAGAAAATGAAGAACATAACTAAAAAACATGAAATATATTACAGAAAAAATAGAAGGAGGGACAAAATTATTCTTAGCGAAAAGTTCAGTATAAAATTAATAAAAAAGATACATGAAGATTTATGTCATATTGGTATCGAACAAATGCAAACAACAATCAGTACAATATATATCCGCAAAAAATTTGACGCGAAACATAAAGGAAGTCTGCAGAAACTGTGAAATTTGTACTAAAAATCAAATCAGAGGCCAAGAAAAATTTGGTCTTATGTCGCACTTAGGTCCAGCCACAAAGCCTTTCGAAATAATATCGATAGATACGATTGGAGGTTTTGGAGGTTCACGATCAACAAAGAAATATTTACATCTTTTAGTAGACCACTTCACAAGATATGCATTTATTATAACATCAAAAACACAAAATGCTAAAGACTTTATTAAGCTAGTAAGCCAACTATCAGAAACAGAAGATGTTGGATTATTGCTTACTGACCAATATGCAGGAATAAACTCAACAGAAGTCAAGGAGTATTTGAATGAAAAAGGATCAAAATGATATTTACTGCAGTAAATGCGCCATTCTCTAATGGATTGACGAAAGTTGAATCAAACATTAGTTAATAAAATAATATGCAAAATAAACGAAAAAATAAAAGAAGAGCTTGGACAACCGTTGCTCAGGAGTGTGTAAATAAATACAATGGGACTATACACTCAGTCACTGGTTTCACACCCAAATACTTATTGTATGGTGTAGATACTACAATTGTACCTAGGGAATTGAAAAATGAGATATCTGAAGATGATTGGATTAAAGATAAAGAGACGGCTTTGAAGAATACAATCAAGTCGCATAACTACAATAAAAGAATATTTGACAGAAATAGAGAACATATCGAACTTGAAGTAGGAAACTGGGTGTATGTTGAAAATAGCAACAAACTCAATAGAAGAAATTGGAAGAGTTGAGAATTAGACCATACCAAATTACAGAAAAAATTTCGAATTCCATATATAGAGTGGATACGGGCCATAAAAAATCAGAGTCCAATTTGTTCATATAACTAAACTTATTCCAGTAACTACAGATAAAGTGAGAGGAGAGAATGAAAAAAATTATTCATAAATGAAGGGAAAATTTGATGATCAATTTTCTCCCCAACCGGGGGGGATATAAAACATATTTGGATCTAATAATCTATGAGAGTTACCTTAGTTACTGTTAGTGATTTATGTCAAAATGAGAATTATCGAAATTTCAAATAGATTTTGTTAAATGATTGAATTTGGCCTGTAAATAGCAAATATTGTTAGAAAGGATAAACTTAAATTGTCGTTTCTCTCTATTTACAGGTAAATATGGTTTAATGTTAATTGAATTTGAGTTCAAAATAAAAACTCTATTTACAGAGCAACACTTGGAGTTTTCTTACCTACCAAATCAACATTCAAAAATCATATTATATATATATATATAACCATTTTAGTGTATATTGTTGTATTCCAAACACAATTGAATAAGAAAGCAGTATGCTGTCACCAGGGCAGCCTTTTGAAGTAGCTCCGGAACTTGTAGATATGAGGATGATTGTTGATGAAATTGATGAAGTTAGGTGGATTCAGGAGATAAATCCAAGAGTTGATCCAATTAATCCAATAAAGGAACAATATCACTTGATTATTATTAGGTGTTCACTAGAATTATATTTATTACACTTAGGTTGGGAATCACTGGTTTAAATGTGAACACAATATGAGAAGCACTTGGTTATTATAAGAATAACACACGTTACATTTATTATGATAACGGACTTTGAAAATATTCACGAAAGAAAGATGTAAACTTTACCGGAGATAGAAGTGAACTGATTATGAGCGTTGCGTTGCTTCTTTATACAGGGTCTTTCACGAGGAACCTCACCCATATTTATACGGGAAACTACTGAACGTATTTTCATGAAATTCAGCACTTATAAGTATTTCACGATGCTGATGAAATCTAAAATATTTTTAAGGCATGAGCATCTCCGGTTTTTCGGAAATGACGTCAACTTCCGTTTTTCAAATTAGAACACCATTTTTTATTGCAGAAATAGATTCCTTAGAAAATTTGAAGTTATTTTGATGTAACATTTTTCAGTTTTGGTTGGAAAATTCTCTCTGAGCGGGAAAATTCGAAAAAAAATCGAAAATAGAGCTCCGCTGAAACAAGAATAACTTCGAGGTTTTTGGATTGAAAATTTTCATTTTTGGGATTTTTCAAGATGTAAGATTGATGTATCCACTTTTAAAATCGAAATCGCGATTCATGATACATGGGGTGAAAAAATCGCTCTTAAAGGTAGGGATGACAAAATCGTGAAAAATCAATTCTTTCAAATCAGAACCCCATTTTTTTATGGCAGATATTGAATCTACGTTAAAAAATAATGTGAGTGTATGCATCACACCCTTGCCCTAAAGTGGATATTTTCTGAGTTATTCACAAACAGTATATTATATTATAAGGATTAAAAGTGCATATTTTTTTTACGAGCAATATTTGCAGTTGCGAGGCGTAGCCGAGCGAATGCAAAATTGCGAGTTAAAATAGGCACTTTTAGTCCGAATAATATATACTATTTTTTCTCCAACCAAGTCAAAATTACAATAAAATTGGTTTTAGTGAAAAATCGTTCATAATTTGCAAGAGCAAAAATCTAGAAGCAACATATCGCTTTACAAAAAATATAAAGTTTTAAGAAATATGGAATTGGAACATTAGATGAATATTTCAAAATTGTAAAAATTCAAAAGTTGAAGACATGATGCAGTTAACATTGAAAATGTGATTGAAATTGATATTAAGTAAAAATTGAAAATATGATGCAAGTTGAAATTGATAATTAAGTAAACATTGAAAATATGATATTAATTGAGAAAGTATCAAATATGAAAGTATTGAAAGTTATAAATTGAATCAGAACAAGTAAGATTGGATTTAATAAGGGCTGATCTTGATTCCTTGGTTTCTCTTGGATCTTCTAATGAATGGGAGCCAGTGCTGTTGGTTTCTTCCTGGTTGGAATATCGAGAATTGGAAGTGCCAGTGACATTGATACGCTGTAGTTCTGCATCATAGAAGACTGGAATGTGTTGTTCCACATGGGTGGTAGTACAACGGTGGTTAAAGATTTGGAAACATGGGTTGCCTTCAATAGCTTTTGGTTCTCTGGTACAACATAGGAATCTTCTCAAGAGTCTGATGAAACCACACCATTTGAGGATGTGTGTAGATAATGACCAGAAGGATTAAGCCAATTAGTATTGAGATTGCAGTTTGAAGCCATGACGAGTGTTGAATGATGAACGGTTTGTTCAATTGTTGTTGAAGTTGTTCGTCAATTCACTTAATTTATGTTGAGCATATTTTAACTCATGGAGGTTGATTTGGTGAATTTGAGTGGTTCCAAATGGATTGAATTCAGAGTGATGTTTTTCTTGAGTTTCTCACAACAGTCGTCGTCGGTAATACTGGTAGAAGGAATTTCATAGCTTGAATTTACAGTCATCAGGTTTGAAGTGGTTTCGAGGTTGACTTGGTCCGTGAAGGCTTTGCAGTTGGGGTTTAATTCCAGAGTTCCCATTTGTTCGATGATTTCATTTTGAAGAGGGTCTTCATCACAGTTAATTGTCAGTTGTATGGGTGCAGAAACAGAAAATAACCATTGGTTGACATCGATTTCATGCCAGATTTCAGCGTCGGCAATTAAGTTTCTTGTTGCACTAGATTTTGGAAAATTAGAAATAACATTGGAGATTAACTGGACTTCACAAACAGCATCGGCTTTGCGAAGGGTAGGCATATTCTTGCATATCCATTCTTTTGGATGGTATTCTTTACAATTGTCCAAATTATCGACCATCAAATAACTGGTTCTCATATGGGATATGAGGAGATATGGTTTAGATGGTTCAATATAGGAAAATAAGGTGTTATCATTTGGATGAGGAGTAGGTAAAGATAAAATTTGATAAAGATCAAGAATTTCGAAAGATGCCAGAGGTATTTCGAAGGCAATTATTAAAATGTTGTTTTTAATGAAAGATTTTAAACACATAAATTTGTAATAAAGATAGATATTATCAATTGTTGGAACTATAGGAAGAGTGAATTCCGTAGATATTATTCGTAATTCATGAAGCAATTGTTCTGTAAACATTGTCCTATAACTGATAATGTTATGTTGCAATAAAATAAATTGATTTACATAATTTTCAAGAGTGTTTAATATTTCATCGGTCATTTCGATGAGTAAGAATAAATGATTCGTAATACTGTTTTCATATTCTAAAGATTCTTTCGTGTTTTTCATTGCCTTCGAATAGATATAAAAAGCTTTTGAATTATTATTAAGAATTTCAATATTTTCATTCATTTTACGGAAAGAATTATTAAAATTGAAAATTGTAGATGATAAGATAGTAACTTGTTGTTGCATCAAAACTTTAGTTTGTTTATCATTATTGATTAATTCATTAATTGAATCTGAATAGAAATCTGCATCATTTGCATCAGGGGTACCGATTAACCATTTAATTGCTGTTCCAACTCCATCTAAAAGTCCGCGTTTCTTTCTTTGAGGATTTATTTGATGAGCTAAGGCACGATATAATTGATTGATGAGATTCATTTTAGTTTTAACATAACTCAATTGATTTTTACAGTCACTTGCAATGTGTTCTGTATAGAGAATATTACAAATATTAATAGAAGCCGTGTTATATTTCGACATTTGATCAATTTGATATTTGATATGAGTTAGATTATGGTATGTTAATATCTTATATTTATTATTGGATACATGTGCTTTCCCTAGATTATGAAATAAAAGACCGGCTGAAGATTCAATAGGATTGATTTTATATTCGTTTGATGCGCCTGGAGTGGGGCTAGGAATATGAATACAAGGAATATCATCGTTATCTCCATTTTCATCTGAAATAATATACGGTTTAAGTTCATTGAAATGATAAGTTTTTAATTTAATTCTGCTTATTCTTAGAGTTGCCGTTTGGTTATTATGAATTTGTTCGATTTTATAGGGACCTTGATAGTTAGGATTAAGCTTTTTATTTTTAGCTTTTGAATGGTTATCATAAAGTAAAACAAGATCTCCTTCGTTAAAGACATATGTTCGATTATGTGAATTATCATAATATTCCTTCGATCTAAGTTTCGATTTAATTAAGTTTTCATGAGCCGTTTCACGCAAAATTTTCAATTTATTATTAATATCATTCGCAAGATCAGAATAGTTGGCTAATGGTTTAGGATTATTAATTTGAGAAGGTACTCTTGCTTTTTGTCCAAACACAAATTCATAAGGGGTTTTTTGAGTTGATTTATGAATTGATGTATTATAAGTAAAAATAGCGAAATTTGAAAATTCATCCCAATATTTGTATCTTTATTGACATAGCAATTGAAATAATCTTTAAGTGTTAAATGAGTTCTTTCTAATGAACCTTGAGTTTGAGGATGATATGGGGTAGATTGTTTTTGTTTAATTGACATTAATTTATTAATTTTTTTGAAGACATTTGAAGAGAATTCAGTACCCTGGTCTGTGAGAATACTAGAAGGAAAACCAATTGGGTACAAAATTTAAGAAAATGAATTGCTACAGTATTGGCATCATGAGTATTAAGCGAATATGCTTGAATGAATTTCGTGATATCATCTTGAATTGTTGAAATGAAGCGATTATTATGTTTGGTAATAGGTAAAGGACCTACTATGTCCAATGCAATTTGTTCACAAAATTATGTTGAGGTAATTGTTATAACCATGGGACTTTTATTATGTTTAAAATCAGTTTTGGATTTTTGACCGATTTGACATTATTTGATATAATTTCTAATTTGTTCTTTCATATTATTCCAAGAATATAGTGGTTTAATTTTTTCATATGTATGTTCAAATCCTTGATGGCCAGCTAAGGGTGAATCATGATTTTCGAATAAGATATTTTTGATAAGATTTTCATTATTAATGAATATACGTTCCTCGGATAAAATTTCATAATCAAAATCACGGAATAAGAAATACAAAAGACTGAAATATGTTTCCTCTCGAATGATTGAATTTTGTCTGTATAATGCAATGTTCGGAATAATGAATTTATTAACGTTATTATGTTTTAAAAGAAGTCCAAGATTGAAAAGTGTTTTAAATAAATTTTCATAGAGTACAGAGTCATCATAAAATTCTTTCAAAAATATAATATAAAGAGCTTGTTGGGGCAATTTTTTGACTAAAATATCTGATATTTTCATAGTAGAAGCCCAGGTAGCATAAGACGTACAGCGGACGTACAAGAAACGTCATTGCAGACGTCAGGTTCACCTATATTATGACGTCAAAATGACGTCTCAATGACGGGCAAATGTCAACGTCAGCGGACGTCAATTCTAGACGTCAATTCGAGACGTCATCGGACGTCATTAAAAAGGCAACTTTAGACTTTTATATCAAAAATCTTTTACGGATATTCTTTATTAAACATAAAATGTCATTTATTCATAATAATACATTTTAATAAATGTTATAAGTTTATATTAGGTAGCAAAGGAAAAGTTGCACGAGAGTTATCCGTTAGATGAAAAATAAAATACATTTGGTAATAATATCCTGAAAACTTAGCTCTTTAAATACAGATAAAGACTTCAACAATGAAAATTTGTTAATCACTAGACTCAAATGGCTAAGAAAAGTTATTTTTTATCAAAGAAAACGTCATTTATTAATAATAATTAATACATTTTAATAAATGTAATTAGTTCATATTATGTAGCAAAGGAAAAGCTGCACGAGAGTTATCTGTCAGATGAAAAATAATACATTTGGTAATAATATCCTGAAAACTTAGCTCTTTAAATTCAGATAAGAGTTCAACAATAAAAATTTGTAAATCACTAGACTCAAACGGATAAGAAAACAATGATTCATAAGATAAAATTCTTTACAAATAAATGCTATAAGTCCTCCAGAATCTACCAGGATGTTGTGTATCTCAAAGATTCTATTTGACTTGTCAAGGCAGTATGAATTTTTAGGTGACCGAGCATGAATGGTAAAAGTCATATTTTTAAAACTGATTTTCTCATATTGTTTATACTTGGTGTATGTTGTTAACATTGGACCACGATTATGCTCCCATCTAGTCTGTAAAAAATCAGTAACAACTGCTGCCATATTTTTTTCGTTTAATTCATTTAAACGGCGATATAGTTGCTGCAAAGGTTTGTTAGGAGAACGTATCAATTTTTTTATCGCTCCCAAATGGTTGTCGAAAGGAAATGCCGAGATATTATCTAAAACTCCATATTTTCGTGCATCATCTGCAATGTGAATTAAAGCGTGTATATTATGAACAAGAAAATCCACACCATATATTTTTTTACAATGTAAAACAAAAGTTCGTAATAATCTGTCAGCTAAATCACACCCCAGTTTTTCCAAATTTCTCTGAGACAATAAAATTGATATTCCAGAATGCAACAACATAAAATGTTCATAAACTGCAATATCAATATGATCTTTTAAAACAACGGGACCTAGATACAATAGAAATGATCTGAACTGTGTAGCTTTCCAGAAAGATATTTCGGATATTTTTTGAGGTTTTCTAATGAACTCATCAGGAAGAAAAACACTTAGATTGGTTAAATAATCAGAAATAAGATTGATAACCCTCGCTGATAAGCGCACTCTATAGTAGGGACCTCCACTCCAAGAGTTAATTAATTTTTTCATTACTCCAAGGCAGACACAGTGCATATAATCATTAGGAAATAAATTTATTAAATCAATAGTTAAACGAGTTAATGGTGATATAGAAATGTGGTGATCACCATCAACTTGTGCTAAAAATGACTGATTTGTTCTTTTTTGAGATGAAACGCTATCAAAGATCATATGCCCATTCACATTGTCACCAGAAACAGTGCATCGATCACAAGATGAATAACCATTATGACCTTTAATGCACTTTATATATGCCTTGGCTGGGGTATCGCAGATAAAGCTATGAATTTCAATAGAATAAATTTTATTATTAAAATAGAAACCATTATTCAAAAGTTCTGAGAGTTCTTTTATAAAGTCATTTAAATAGGAGTCTAAAGGCTGTGGTTTGCTCTTCCCACAAAAAACACCTACTACAAAACATTTTGGTTTAACAGATAAAATATTTTTAATAAGTCCCAGAATTGGCCAAAACTGAAGCCGGGAGTTGTTATTAGAAAAAACCGGCACGCCATCAACATTAAATGCAACTTTAATACATTCTGAGTCAAAAGACGTATTATTGAGAAGAAACTGTTTTAAATTATTTGATAAACCTAAGTGAATATATTGGCCAGTGTCTAATTGCTTCTGATTTGTTACAGCTACTGGAGTTTTTAATAAAGTTCGTGCATCTAAGGGCAATGTCGGATGATGTGGAGATAAAATATGTAATAATTCCGTAACACTCACATGAGTCAGGTTATTACGAAGTGCCCACTCTTTTAAATCGTTTTTTAAAATATTATCTTTTTGATAATTATTAGTAGATTCTGCTGAAGAACTAAAAGTATTAACATCGTTATCAGTATTTAAGTAAGGGTCATCATTATCAAAAGAATAATCAGTATCTAATTCTGATAATTGGTTGTCGAGAGATAGATTAAAATCTAATGATGCATTATGTTCAATGTTAAGATCATTGGTCACAAATGTTGAATTAACTTCTTCAATAGGAGATACACTTTGTGAAACATTCTCATTGTGTTTATAACTAGTGCAAAATGTATTATTTTCAGGATATTGGTTCTCCAAATCTTTTAATGTAGTTTTAACTTCTTGAGCAACTCTCCTGTACATTTGGCGATTGCCAACTACTTTTTTATAAAAATTTCTAGACATAATAGAATAGAGCTCAAAAAACAAAGTAAAATAAATAGGAACCTCTTTAAAAAGTCAATAATCCACGAACATAACAAACTTACATTTACTCATTATTATTGTTTTGCTTCTTTTTCTTTAGTCGTTCAGGGGCATGCTTTAACCACGTCTTAATGACGTCTTCTATCTCTCTCGTAGAACAACCATTACAGGTTAATTTAACAGCTCCTAGAACAAAAAGAAATTGAAATTTAATGAATTTGTAGTTTATTTATCACAATTCTGGCCAGTAATCAGAATATATCCGGTGCTATGTCCTACAAGTAATCTCTAATAATACATTTTCAAGTTATATCAGTACTTACGTATAATTTCCGAATTAAGTTTTAATTCTGAAAATGCCTTCTTCGTATGACGACCATAAAAATTATAATCCTTGGCTAATCCGTCACTTAGTACTTCTTTTAAAATTCTATTTGTTTTGGAGGATACATCCTTGCCACCAAAACCAGACCAATGTTTTACCTAAAAATATTTATATACCTATTTGTCTGTTGTACAGGGTGGTCCGCCATACACTGACTCACCACCTGCAGCCGTAATTGAAGTTGCTAGGTAAAAAAGGTAAATACAAAAGTAGTTGCATTGTATCTAAGCTGTCAGATTCTTTATAAAATTTAACAAATGAATTGTAAAGGTCAAATTTTGACATAATTATCTCAAACTCAAAATCTATCTGTAGAATCTACCTAGCACTTGTAATTACGGTTGCGGGTGGGGGGTCAATTTATGGCGGACCACCCTGTATACCATTTGTAACAGCACAATAATCATTCATAGGATAACTGAACTTTAATTGGGAACTTCTGCTAAGATGCCAGCGCCTGGTGGTGAAATTGTGAACTAGTCCGACCTAGTACTTTTTTCCTTGTTTATATATTCACTCCTTCGCACAGGTGAACAGCTGATCAGCTGTAGCGAAGGAGTGAATACGCACTATACATATAAACAAGGAAAAAAAGTACTAGCTCGGACTAGTTCAAATTTGTCCAGCAGATGGCGTATCGCTTCTCAGAAGTTCCCAATAGCAAAAACCAAACATTAATATCAGATAAAAAAAAATGTTTAATAAATCAAATACTTACAATGGCATGTGCACCTTCAGATTTTGATGTTAGGTAACCTTCAAAAGAAGCAAGATCATCCAAATTCTTTAGAGGAAATGTAACTGGAAGATCATCCGGTATTACTGATTTTGCTAAGCTCTCTTTTTGATCCAATAAATTCAAAATTTTCTTGTTTTGTTGCTTTATTTCCAGCAGGTTCGTCAAAAGGATTTCAAATGCTTAAAAAAATAATTCAATATTATGCTTGCCCATAAATTATAAAACAGAATCAAGCGAAAATAGAAGTAATATTGTTACTTTTTACTATTTTACATTTTTCATTTATTAATAAAATACATAGGTATAGATTTTTAAATTTTAGATACCTGATTTCGAAATTGCTTCTGAACCATTAATTATTTGTTCTTTAGCTGGTCGTATGGAATCGTGAGTGAGCTCTCTCACTTTACCAATGTTGATAGCCTTTGATGAATAATTACTACTGGTACCAGTACTAGCACTACCTGCTTCATATCGATGATCATTTGGTGCTAGAAAGAAATGAGTTAAAACCAATAATATTATTCGTTATATCATATATAATAATAAAATATTTCAAGGAAAAATATGTTACCCGGATTTATAAATACTAAGGATGACTTGGGCTATTTTTCACCTAAGTATTATAAAATATATATACCTACATTTAAAAAAAAGGATGAAAAAAAGTCTGCAAGTTATATTTTTTAAAATATAAGTAAAAAAATATATTATATACCTTCAATATTTGGCCTCAGATTGTTTAGGCTTGGCGGCCGAGGAATATTATTTTCTGAATATTCTTCATCGCTATCAAATCGAATTGGTCGAGTAACTTTTCTCTTGGATTTCAAAGTGATGGATTTACTCTCATCTTCACCATCTGTTTGTAAATCTGAAGTTAGTTCAGCAAGTTTTAATTTCTTCTGTGCTACCTCAAAATTGTCTGAAAGTTAAAAACATATCTGTGTACAGGGCTTTCCAAATTTTCTAACATTACTTATACTATGCATTCTAGCAGCTGATACTGGAAAAAATGAGTGATTAAATTAATCATTGTTCGACGTCATGACCCATGAGAAATATAATAAATTGTAGATATCAAAATGGCAGTAAAATATTATATTATACATTGACTAGCGTTAGATACCTGCTACCTGTTAAGAGTTACATTGTTACATACCTGCTGTGTAATAACACTTTGAAATTGAATACAATTTCCATTTATCGGAAACTTCTTCTCCTCTTAGAACCGCTTTATTAAAGACTTCGTGTCCTTATAAGGAGGCCAAAACACTTCCTTTTTCAATGGTGTCAGCCATTTTGAATGGACAACGGCAAGAGTGTCACCAAACTCCTCACTGAACCCAACCACGGAAAACATCTTTTAAATTCAAATATGTATTCAAGATTTATTAATACGGCGACCAAAAATTCCCATAAAACGATACACGGAGTATACTATATGCGACACACAAACCAACGAAAGTATGGAGACCGCCGGCTTGCGACTACAAAACAAGCACCAAAACTGCAACAAGTCGAAACGAGCGGGAAATGAAATTGTTGCGTGCGAACTGCGACTGCGCGACGAGACGCACTTCGGCTTGCTTCGGCTTCGGTCGGCAGAATACAATGGAAATATGTTATGTCCTTGTCGTAGGCTTTCGATATAACAAATACAAAATAATTTCGAGTTAATTAAATACTTCTAATATTTTCTAATCTTTTTTTCCGCCCAAACGCAAGGCCCTTCAGACCTTGTTTGTGAGCGAAAAAATTATTCAGAAACAACGAAATTATTTTCTGGCATAGTAGCGAAAATTTTAAAAGAAAAAAAAAGAAATTTATTTAGTAAGCTTTTTGTTTTAGTTTTTTTTTAAATTTTAATATTCGTGTAGGTATTTAAATGAATAACATAATTTTGTTAAGAAAAATAATCTCCTCTGCTATTCCGTCACAAGATGGCAAAATAATGACGTCGAAATGGCGTCATTTTACAAACGTGATAGTGACGTCTAGTAATGACGTTCTAAGAGACGTCATTTTATGGTCACTGACGTCTTACGTCAGAAATGACCGAAACAGTACGTCATTTTGACGTACCTTTGCTACCTGGGAGGTAAATAGTTAAAGTTCGATTTGATATAATCCGAAAATTTATTAGAATCAAAAAGGTCACATGACATTGGAATTACAAAATTTTTGATTTTAGATATGGAAATATTTGTTAATTTTGGTTTTGGTATCTGGATTTCCTGTTGATGAAATGTTTTAAAATTGTCGAAAGTTAATTGGTCTTCATTGACTGAATGAATGGTTGGATTTGAATTTTGATCAGGTAAATTATAGATTGAAATTTTAATATTTGAGTCCGAAAATATGTATTGAATCATTTTGAAGATTTTAGGCCAATATGATTTATCAAGTCCGGAAGAAATTCGCGGTAAAGCCAAATGAATATCATTATTTTTGAAACACAATTTTTTAAGATTTAAGAGTGATGTGAATACTGTTTTATATGTGGGTTTATCATGATGTAATTTGTTAGTTACGAGGTAATATATGTTTCGATTTTTATGTTTAATTTGGGCAACATTTCCAATAGGTTTATTTTGAGATAGAAGGTTTTCAATTTGACCGAATTTATTTTTAAAGGAAAGAGCAATACCCTTATTCATCTTGAAATCTGAAGAAACACAATGACCAAGAGAATAATTTTCTGGGGAATTAAATAGATCATCATTAATTTCTGAAATATTTGAAGGTTTTTTGATTTTGTTATGTTTATATAAAATTAGAAAAGTACTGAAAGAAATCTGATTGACTGAATTAATTTGTTCCGGAATAATTCTACTTAAAGCATCAGCATTTTGATTTAATTTTCCTTTTTTATAAACAATTTCGTAATCGTAATCCTTAAGTTTTAATCTCTATCTAATTAAAGGACTGGAAGGTTCTTTGCAATTTTTAAGCCAAACTAAAGGTTTGTGATCAGTACAAATAATGAATTTTTATCCATAAAGATAGGCTCTAAAATGTTTACATGATTCTACGTTTCCCAAAAGTTCTTTTTCAGTGGTAGAATAAATTCGTTCGCATTTATTTAGAGTTTTCGAATAATAGCTGATTGGTAGATCTTTTCCGATAGGTCCCTGAGATAAAATAGCGCCAATAGCATCGTTTGATGCATCGGTTGTTAATATGAAAGTTTCGGAAAATTTTGGAAATTGAAGAATAGGTTCTTTTGAGAGTAATTCTTTGAATTGATCGAAAGATTTTTGACATTTGTTGGTCCATTCAAATTTTTGATTTTTCTTTAATAATGCGTATCGACAATCCTCGTGCCGCAAGGTGTTAAATTCGGGCTCAGGTTCATTGATACTTTTCAAGTGTTTATTTTGAGTGAAAATTATAAAACTAATATAGAAACGTAGATAAGAAAATTCTTCATTTAGTGGGGACAATCAAAGCCATCAAAATATTCAAAATTCTGTCAATTTTCCACATACAAAGGTGAGAATTGGTTCAAGAAAGGAAAACAAACATTTATTAATCCCATATGTGTGATAAGACCAGGCACACATTGATACGATAACCAAGGAAGTAAATTCAAGAATAAATAAAGAGTACCATACGCTCACATACTAGATTGATGATGCCACAAAATAACGGAGAAGAAAATATTACATTAACAGACCTACTGCACGAAATAAAGAACTCAAAGGACGAAGTAAAGAATTGTATTTCGGCAACAGAAGTAAGACTGCGGTTGGAAATTCAAGAACTAAAGAATAAAAACGAGACTTTAGAAAAAGTGAAATAAATTTTGAAAGAAAAACTGGAAAGAACCGAACAGTTTTGCAACAAAAATAATATTGTCATATTTGGCTTGAATAAAGGTTGTCCATTGAAAGCAGACCTTTGCAGTGAAATAGATCGAATATTGAATGTGCATATCGAACCGAGGAGATAAATGATTATTACACATTAGGAAAAGAAGACAATAGCCCAATTAAGATAGAATTCATCTCTTATCAAAGTAAGAAAATAATATTTGAAAGTGTTAAAAAACTAAAGGGTACAGGAGTGGCTATTGCGAATGATCTAACTCTGAAGCAACGACAGGACCTACAGAAGCTAAAGTCCTTTTTACGAGAGGCTAGAACAAAATATTCAGAGAGATCATTTCTGAAAGGAAATAAACTAATAATTGGGGAAGAATCATACACTTTGGAGGAATTAGAGAGATTCGGACTCGAACGAAACGAAACTAGGAGTGCTCCAAATACACCGAGTATAAATTCGGAAAGTGATTATTGAGAGAGGAGATTCCGACAACTTCAACGTCGAAAGAAGTAACAAGAGAAATAACATCAAAAGAAGAAATTAATGAAGCTAGGAAATCCCACAATACCCCTCCATTACCCACACATAAAAAAGGATTTTTCAACAAAACTAGGTCCCAACCAGAAAAGATTGTGGGGATGACTCTAAGACATAAGTCCACATCAGAGAGAAAAAACTAGCCAGACCAAAAAAGTAAGTAAATATTACGAAATAGAACAAATAATAATTATAAAAATAACAAAATAAAAAAAATTTTAAATAAAAAAAAATTAACAAAAATAATATAATAAAAAAAAATTTTTAATAAAAAAAATAAACAAAAAAAAAACAAATAAAAAAAATTAAGTAAAAAAAATAAATAACAAGAAACTGAAATGAAAAAAAAAATTAAAAAAAAATTGATATAATTGTTGTACTAAATTTTTTTTTGGAACGAGTAATTAAATTTTGAAATTCGGATCAATTTGTAATATCAAAATGGACCCTTTTATAAGACAATATCGAAATGACGACTATAATACTATCGTCGTCGAGAAAGTTGATGAAGTCAATAAATTGAAGATTAATGAAATGTTTAATATACTACAGATGAATATAAGAAGTATTCAAATGAATTTTGAAGAGTTTCAAGTATACCTAGAAGGGATGACTATATCATTCGATATCATCATACTGACGGAAACATTTGTGGTATATGACATAAATTTGTTTAAATTAAATGGATACCGGCATGTCTATAATGAAGGTAGATACAATAGAAATGATGGTACAATCGTTTATGTGAGGGAAAATATAAATTTTGAACATGAAAACATTCAACTGGGGGAAATAACAGCTATAGATTTGAATATTCAGAACAACAAAGAAAGAATTAGATTAAATGCAATATATAAATCACCCAAATATGTAATCACTGATTTCAATGAAAAATCAGCGCTTTACTTAGAAGATAAAAAACATTATAAAAAAACACATTATCACAGGAGATATAAATATTGATTTATTGGAGAATGAACATGTAGTACAAAAATATATTGAACTTCTTTGGCTTCACATCGTATATAAATAAATATACACGACCTGAAAGTGAATCGTGTCTAGATCATTTTTTCGTGAAGGGTTTTCAACGGGGAGAATCGGACATCAAAGGTATTGTTCTTCATAATTTGATAACGGATCATTATCCAATATTGTTCAGTGTAGATCTGAAAATAAAAAGGAAAAATATTATATTAAAGAACGAAAAAAAATACATAAATTACCTTAAATTGAAGAATGCACTAAGTCGGGAAGATTGGCAGCATTTATATGAAATTGAAGATGTCAATGATAGAACTGAATACTTCTTGATTATATTGAAAAACTTAATAGAGACGAATACAACCACAATTCGTATAAAAAACAAAGAGAGGATTAAAAAAGAATGGATTACGCCGAAAATATTAAAAACAATAAATGAAAAACAAAATATGTATGCCAAACTCAAAAAGAATCCTAATAATGAAGAACTTAAAATAAAATATTCGGAAATGAAAAAACATTACGTAAAACAATATTGAGAGCGAAACAAGAATATTTTGAGAAATGTATCGAGGATAACCAGAACGAAACTATAGCCTTGTGGAGGTACGTGCAAAATTCCTAGAAAAAGGAAACACAAATGACATGCATAAGGACAGAAGAAAATAGGGTAGTTGAAGATGAACAGGAAATAAGCGATATATTTAATGAATATTTTAGCGGTATTGGAGAGAGATACGCCAACGAAATAACGGAACCAGCAGAATTGAAAGAAGAAAAAATTCATTACTTAACAAAAAACTTTTTTTTTATTTCCCACAGATTCACAAGAAATAGAAAAAGTTATAAGTAGCCTCAAATCCAGAAAATCTACTGGACATGATGGAATTCGCTCGGAAGTTTTGAAACAAGTGAAACATGAGATATCAGAACCTATCACCTATTTAGTCAACAATTGTTTTGAAAAAGCGTGTTTTCCTGACATTTTGAAAATAGGGATAATAAAACCATTACACAAAGGCGGAGATAAAACACAAGGTTAACAACTACAGACCAGTTACTCTTATATCCAATGTAGCTAAAATATTTGAAAAGTTAATTAAAGTTCGAATGGTTGTTTTATGAATAAGTACAATATACTTTCCAACAGTCAATTTGGGTTTCGCCAGGGCATTTCAACAGAAGATGCTATAAAATTAGTGACTGAAAAATTATATGAAAACATAGATAAAAATACTCCAAATCTAGCTGTTGTGATAGATCTGGCAAAGGCTTTCGATACCGTTGACCATCAAAAATTATTAGAAAAACTATCAAATCATGGCTTTAGAGGAAAAATAAACACCTTATTCCGCAGTTTTCTTTCAGGCAGAAAACAGATTACAAAAATAAATGGGAAATTTAGTAGAACAATGATACCTAAATATGGGGTTCCGCAAAGAACAGTACTCGGGCCTCTCTTTTTCCTGATTTATCTGAATGATATATTTCAACAAAAATCTGCTGGACAAATTTTGCCGACGATATGATAGTAATGTACGAAGATACATCTTGGGAAAATCTGAAACAGAAAGCAATAAAAGATTTGAGGATGCTAAAGAAATGGTTCGAACAAAGTAAACTCACCTTAAACCAACAGACCCAATATCTAACCTTTTCATCTAATAAAGTTGGACTTCCAAATTTGGGCACCCTTCGAGTCGACGATAGGTTGGAAATAGTGAATACTAATTCAACGAAATATCTTGGTGTTTATATAGACCAACATTTGAAGTGGGATCAACATATGCATTATTTGACTAGAAAGCTAAGAGGAATTGCATACAGATTCAGGTTAATACGAAAAGATATCCAATCCACAAGACATCTCCAAATACTTTATGACGCACTTGTACAATCACAACTCTCATATGGAATCATAGGATGGGGAGGTGTCTTGGATTGTCATAAAAAAGCATAGATGTCTTGCAAAAATATATTTTAAAAATAATTTATGGAAAGAAGTTCACATTCTCTAGTAGACAGATTTACGAATTATCAAAAGCATTAGATATAAGGCAAATCTATGCCAATAAAATTATAATAAATATCAAACAGAGGAAGATAAAATTAGTCATCCAAGAACACAACTACCTGACCAGAACAAGAAACGTCAACTATAAAAGACAGAGGGCAGAAAAAAGAATAACAGAGAAGCTGCACATACCTAGCTTCTAGATTGTACCCAAACGTGCCTACGGAAATAAGAGAGATAAGAAACATAAAGAAATTCAAGAAGGAAATAAAGAACTGGTTGACTTCAGAAGATAGATCCATGATACATAAAATAATCAATTCAACATAAAGAATAACTATAATAATAATAAAAAAAATTAAATATGAACTAGGAAAAAAGGAAATTAACCCGATTGTGACAGATATTCCCGAACGTGACTGTGAACCCGATGAAGACGAAATATATGTAAGTATACAATGGCTTGACGAGGAAAGGGGACAGAACAAGATTTTTATTTTGGTATTTTATAAATTTGTTTTAGTTAGAGTGAAATTTATTTTAAACAACTGTAAACAGTTATTATAAATAACTCACAGTTTTTTTCTAGAGTTTAAACAATCAATGTAATATTTGAATAAACTCATTTCTATTCTATTCTATATTCTATAAAATAGTTAAGGGTTTCGCAAGAGCTGAAAATTTTCAATGAATTTACGATAATAACCTATTAGTCCTAAAAATGATTTGATATCTTTTGGAGTTTTAGGTGTGGGAATGTTTTTGATAGTTTAAATCTTTTTTTGATCTGGTTGTACACCAGAAGCGGAAATATGATGTCCTAAATAAGAAATTTCTTTACATGAGAATTCACATTTATCAGGTTGTAGTTGTAAATTAATTATGATTTTGAAGTTGATTGAAAACGCTTTCTAATTTTTGATTATGATCTTCTAAAGATGTGCCATGAACAACAATATCATCTAAATAACAGAAACATTTACTTCCTTGAAGTCCGGATAAAACAATATTCATTAATCTAGCTAAACGAGAAGGACTGTTTTAAGTCCCATAGGCATCCGATTGAATTCAAAAAAGTCCAGAAGGGGTTGCAATTGCCGTTTTATATTCATCATTTTCCTCTAATTCGATTTGATAAAAACCGGAAGCAAGATCTAAAGTTGAAAAATAAATAGCATTGCCTAATTGATCCAAAATGTTTTCAATATTTGGAAGTGGATAAGAATCACCGATTGTTATTTCATTTAACTTTCGAAAATCGCAAACAAGTCGCCATTTTTGTTTTCCAGAAGCATCTAATATTTTAGGTACTATCCAAATGGGAGAATTCCATGGAGAATTGGATGGTCGCAAAATATTTTGATCTAACATTTTCTTTATTTGAGAATTAGCTTCTTTTTCATGAATTTTGGGAAACCTTTAAATTTTGGGATTAATTGGAGAATTGGTAGTTGTAGGAATACTATGTTTCGGAAGGGGTGCAATTTAAATTATCACCAGGTAAATAGAAAGGTTCGGAGTATTTTTCGCAAATTTTGATAAGAGATGACTTTTCCTCAGTATTTAAATGTTCTAATCGAAGATTTTCGCGTAAAATTTTGTTACGTTTGGATTTTTCAAATTTGGAAGAATTATTAAAATTTGTATCAATATTAGAAAAGTTAATACATTTTTCAGGATGAATCCGTTCTAATTTGACAATAGGTTTATCAATTGTAACAGATTCTGCATTAAGATTTAAAATAGGAATTTTAGCAACAGAATTTTGATTATTTACTAATATATTTGGAATGAAAACATTCGGAGAAATTTCAAGGTTTTCGATAAGTCCGTAATTGAGATTGTTAGAAATATTAACCTCAGCAATATATTCTGAACGAGGAGGTATTGTTATTTGAGTAATAGGTATTTCATTGTTGAATTGAATACAATGGTTGTTTATTAAAACTGATTTGTTTGCATAGTTGATAATTGCATTATGGTTTTCAAAGAAATCCGAGCCAAGAAGTCCATCATAAGAGGATTGAATTTTATTTGCGTTGATTACATTGAATTTATGCTGGATATTTAATCCATCTAAAGATAAATTAACAATGGTTGTCCCAATGGTTTGAATGGGCATATTCGGATTGATACCGTTAATGTAAATTATATCTCCTATATTAAGACAAGTTTTATCTGGGTTGAATGCTGAATGTTTAACCATAGAGCACGCAGCTCCAGAATCAATTAAAAAATTTAAGTAAGAATTTGCTGAATTAGTAACTTGGAAGCGAAGAGTATAAAGTTGCGTAGAAGGAGTTATCTTTTGAACAAATTTTTGGAAAGGAACACCAGAAAAATGAATTAGTCGGTGCCTTGGGTGTTCATCAAGGTCGACATTTTTAAGTTTAAATTGTGTATTTTTGAATTATTTTGGTCCCTAATACGGCATTGGTTAATTAAATGTCCGGGTTTCTTACAATAGTTACAGAACTTGAATGCATTTGCATGAGGATTTAAATGATTGGGTTTAGAAGTGGATGGTTGAGAAGTAGAAGGTTGATTATTATCAACAGGTTTATGAAATTTATTATTATAATTCCCGGCTTGATGCGAAAAATTTCGCGTGTGATTCATGAAAGAATTATTAGAATTAAATTTATTATATTTGGAATCAAAATTCCGATATTTATTTGAATTATTGGGTGAATACCTATGTGAACCCTTTTGAAAATTATTAGATTGGATCGATTTTTTAGTATAGTTTAATAGTTTTTCCTCCTGAATCGCGATTGAATAAGCTTCATTTAAATCACCAATATTTCGAGCTCTAAGCATTTGACTAATTTCTGGTTTTGAGTGAATGATGAATCTGCGAAGAGCAGTCTGCTGGATGGCTTTCTTCAAGCCCAAAATTTCGTCAGGTCTATATGAATTTAGAATTTCAGGTTGTATGCATTCATTTTTAGTTTTTTCTAGTCTTTTAAAAAAATTAGTAATACTTTCATTAGGAAGTTGTTTAATTGTTTCGAGTTCTTCATGAGCTTGAACGAGATGTTTAGTGTGACCATAAAATTGTCTAAGAGTTTTTTTTTAAATCATACCAAGAAGAAATTTCAGAAAGTTCTAATTCATTAATAATATTAGTCGATAACTGCAAAATGACATAAAGAAAAAGAGTATTTTGTTGGTCAGGACTAGCGAGAGAAAAAGCAGAATTGGTGTTTTGAATGAAGGATGTGAGTTCATTTCTAGCTCCATTAAAAGGCTTTATGAATTTAAAAAGAAGTGCTATAGGAAGAGTTTGAGTAATATCAGAACCGTCTTCCGAAATAGTATCAGGAATATTTATATTAAAATGAACAGACATATTTAAGGATAATAAATAAGGAATATATGAGAACAAGTATTTGGAAATACGATAATATGGAAATTGACTTACTTGTCTGATTGTCTGTTCGATGTGATCCCAATTTGAAGAAAATTGAAAAGATGAACTGTGCGTAGACGCCCGATGGTCCGGTGAATCCTATGACTCAGTTACATAAGTGGTAGCAGGTGGTTGATGAGGGTAGCGGATGCAGGATCTCCTATGAAGAGCTTTGCTCAAGTGGGAAGTTGTCCAGCCAAAACTGTGCGTAGACACCCGATGGTCCGGTGGATGAAATCCAGTTACACAGACTTTTGGAGGGTTGATTTTTCTCACCTAGGAAGCGCCAATTGAAAGTGGCTATCCCACCGCTCTGTCACCAATTTTTGTGTTGTATTCCAAACACAATTGAATAAGAAAGCAGTATGCTGTCACCAGGGCAGCCTTTTGAAGTAGCTCCGGAACTTGTAGATATGAGGATGATTGTTGATGAAATTGATGAAGTTAGGTGGATTCAGGAGATAAATCCAAGAGTTGATCCAATTAAGCCAATAAAGGAACAATATCACTTGATTATTATTAGGGGTTCACTAGAATTTTATGTATTACACTTAGGTTGGGAATCACTGGTTTAAATGTGAACACAATATGAGAAAGCACTTGTTTATTATAAGAATAACACACGTTACATTTATTATGATAACGGACTTTGAAAATATTCACGAAAGAAAGATGTAAACTTTACCGGAGATAGAAGTGAACTGATTATGAGCGTTGCGTTGCTTCTTTATACAAGGTGTTTCATCATAAACTGGACAAACATATATTTTCGTGTAGAGGACATTGGGAGAATCATTTTTGCCTTGTACAACATATCCCGTTTTCGAAGCATTAACGAGATACAGGGTGTCAAACGTCATTTTTGAGCAAAATTCTTATGAGTGTGGTCGGTTATGTATAACACTTAGAGTAACGGTTTTTGGTAAAATCTCAGTATTTTTGAGTCCTCTATTCAGAAAAGTTGACGAACTCCGAAAAAAAATTTACAAAATGGCGGAAGACCTGCAATGTTCCAAATTTTTTTTTGCGGTGGTCAAATTGACTTTTGTTTTCTGAATGAACACAATTTTCTGAGAATTTCTGTGAAAAAATTTTTTCAAAAATCGAACACAAATATTTTTTTACATGTCTACTGCGATGAAAAAATTTCACTCGAAATGGATGAAATTTTGTACATTTTTACTTCTTGAATTATCAATCACGAATATGAAAACAGAATTGTAAAATATCGAACAGTTTCGTTAGTACAGTCATTCAAATGTTTCGTTCAGACCTCTGAAATAATGAAAAAAAATTGTTTCGGGTTCTAGAATCAAAATAATTAAATTATTGGCATGTCCAAACATTCTAGATGAATTTATCCAAAAAAAAATCAGTGAAACTTAGTTGGGACTCGAACCGACCTAGTAGTCCAGTCAATTTGTGCTCAAAAGAACCCCTAGCAGCAAAGTTCTAGGGTAGTTTTGATTTTTTCGATTTTTTATGTTTTTTGGGGTGCTGAATCCGAATCTGAGGTTTGCTAACAAAATTTCGTGAAGGAACATTGAAAAAAATACAAAAAAAGAGAAAAAATCTCATTCTTTGGCAGTTTTCTGCTTATAACTCGGAAACTATCAACTTTTCGTGAAAAACCTCTCAATACAAAATGAAAGTACATAAAATTTCCTACAAATTGTACTACCACAGCTTGTTCTGCGACCACCTGTTCTGGCTCAAATTATAGTTTTAAATGAGGTATCTTCTATGACTCAATAAATGAAAAAAACTTAAATTCTATGGTTCCGATGATGCGATTCTCTTGAAATTTTGCATGAACATTCAGCATATCAGTCTCGATTCATAAAAAAAATTCACTTGAATCAGATATCTTGTTATGCAAATATAAAGATTCTTCTTTTCAATATTCCAATTGAATTTTCTATGGTTCTGCTCACACTATGGTCACACAATTTTGCATGAAGCTTATTATGACCATCTTGCATATTGCCGCGCATTTCATTTCGACTGGTTTCATTTTGTCTGAGATATTGAGAAACAAACATTTTGAATGGCCGTATTTTGTTTCATAAAACAAGGCCATTCTAAATTTTTGTTCCTCAATATCTCAGACAAAACGAGACCAATCGAAATGAAATATTGCGGCCAAATGCAAGATGCTCATAATAAGCCTTATGCAAATTGTGTGACCATAGTGTGAACAGAAGCATAGAAAATTCAATTGGAATATTGAAAAGAAGAATCTTTATATTTCCATAACAAAATGTCCGATTCGATTAAATTTTTTTTTGTGAATCGCGACTGATATACTGAATGTTCATGCACAATTTCAAGAGGATCGCATCATCGGAACCATAGAATTAATTTTTTTCTTCATTTATTGAGTCATAGAAAATACCTCATATTCAACTATTATTTGAACCAGAACGGTTTGTCGCAAAACAAGCTATGGTAGTACAATTTGTAGGAAAATTTATGTACTTTCATTTTGTATGGAAAGGTATTTTAGGAAAAGTTGATAGTGTCAGAGTTATATGCAAAAAACTGACCAAGAATGAGATTTTCATTCTTTTTTTGCTTTTCTATGTTCCGTCTGGAAATTTTGTTAGCAAACCTCAAATTCGGATTCAGCACCCCAAAAAACATAAGAAATGAAAGAAATCTAAACTACCCCAAAACTTTCCTGCTAAAAGCACAATTCGACTGCATTATAGGTATTAAATAGGGAAACGGCACTGTTCTAAGGATATTAATATTCGTTGCCAGGCAACAGTAGTTCGTAGTTCATAGAGTTGGACTGGTATTTGAATTTCAATGAATATAATTTAGCCAGTTGTCAAACTCTATGAAGTCCGACCTACCGTTGCCTGGCAACGAATATTAATATCCTTAAAACAGTGCCATTTCCCTATTTAATACCTAGGTCGGTTCGAGTCCCAACTAAGTTTCACTGATTTTTTTTTGGGTAAATTCATCTAGAATGTTTGGACATGCCAATAATTTAATTATTTTGATTCTAGAACCCGAAATAATTTTTTTTCATTATTTCAGAGGTCTGAACGAAACATTTGAATGACTGTACTAACGAAACTGTTCGATATTTTACAATTCTGTTTTCATATTCGTGATTGATAATTCAAGAAGTACAATTGTACAAAATTTCATCCATTTCGAGTGAAATTCTTTCATCGCTGTTGACATGTAAAAAAAAATTTGTGTTCGATTTCTGAAAAATTTTTTTCACAGAAATTCTCAGAAAATTGTGTTCATTCAGAAAACAAAAGTCTATTTGACCACCGCAAAAAAAAATGGAACATTGCAGGTCTTCCGCCATTTTGTAAATTTTTTTTCGGAGTTCGTCAACTTTTCTGAAAAGAGGACTCAAAAGTACTGAGATTTGACCAAAAACCGTTATACATAACCGACCACACTCATAAGAATCTTGCTCGAAAATGACGTTTGACACCCTGTATCTCGCTTATGCTTCGAAAACGGGATATATTGTATAAGGCAAAAATGATTTCCCGATGTCCTCTACACGAAAATATATGTTTGTCCAGTTTATGATGAAACACCCTGTATAGTACTTTGGAAATAGCTGAAGTCAGCAAGAATATTTGAACAATAGGCTCATTGTTGAGGGGTTACCAACAATATATAATTATGTGATTCTACGTTGAATCCAGTTTTAAGTCAATTATTGAGTCATTCAACTGCATCCGCATTGTCTTGTTTTTGCTGATGGTGCACAGCCGAGGCCTACGTGCCGGCGCTTAGCTTAGAGAGAAACAGAGAGGTTTTTGATCTTGTTGAGCACAGTTCCTAAATAAAATTGTCGGTTTTAAAAAAGTGTATTTCTCCACAAAACACAAAAGTGGCTACGAGGATGGGATTCTCAAACTGATTCTGGAAGCAGGTGAATTTCAATTCTTCATTGACAGATCCAAAACACCGTGGAAGAGATTGGACCTTCCTCACAGAGTCAAGAAAAGGGACAACCGAAGTACCGACCCGAGATTTTCCAATCTACCAAGACGTACCAACAAGCAGCTCAAGTAGAATTAGCAACTCTGCTCCTGCCTGGAACAGACAAATTCAAGGTATTTGTGACAAGTAATCCTTCTCTCCGTTTTCCTAAGTTTCCGACAAAACTGATTCACATTTATTTTAATTTTAAGAAGTTTGAATCGATTTTCAAAATTGATCCCCCAAACGATTTAGAACATTTAATTAATTCTGTAGCAAGATTAGAAATTCAAGAGTGCAAAATGCCGGATTTAACTCTAGCAAAAGAATTTGGTGCATTATTGCCGAAGTTTAATGGTGATAAGACTAAATTGAATTCATTTTTAAATGCATGTGACTCATACGTAACCCAATTTATAAGCGAAGAAGCTATAGTAAAAACCTATTGTCTGAATGTAATTGAAAGCAAATTAATTGGTAACGCAGAAGCAGAATTCCAGACTTCAGATGTTACGAATAATTGGTTAAGCATTAAGACCTTTTTAATTGATAAGTTCGGAGATCACGCAAATTTAGATGTCCTAAAGAATCAATTACAATTTTTGAGAAAACGACCACAAGATGATATCCTTTCTTTTATCGAACAAATCAAACATTTGAAAATACGTTTGAATTACAGAATCGATGCTGATAATATGAATGCACAAATGAAATTGCTTCATAAAGAGTTGGTAAACGATTTAGCGAAAAATGTACCTACTAATCAGTAATTGCCCCATGGAATTACAAACATCATTGTTAACCACCGAAAATCTTAATTTTGACAGAGCTACTCAAATTGTAGAAAATTATGTGTCACAAAAATCTCAGTTAGACATGATGAGAAGCTGGAAAATACCTTCCTCAAATTCAAACATTCCTACATCTTTTAATCAAACACCGTTCAGACCTATTTACAATAAGCCGACTAAAACTCAATCACCTCCTATACCAAACACCGCTTATCATAATTCAACAAATGTGTTCAGACCTAACCCAAGTTATACTCCGCAACATAAACCAATTCCCATGTCAGTTTCAACTCACAACCATCAAGCTCAAAAACGACCAGCTACAAGTAGCATAAGTAGACCAAACAAGTTTTTTACCACTAGACCCCCAAATTTCTTTTCGAATGATAATCGACAACCTAATTTCGTATCTGAAGAATTAACTAATGTGGATAATATTCCCTCGGAAGATTTTCACAAGGATGAGGAAGAAATTTATCGGGAATACGATCAAAATTTGGATTACGAAAATCCCACTTCCGATTTTATCATGAAAGAGGAAGAAGAAAATTTTTTGCGAAAGCAGCCTGCAAACACCATTGACTTGAATAATTTGAAAGATAAAATTTCAAAAAGCTGCCTTCCTTATATCGAGCTAGAATACCCAAAATGCAAATTGTTAATCGACAGTAGTTGTACCATTTGCTTGATTGATCCGAAAATAGCTTATGATACTATACCCCATCAGATTTACACAGAATCTACAGATCTTATAACAGCACATGGTCATGATATAAGTCAAGAAAAAGTTTCATTTCCTTTGGTTTCATTTGGCTTGAATAAACATCATCCATTTGTACTGTATAAATTCCACACTCAATATGAAGGTATAGTAGGATTCGAATTTCTTCAGAAGAACAATTTCACCATAGACCTCAATAAAAAACTTCTGATTGGAGAAAATTGTCAAATTCCAATTCATTTTCAACTAGATAAATCTGAATTCTTTAAAGAAGAAATCGAATTTTTAGGTCATGTCATTCCTTCGAATGATCCGAACAAAATTGAAAGTATAAAGAAATTTCCGATCCCTAAAAATTCCAAAGAATTACGAATTACGCCTTAGGTGCTATATTGAGTCAAGGTCAGGTACCAACGTCGGATTTGCCCATTGCATTCGCAAGTCGGACGAAGACGAAATACGATACTCCACTATCGAGAAAGAACTGTTGGCCATCGTGTGGGCTACCGCGCATTTCCGGCCTTATCTCTACGGAAATAAATTCTTTATTTACACCGATCATAAACCGCTCATCTGGTTGAATTCGTTGAAAGAGCCGAATTCCAGGTTGATGAGGTGGAAATTGAAACTGGAAGAGTTCAACTACGAAATAAAATACAAGAAGGGTAGTTGTAATAATGCTGATGCTTTATCTCGTATAGATTTGAACGCTATAGATGACGATAACGCATCACTCGATTATAACTTAGACGAAAACGAAAATAATACTTTATATTCTGAAGATTCAGATGTCGATCCTGAAATTAATGATTCACATACTGTTCATAGTAATCAAGAAAATCCGATTTTGGAAATTCCATTTACGGAAAGCGCTCTAAATAAACATGTCTATCACAAAAATAGAATCAACAAAGAAAGTAATATTTTTTTTCATTTCCTTCATAGCCGATCATGCTAAATATTTGCCTTTTCTTTATAATATCAGTGTGATACCCGAACTTATTCAAAAACAAAAGGATTTATTAGTCATGAGAAAAAGTGACAGACCCAACGTAAGTCCCTAATATTGTAAAAAGTACTGTTTCTTACAATGGAATTAAATTCAATAATATTATTTCTCAAAGTAGGTATTCGTATGAAAAGAGGACTCTTGAATGTTGGTGGCAAAATTTCACCTTTTTGGAACTTTAGATTCAGACGATGAGGTTCTTATTATAGTTATTTCATTCTATCAAAAATAACGAAAAATCATTTGGCGAATCAAAAAAAAACCTAAAAAGAGCAGCTCAATTTTCTTGTGAATAAAACAACGCAATTAGAAGAATCTAATATGTAATATCATCGTAGATTTGAATCTGATTATTTTGCATTCTCATGAACTGTCTATTCTTTATTAGCGTGAAGTTACCCACACATTCTCATCCACACTTTATGACGTGGGGCTGTCGCGTACGAACTATAGGGAAGTAAGTGTACAGTGTTGCCGGATTGATGTAAATTCCTTTTATATGTACATTCTACATAATATTTGTCAGCCAGGAGTTACATAGTGATCGTAGGCTGTATAAACAATTATTATGAACGTGTTGCAATACTAATTAGACTTATTAAGAACAAAACTCAGATGACAAAATTACTTATGTTGTTTTTTTCGGTGTGTTGTACATCGATCCAAATTGGAGTAGCTGAATTCTTGAGAAGACGAAAACGAATTTCTGCTCCACAAATGATACTTTTCGACAAAAAAAATTCTGATGTGGAAAATATTTTTCACGATTATCCTATCAAGAACTGGGTGTGCTTCCAAAAAAAAATTCAGATATCGAAAATGTTTTTTTATGATTTTCCTATAAAGAACAGGATGTGCATCCAATTAAAAAATGGTTTTGAATTAGTTGGATATAACTCTACGAGAGTACGAAATAGTTTTTTTCTCGAAAGTATCGTTTGTCAAGAAAATTTCTTTCGTACTCTTATAGAGTATTATCCAAATAATTCAAAACCGATTTTAATTGGATGCACACCCGTTCTTCATAGGAAAATCATGGAAAAACATTTTCGATATCTGAATTTTTTTTCGGAAAGTAGGTATCGTTTGACAAGAAAAAATTCTTTCGTACTCTTATAGAGTATTATCCAAAAATTCAAAAACAAACTGTTCTTTGATTGGATGCACACCCCGTTCTTCATAGGAAAATCATGGAAAAACATTTTCGATATCTGAATTTTTTTTCTCGGAAAGTATCGTTTGTCAAGAAAAATTCTTTCGTACTCTTATAGAGTATTATTCAAATAATTCAAAACTGTTCTTCGATTGGATGCACACCCCGTTCTTCATAGGAAATCATGGAAAAACTTTTCGATATCTGAATTTTTTTTCTCGGAAAGTATCGTTTGTCAAGAAAAAATTCTTTTCGCACTCTTATAGAGTATTTGCCAAATAATTCAAAACCGATTTTTAATTGGATGCACACCCCTTCTTCATAGGAAAATCATGGAAAAACATTTTCGATATCTGAATTTTTTTCTCGGAAAGTATCGTTTGTCAAGGAAAAATTCTTTCGTACTCTTATAGAGAATTATCCAAATAATTCAAAACTGTTCTTTAATTCGATGCACACCCCGTTCTTCATAGGAAAATCATGGAAAAACATTTTCGATATCTGAACTTTTTTTCTCGGAATGTATCGTTTGTCAGAAAAACTCCTTCGTACTCTCGTAGAGTTTTTTATTCAACTAATTCAAAACCATTTTTTAATTGGACGCACATCCTGTTCTTTTAAGGAAATCATAAAAAACATTTTCGATATCTGAATTTTTTTTTGGATGCCACCCAGTTCTTGATAGGATAATCGTGAAAAATATTTTCCACATCAGAATTTTTTTTTGTCGAAAAGTATCATTTGTGGAGCAGAAATTCGTTTTCGTCTTCTCAAGATTCAGCTACTCCAATTTGGATCGATGTACAACACACCGAAAAAAACAACATAAGTAATTTTGTCATGTGAGTTTTTTTCCTTAATAAGTCTAATTAGTATTGCAACACGTTCATATTAATTGTTTATACAGCCTACGATCACTATGTAACTCCTGGCTGACAAATATTATGTAGAATGTACATATAAAACAATTTACATCAATCCGGCAACACTGTACACTTACTTCCCTATAGTTCGTACGCGACAGTCCCCACGTCATAAAGTGTGGATGAGATGTGTGGGTAACTTCACGCTAATCTATTCTTTTTGAATGAGATAGAAAATGCAATAAGTTTTGCAAGATTGCGTTTATTTGCACGAAGACATAATATCCCAACTTAAAATTTCAATAAAATAGTAAAGAAACACAGAATTTTGCTTCCTTTAAAACATCTCACTGATTATTATTCTATTTGTGTGAGTAAGTTGATTGCTAACGAAAGACACATATTATTATTTGTTATAACTAATCCGATTTTTTCAAAATACTACCATTCCAACCTTTCCACTTACTTGAATCACAAAAGGGACAAAGTTTTATGGAATTCATCCAGAATCTTGCCTTAAAGATATTTTACAGACATTAACAGAAAGTTGCTCCAGAACACATCACGACACCACCAAACCAGACCTTATCCCTATAGAGGATGGTTCAATCTTATCGATCCAAAATCCAATGGTTTTTGAAGAATGCGACAATGGTCGTGTACGACACTCAATCCCTTCATCCAGCCGGCTACGATCAAACTGCATTGTTTCCAATGGTTTCAAGAAAATCTACCCGCTACAAACATACGAAGAATTCTCCTCATACAACTCATACCTTTGGAAGAAGAATGGAAGACGATAAGAAACATCAGTTTTTCTACACCCTGTGGAGTTTCCCACCTTGGAAGAACTCAATTCATGGACCAACCAAAATACTTATTTCAGTGCTTTTAATTTTTTTCATTCTTTTTATTTGTGTTATCGCAATGATCATTTCCTTATGCTGTAAAAAGAAATACCATTTTTGTACTCCTGTTAAAGAAGATAGCAAAAATCCTGAAAATCGGGAGGAATTATGTGATTCTACGTTGAATCCATTTTAAGTCAATTATTGAGTCATTCAACTGCATCCGCATTGTCTTGTTTTTTGCTGATGGTGCACAGCCGAGGCCTACGTGCCGGCGCTTAGCTTAGAGAGAAACAGAGAGGTTTTTGATCTTGTTGAGCACAGTTCCTGAATAAAATTGTCTGTTTTAAAAAAGTGTATTTCCCCACAAAACACAAAACTATATAAACCAACAACATTTTTTACCCATTCACTGTATCCCGGTACTCGCTGCATTATATGGGTGACGTCATCAAATCTACCGGAAAAAAATTGGTTACCGGTACCGGGATTCTAGACACAGCGTAAATATTATTTAATCCTGTCGGCTGTTCAGATTCATATATTTCAGCAAGAAGAAATGGAAACTCAAACGATAAGCGAAAATGATAATGTAAGTAGTAAACTTGAAGGATCTCGTAGATTTATTCTGAATGAGCCAGAGGCCTCACGATGAGAAAATATAATTACCAAATAATAACACCTCGTCCAGCTATGCCAAATTCAATTGTTAGTTCTAGTCATAATCATTCGTTCGTTTGCCGGACAATGATACAATACATGCAAATGACTGTTCGAAAGAAACTATATTTATATTTTTTGCGTACACTCGGGGCTCGGGCCTCCTCTGATTGAAATTTCACTGGGCTGTCACTAACAGTAATATGCATGAATAAGAAATATAACATAATATGTATATACATACAGATAACAAGGAAAATCTTATATGCTCAAAATATATGGAACTATCAACAACGTAATTTAAATATTATAAACATATAAAAATAATAATAGAAAACACAATGCTCGATTTAATCACATACAATTTGTACTTCCTTTCTCACTCAACCTCAGAAATTCACCATATCAATCAGTCCATCAATCTTGTCTGACCAGCAATCCACTTCTTACCATCGACCTCCATGTTGAAGGAATCAAGAACAAGGCGAAGCAACGCAGACAACCACAGAACATCCAACAGTGATTGAAAAAAAAGCAAAAAATAGGTATGCAAGCAGATATCAAATTCAAATGACCAAATGAATATTAAAATACAGATATAATCAGAATTCAAAATGAATGGAACACATAAAACACAGATAAAAATATACTTACGTATGTGTGAACAATACCAATTTGATTTTGTATAACAGAGATGAGTATGCAAACTCAACTTACATGAAAATATTTATATAAACATGGATGAAGTCGATGAAGAGATTGAATAAGTATTTGAAAAGACACCAAATTGAAATGAACAGAAAATATATTAATAGATAAGTATATTTTGTAGAAGCTTTATTAGGATATCCTGGTCTAGGAATGTAGGACACTTTTAATTTTAATCCCAGCTTTCCGGTAAATTTTATTACCTTTTTCAAGGATCTATAAAAGTAATTTACAAAATCATATTATATAAGGCTAAATTACAATTTACTTACAAATACTGTGATTAAACTCCTTAATATAGTTACATTTTTAAAGGACATGCCATTAAATAGTTATTACACTCCAGAAGTGATTTTTCTAAAAATATTTTACATACATCAAATTTGACAATAAACTTCAGTTCACAAATTTTTAAATTTGATGTATGTAAAATATTTTTAGAAAATCACTTCTGGAGTGTAATAACTATTTAATTGCATGTCCTTTAAAATTATAACTATATTAAGGAGTTTAATCACAGTATTTTGTAAGTAAATTGTAATTTAGACTTATATAATAATGATGTAAATTATTTTTTAGATCCTTGAAAAGGTAATAAATTTACCGAAAGCTTGGATTAAATAAAAGTGTCCTACATTTCCTAAGACCAGGATACCTAATAAAGCTTCTACAAAATATACTTATCTATTAATATATTTGTCTGTTCATTTCAATTTGGTGTCTTTTCAAATACTTATTCAATCTCTTCATCGACTTCATCCCTGTTTATATAAATATTTTCATGTAAGTTGAGTTTGCATACTCATCTCTGTTTATACAAAATCAAATTGGTATCTGTTCACATATACGTAAGTATAGTTTTTTATCTGTGTTTATATGTTCCATTCATTTTGAATTCTGATTATATCTGTATTTTTAATATTCATTTGGTCATTTGAATTTTGATATCTGCTTGCATACCTATTTTGCTTTTTTTTCAATCACTGTTGGATTTTCTGTGGTTGTCTGCGTTGCTCGCCTTGTTCTTGATTCCTTCAACATGGAGGTCGATGGTAAGAAAGTGGATTGCTGGTCAGACAAGATTGATGGACTGATTGATATGGTGGATTTCTGAGGTTGATGAGAAGGAAAGTACAAATTGTATGTGATTAAATCGAGCATTGTGTTTTCTATTATTATTTTTAATGTTTATAATTATTTAAAATTACGTTGTTGATAGTTCCCATATTTTTGAGCATATAAGATTTTCCTTGTTATCTGTATGTATATACATTTATGTTTTAATATTCTTATTCATGCATATTACTGTTAGTGACAGCCCGTGAATTTCAATCAGAGGAGGCCCGAGCCCGAGTGTACGCGAAAAATATAATATAGTTTCTTTCGAACAGTCATTTGCATGTATGTATATATCATTGTACGGCACAACGAATGATTATGACTAGAACTAACAATTGAATTTGGCATAGCTGGACGAGGTGTGTTATATTTTGGTAATAATTTTTTCTAATCGTGAGGCCTCTGGCTCATTCAGAATAATTCTACGAGATCTTCAAGTTTCTACTTACATTATCATTTTCCGCTTATCGTTTGAGTTTCCATTTTTCTTTGCTGAAATATATAAATCTGAACACCCGACAGGATTAATATATTTACGCTGTGTCTAGAATCCCGGGTACCGTAACCAATTTTTTTCCGGTAGATTTGATGACGTCACCCATATAATAGCGAGTACCGGGATACAAGTGAATCTGGGTAAAAAATGTTGTTGGTGTTTATATATAGTTTTGTGTTTTGTGGGGAAATACACTTTTTTAAA